>JACGCM010000374.1:0-422092 GCA_014058105.1 Kingdonia uniflora
AGATGTTGCAACTGATGCCCATTAGCTGTGGTAGTACCAGCAGGTGGGGCTTCGAGTAGTAGACGTCGTAGGACGGTAGTGACAAGGATAATGATAAGGAAGAGATGGAGGAAGGAGTGAGAGAAAGGGGCAAAGGCAGTGTCAAGCCTCGGGTAATGAAAGGGAAGAGGGGAAAAGTGATTATAGTGAGGAGTCGACAGAGTTGAAGGAGGGTCGCAGGTTCTGTCTCGGCTAGTGAGAAGCTGAGACTAGATCGATTTGCTACAAAATGGGTCTGTCAAAGGTAGGGTAGTGTTGAATGCAGTTGGGTCAGGGTACACCTTCCAGTCGAAACCTCGAGAGGGTTATTATGGCATATAGAGGTTAAATCTGGCTAGGCATCCAACTACCCACTCCGAAGGCTAGTGAAAGGAGGTACTGAATTTTTGGAAGTTGCCACGGTTCAGATGAATGAGAACTTTACGAAATGATGAAGGTAATCGAGGGCATGAAAGTAAAATTGGGGAGTGAGGGAAGGAGTTAATCGAATGGTAAGATGTTGTATCATTCTATTGAGAAGGCAAACCAGAATGGGGGCACCTACCACATCCAGTTTCACGCAGATAAGCCCTGGTTGTTTGATCTATGCTCGACGGGCCGAGGGTGGAATATAGACTTAGTTGTAGTATGGGCAGTTACGAGAATGTTGAAGGGAGGACCCTATAGGTTACAGCATAAAGTCAATAATCCAAGTAAGTTGTCAGTCGAAGATTTTTTTTGACATACTGATCTAATAGGCTGATAAAACGTCTCTGTTTGTTCTGCAGGTCCCAACGTCCGAACTTGGGCAAATCGAGGGATTATATTGATGTCTTAATCGACTCGGACAAGGAGTGGGTGAACTATGTGTCAAGAAGCTTGGTATCATGAGGAAGAGGAAGAAAGGACTGATTCCCTACTTCAAAACATACCGTTACGCCGAAGCCAACAAAGAAGAGAGGAGGCGAAGGTGCTTCGAAAGTAGTTGAAGGAATGGAGGAAGAGAGATTGACAAGGATGGCAAAGTAGTTCCAAAGAGGCAATAGGAGCTGAAGCAGGCAACCACAGTGCCCGAAGTAGCTTATGATGCATCAAGATAGAGGCCGAAGCAGGCATCAACACAGGCTGAGAAAGGGAAGGGCAAGGACTTTTCTGAGTTTTCGAGGGCACAGCAGCCGAAGGTAACCCACCGCAAAAGGTGTTAGGCACTGGGGGAGGATGATAGGAAGGATAGGACGGAGAACTGATCATGTCTAAAGGGAGGAGTAGGCTCGAGCTAAGGCTACTTCGATGGTGGAACTCTGTGGCACTGATCTGGACGAGGCTTTGAGGCAGATGAAGAAGAGTATGTATTAGGTAACGTTTTATTTTTTGTGAATTCTGAGATTTTTTTTGAAGTGCGCCATGCTTCGAGAGATACTGACGGCTCGAATATTATAGCAGACAGATTCTTGGGCGCAGGCTTTTAACAAGGCACAAAAAGTGGCCATAAGGAAGTTTAAAAAGGTTGTTTACAATCTGGAGCTTGCTCGAGGTACCATAGCATCGTTGGGTCTAGAAATTGGCATTTTGAGGCGAGATTTGGGGACTATCAAGGATGAATATGAGAGGAGACTTGAAGGTCAGCGTTGCAATCATACGTTGGTGTGGGGGCGAAAGTAGCTGAGAAGGATAGGTAATTGCGGAACAAAAGAAACTTCCAAGGGAAGTATAATGATGAATGTGCTGATAATGTCAGGCTGAAGGAGTTCATAGAGGATTTGGGGTATGAGCCTGAAACTTTGCAACGTTTCCCCACTACCTAAGATCATGTTGGACGATGCTGCCCAGGCCGATGGGGTAGAAGGAGATGTTGCTACTGCGGGTTCGGGAGGTGTCTTGGAGAATCCAGTAATTGAAGAAAAACTGCTACTGGGAATGCGATGATATGGTCGTAGATGCTGCTGGGTTGATCCTTCGGCTAGAGGTTTTGGACGTGTTGACGAGGAGCTGTAGGAAGAGATTGGTGTAGCCACTACGATATATGAGGTGTTTTACACTTGATCTTTGTTTTTTTTCTGGGTTGTAATATGTGAACAATGTTGGGCTTGTTTTGCACTTGATCCTTGAACTTGTGACTGCTTTGAATTGCTGATGTAGATTGTATTGAAACTGGTTTGAACTGATTTGTACTGATTTATGTGCTAGATTCATGATGTATACGTAACTTGATTTAATTATGGTGTTGAGCCTGATTCTTTGATATTACTGTATAAGCGTCTTGAATGTAGAGAACTGTGATATTCTTAAAACTGCATCTGCATCAGCTGTAAGTGTAAAATGCTTGTAAAGTGACGAACCTTGAAGAGCTTCGAGATGGGATCCCGAGAGAGTTTAAGGAATTAACTGGACTTCGAACGTCGATCTAGGTCGAAGTATAATGTGGTCGCCCCCAATGCCTTCTCGAGAGTTCGGTCTCATGACCATTCGTGCCCCTCGAGTTTGCTTGAATATCGGAGACTTGAAAATTTCAAAGTCGCCCCCAGTATCAGTCGGGTCGAAGGTTGACAAGATACTTAGAGTAAACCAGAAATTTACGGACTTCGAAGGCCTGAGCCAATTCAAAGTAGAATGTGTTCACCTCAATATACTCCGAGGGGGTCCGGTCTCTCGACCATTCGTGCCACTCGAGTTTGCTCAAATATTGGAGACTTAAAATTTTCAAGGTCGCCCCAAATAACAGTCGGGTCGAGGGTGACATGATACTAGAGTAAAACCAAGAAATTCACTGGACTTCGAAGGCCTGAGCTTAACCGAAGTAGAACGTGTTCGCCCCCAATACATTCCCGAGGGTCAGGTCTCTCAACCATTCGTGAACCTCGAGTTTGCTCGAATATTGGAGACTTGAAATATTTTGAGGTCACCCCCAAGTATTAGGAGGGTCGAGGGTTGACATGTACTTAGAGTAAACCAGGAGGAAATTCATTAGACTTAGAAGGCCTGAGCCTAATCGAAGTAGAACGTGTTCGGCCCCAATACTTCCCAAGGGTCGGTCTCTCGCCCATTCGTACCCCTCGAGTTTGCTCGAATATTGGAGACTAAAATTTTCGAGGTCACCCCCAAGTATCAGTCGGGTCGCACGATTGACATAATACTTAGAGTAAACAAGAAATTTATGGGAAAACAGAAGACGATGTTCAGAGTGAAAAAAACTGTTATTGATTAGTTTGTGTTTACATTGGGCGAACAAGGTTGAGGTCGTAGCGATGTATGAGACTAGCTGTGTATTCAATGGATTTGGTAGAGGCTCTTCATTTTCTGTCATGGGTTAATACGAACCTTGTCAGTTTTATCATATACGACATAAGGTCTTTCAAGGACTCGGCTAGCTGTGGCATTCGAGCTTCGAGGATTGTGAGACCCGTCGAAGTACAAGATCTCCGATGTTGAAACTTTGAGGTCGAACTCTCTTATTGTATGACTTTGCAGTGATTGATGGTAAAGGCCAAGGTTGGTGATGGCTCGTCTCTGGTTTCGCCGATCCATAACATGTTGTATCCAAGTTCAAACTTATGTCTTTGTCAGGGAGGTTGGGACTCTAGTGTGGGCACTTTGAATTGAGTAGGAAGCACTGCTTCAGTACCATAGGATAGAAGAAAGGGGTACAACCGTGCTTTTCTTGAAGTTATTCGATAGGCCCAAATGACATACGTAATCCTGAACCCATCGTCATTTCTTCGTATCGACACGTTTCTTGAGACCGTCGACTATCATTTATTGATCTCCTTCAACCTGACCGTTCCCTTGGGGGTAGTAAGGTGTTGAGGGGAGATAATGATGTTGTACTTCTTGAGGAAATTTCTGACTTTGCTCCTGATAAACTGGGGACCATTGTCACATTGAATCATATGAGGGCATCCGAACATGTAATGATATTTCTCCCATAGGAATTTGATAACTTCTTTTCTAGTTCGACACAAAGGTACGGTTTCAACCCATTTGGTAAAATAATCTATTGCAACAAAGATATTCTCCCGGCTGCCCAAAGCTTTGGGAAAAGGACCAATGAGATCGATGGCCCAGCGTTTGAATGACTAAGAGAAATTTGTTGTAGTGTTTAGCATATTGTTCGGCTTGCTTCTTAATAATGGACCAGTATAAACCTTGGGAGATTGCTCGAAGGGCCATCGATCTTCCGACAGTATGAGCACCGCAAGTACCTTCATGTAGTTCGGATAGGATTGTAGAAGTTTCGTTTTGAGAGATGCACCGAAGGAGAACGCCATTTGAGGATTTGCGATGTAACTCGCGTTTGAGGATGGTGTATCTGTGATAGTTCTGGGAGGATAGTATTGTTGAAGTAATCGAGGAATGGTGTTCGCCAGTCGTCTGGATCAAGACTCTCGCCCCCAGTATTGATGGCATTGACTTCCATCTGGTCCATACTTGGGCGATCGAGTACTTCGATATGGAGGGTTCGGGACTCGAATTGGCCTAACATAGTTGTTATGTAGGTGAGGGTATCTGTGTGTCTGTTTTTACCTCGAGGGTGGTGATTGATAGAAGATTTTTCAGGGAAACGGTCCATGCACTGACGGACGAGGGCCGAATATCTGTCATGCGACCGTTGGCTTGATTTTCACCGGAGTACTATCTTTGAATGAGTTGGGAATCTGTAAAACTGTAAGTTTTGGGATGTCGGGGTTGAGTGCGAGGTCGAGGCCATGGATCAAAGCTTCATACTCGCCTCGTTGTTGAGCATTCGAAGTTTAACTTAACTGCCTCTCTATTCGATCATTGGTAGGTATAACCAGGACGATACCTATCCCGAACCATTAGGTCCAGCGGATCTATCGGTAAAAAATTGCCAGCCTGTGTTAGGGTTTCATAGGTCAGTAGGTTCTGGCAGGTCCTCTGGTAGGTCATCTTCGTATTCCTCTCAGTCGATATCTTCAACTGGGAAGTCAACGAGGAAAACGGTGACTGCTTGGCCTTTCTTGCTGTGTACCTCATGAAGGGGATAACTTGTTATAACACATATGGGGTGAGCTTGAAAATATGGTTGAGTTTACAGGCCGAATAAACGAGGGTGAGGAGCAAATGTTCAAGTTTTGTGTATCAAGTTTTGCAAGTATCAGGGTTTTGCTGATAAAATATACAGGTTTCTCGATGTTTATTCGAGTCGAATGAGGACAGAAATGATAGAGGTATCGGTGACCTTGAGGTATAAGGAAAGGTTTCACCTTCGATAAGGGTATCGATAATGGGTCGCCAACCAATGTATGTTTTTAAGTTCGAGGAAGGCCTGTTCACAGCGGGTGTCCAGTTAATCTCAGGGTTGTTTTTCTTTTTTCTTTGTAGACGCTTTGGTCGCGTAAGAGAGAAAGAGCCAAGCATAACGGCCTGAGGATTTGGAAATAAAGCGGTTGAGGGCCGCTATTTTACCAGCCACTTTTTCGACATCTTTTTCTGTTCGGGCGAAGGCATGTCGATAAGGGCTCGGATAGGGTAGGGTCAATCTCGATACCTCGCATGCTTATAAGATGGCCTAAAAATTTGCCAGACGAAACACCAAATTGGCATTTGTCTAGGTTACTTTCATGTTGCAAGTTCGAAGTATCGAAAAGACTTCGGTTAAGTCTTGGATGTGGGTTGTTTTTGGAGGCTTTTGCACAACATGTCGTCGATGTAAACTTCAACCGACTTGTCAAGCAAGTGTTTAAACATGGTTGTTACGAGGCGTTGATCGGTGGCACCAGTATTTTTAAAGCCGAGGGGCATGACATTAAAACAGTAAAGGCTTTGTTAAGTGATGAAAGAAGTTTTAAGTAAATCTTTGGGGAGGAGGGGTACCTGATTTAACCTGAAGCTGCGTCAATCATTGACAGGCGCTCGTGTCCAGCAGTAGCATGTGGAGTACTGAAATGATCGGGAGGGGGAAGTTGTCCTTCGGTGTGTGCTTGTTGAGGTCTGTGAAGTCGACGCAGATTCTGATCTTACCGTTCTTTTTAGGAACTGCAACTATGTTGGATATCCAGTCAGCATACTTAACTTCTCTGATGAAACCTGGGCTATGAGTTTGTTTACTTCGAGGTTTACTGCCTCTCGAAGTCGTGGTGCCAAGGTACGTTTCTTCTGTTTTACTGCTGTGGAATGGGGATAAGGTCGAGGCGATGGCATGCCAAATTAGTGTCGACACCGGGCATTTCCTGAAATGTCCATGCGAAGACGTCTTTGTTTGCTCGAAGGAAGTTTGTAAGTTCGAGGCGTTCTGCCTCGTCTAGAAAGTTCCAATGAATGTACCTCGACCAGGACCGTCGAGTTCAATATAAATAGTAGGTTTGATGGGTGAGATGACGGGTGTCGAAGGTATGGGGACAGAAGGAGACAGTAATGTTATGGGAGTTGAAGAGTTTCCGGGTCTGATCGATCTCCGGATGCTCACATGAGTGGACAAGGCATTGAGAGCCTTTTAAATTTCATGTACTACAGGGGGTAGTAAAACGAAAGGTCTGATGATAGGTCGAAGGTATGGCGCACCTGGCATGGAACCAGTCGCGCCCAAGGATACCATGGTATTCAGACTTCTTATCGATGAGAAGAAAACTGGTTTGAAGTGTGACAGGGCCAGTGGTGAATGGGAGGCTAATTCGACCAACAGCAACTTCTCTGGCCTCATTAAAATATTTTAGTTCGACATTGGCGGCAGTGATGAGGTCTGTTTTGTTCATGGCTTGGGCGGTTTAGAGGAAAAATACATCGGCTACACTTCCTGTATGGATAAGCATGGTGTGGAGGACGAGGTGTTCGACCATAATCATGATGACTAAAGGGTCGGAGTGGGGAAAGTGAACATGCGATGTATCACAGTCGATGAAAGAGATACCTTCTGGTCGAGGACAAAAGCTTGATTCTAGCAGAAGGGCGGGAAGCTTCTCCTAGTAAGTGAGTTGGTAGCATTCTTCGACACCCTTACGCTTGCACTTGGAATGGCCGCTGTCGATATTATTAACTTCAATGAAATGAAGTTGGTAGATGTGAACCTTGGCAGGGTCGGCCGAAGGGGCTGGTTGAGGTACGACCCGTCGAGGTAGCTGGGAAGGTCGGCAACATACAGATGTAGACGACCGGCCTTGAGTATTATTTTGAGAGAGCACTGCAAAACGAAGCATTTATTGGTGTGGTGACAATTACACTTGTGGTTGGCGCAGTAAGGTTCACCTGGTTTGACCTCGACGGGGAAAGGGATACACCATGGTCTGCCTGTATCTGTGGTAGAAGGGTGCTGATGGAGGTAGTGAGTCTAGGTAGGACTGACTTTGGTCGTTTTTTGCGACCTTCTATTATGTAATCAGAGTGAGGGTATTTGCGACTCTCAGTCTCCTGTAAGATGGGAGCGATCAGAGGTGTAGGAGTAGATGGTGGGCCTTGTCGAGGTTTATTTGGGTTGGTGGTCAAAGGCTGCCTCTGTTTATGTGATTCCCGAAGGCGTTCAAATTTGATATAGCCATTGACCTTGGAGAGCATCTCCTAGAAGGTTCGAGGTTTGTAGAGGACCAGGTACTCTTTGACAAGGCTGTTATCTGGCAAAGCGTTCGAATACCCGAGTACGCCATTTGCGCAGTCGAGGTCTTTGACTTTGCGCGACTCATCGATGAACCTCTTAGTGAAGGCCTCAAGGGTTTCACTGGGAGATTTTTTGATATTGATGAAGGCATCAACCCTGACCTCTCTGTCTTTGTTGAAGGCAAATTGGGCGATGAAAAGATGGGATAGTTACTCGAAACTTTGAATAGAGCCATTGGGAAGGTTATTGTACCATCGAAAAGGGTAATTTGTAAGGCTTGTAGGAAAAAGGCAACACATCAGGTGGTCAGCTGTGGAGTAAAGGCTTAGGGCATTTTAGAATTTGAGGATGTGGGATTGGGGATCGGTGTCGCGGTATTTACTGATTTTTGGGGCTCGAAAATTATGAGGCACTTCGATGGTGAGGAGCTTGGGACAGAGGGGGTTATTCAACCGACTCCATGAGTTTGAAGTTGGGCTCGCACTGACGCGGATGACAGGTTGGATTTTGTAGTCGAATTCTTGCTGTGCACAATAGGCTGGATAAGGGGGGGATCTAGGGATTCAAGGATGAGGAGGCTAAGGGTTCGGTATGTGTTCTGCGCTGCACTGCCCGAGAAGCTCTCGGGCAGGGCGGCGTTTGGGGTGTCTGGAGGAGCTAAGGGTGGAGTCAAAGGAATCCTCCGTGCTGTGGATGCCAAGATGGATGAAGCCAGTGGGGGGAACAGTAGTGGGAGGACCCTCGGCGCCGATATGGACCGGGGGTACTTCTTGATATGGTAGGGGCCCCAGTCGAATACGGGCAGATACGTGCGACAGGGCTTGTGCACGAGAAAGTAAAGAAGCATCTAGAGGCTGTAATCGTTGCAGCTCTCGGACGGTATTGCGTAGATCGTCGATTGCACGATTTTGTCTATCAGCATCATCCAAACGACGATGGCGTTCGACTTCAAACTTTTGCCGGTGCTTTTCGCGTTCCTGGTGCAGTTGTGTTTGGTGTCGCTCCTCGGCTTGAGCGAATTGCTAGGAAAGTAGGGTGAGCTGGGCGACCACTCCGTCGACGGAGTTGTCGGCATGGGTAAAAGTAGAACGGAGGGTTGGTGCCATTAGGAATGATCTGTAAGAGTTGGAAAATGGAGAAAATGAGGCAAGAGAGATTGGTAGGGTGGGCATGCACAGACGGCGCCAAATATAGGGGCCTAACCTCGTGCGGAGGGGAAGTAGGCTCTTACACCACGGCTCTTACGGACCATGTCATTCAGAAAATGACATGTGGATTTGGAGATGGGTACCTTCCTAGCAAGTACTTGCTAGAAATAGGAATCAACTAATTTTTTTAATATTATTTAATAAATAAAAAAACTAGGGCATTAAAGCCATATTTAGTATATTTTTAATGAAATATATTAATTTATTATTATTTGGTCATGAAGAATTTTCGGCAATTTACCAAATAAATAAATACCACTTATTGCACATGTTCCAAACTGAAACCTAGGAAACAACAAATTTCAAAATTGATAACTTTGAGAGTTGAAATTACTGTTTTACCCTTACTAAAGTTCATATATTACAGCAGTTAACCAACAACTTTTGTAAGCAGGTGGGTCCCACAGGAAGTACGAATGTCAATTCACAAAAGCAAAGACAATAAATAATGCCACTTCTTATTTTAAATTTACAAGTCTAAATATTTTATTCGTTCAACTATACACATGCCATTACTTTCTCACCACGTGTACATTTCAATTACACGTGTAAGTACCTTCAAATAATTTATCATTTGTAAAACATAGTCTAAGTATCATATTTTGACTCTTTTTATCATTTGTTAGATGAAACATTATCATTTGTCCTTGAGTTTCTCAGTCCCACGTGTGTAAAATATGGACGATTGGCTTTTGGCGCCAAAGAACATGAACCATTAAATGTAAAGAAAATTAGCGACCATGAAGAGCTTAACGCGTATCTCGATAGAGTTTCATCTCAGCACACCCACAAATAAAAAATCTGTCCCGATTCTGGTACCATTCAACCTGAGAACCACCTTCAACAACCGTAACAGCCGTTTTCGTCTAGATTCAAGATTTGACAATCTCGTTTTCTCTCTTACTCGGCGATTCAGGTAGGTTTCTCTCTGGCTCTCTGTCTGTCTCTATCTCTTTTTTTTTCTTTTCTTTTTTTTTTCTCTCTCTCGTGTGTAATTTTAGTCTAGCTATACTCCGAGGAAATCATGTTGTTGTCTCATTACTGCCTACCAAGTGTTTGATGAAAGGCTA
This sequence comes from Kingdonia uniflora, assembly GCA_014058105.1. Lineage (NCBI taxonomy): Eukaryota > Viridiplantae > Streptophyta > Magnoliopsida > Ranunculales > Circaeasteraceae > Kingdonia > Kingdonia uniflora. The sequence goes on from JACGCM010000374.1 coordinate 9,843, forward strand.
ATTTTTCTTTCTTTATTTTCCTTTTAGTCAGTTGATTTGCAATGATGAAGTCAGATAAAGAAATGAGTAATGAGCAATCTGAAGAGGGGAACCAAACATAGGAGGGTGGAGAGTTGAAGTTAACCAATGCTAAAAATTATACCTCTCGGTGTTCAGGTTTGGGGCTGAGCAAAATGATAAAAATCATGCCTGTTGTAGAGAAGGATGCTCTTCGTGTCACAAATTTTGTACCCTTACTATTGATTGATCCAATAGTGATGATATCATGGTTGGTTAAGGAGATATTTGATCGTCATCTAGGTGATATAAAGTTGAAGTTTGGTGGGAAGATAATTCAGCTAAAACCAATTCAAGTTTGTCCAATTATGGGGCTACGTGTTTCTCATATTCACAACAATTTCGCATTTGTTGATCCTGAGTATGTAACGGATTTTAGGAATAGGTGACTCCCCAAGAAAATGAAAATATACTTTTTTAAGGAAATCCATGAAGCGAGGGAACAAAAATGATTGAAACATAATCATGGTAAGATGCCATTTGTTGGGACATATTTATCATTGGTATTTGATATTCTTATTCGAAATTTTTTTAATTTCAATCAGATGTTCACTTGTCACTTGTTTATACATTCTTTGTCATTTGTTGGGCAATTTTTTGTCATTTGTTTGATGTATTTTGTTTTGGGTTTGTCATGCAGACGATATTCTACGATTAAATTTGTTAGACATTCTACAATCCTTTGTCCTCTCGAATAGGGGAAGAAACATTGGTCAAGTATGTTGATTTGGTAGATGATCTGGTGAAGTTCAACAAATTCCCCTTAGGTTAACAACTCTATATTTTTTTGTTGAGTAAAATAGTGAAGTTTGTCGATTATCGATAGGATGAACCTAAAATTAAAATCAAATAAAGCTTTATCACTACATGGATATACCTGGGTACTCATGATATGGGTTTTCCTCAGTATTCCTAACCTAGAGTACTCAAGAATTAAGACAACCAAACATTTGTTCCCTATGCTACAAGGATGGAGGACGACATCTTTTAAGCTACGTCAAATTGTGACGTTCAGAAAGCTTTTTACTAATTCCAAATTGATGGAATTAGCTTTGGAGCCATCTGAGATTGGCATGCAGCAAGAATATGTGCAAGAGGCTATGGTAAACTTATCATTTGTATTAATTATTCTTATCATTCGTAAATTGGTTCTTGTCATTTAAAGAGAATCTCTCTCTTGTCATTTGTCAAATAGATTTTTTTCAACGGTATATAATTTTTTCATTTGTATGATTGGTATTTATCAGTTGTATGACTTATCATTTGTTTTATTTCTATTTGAAACATGAACTTCAAGCACCTGAGCCGTAACATCATGATATCAATAACAGTTCAATCAAAGTAGATATCGGAGCGGCTATATGTAAAGGAATGGTTGAGGTATTCCTCTACTAATAGTTTATTTGTACTTTGAATGAATGTATCACTTATTTAAAACCCTATTGCATCTACACAATCAGTTCTAGGCTTAAAGTAAAATTTTGGAATGTATATCGATGTATACACCTAAAGATAATTCACTTAGAGGTAGCTAGTAGATTTGGAGTTAGTAGTTCTCATGCACCACAAATATCGAAACGAAAGCGGGAACAAAATTAGGGCAAAAATGATGGGAAAAGAAAGTACAAAGAGGTGCTGAGATCATGGCAAACAAAGGAACAAAAAAAGAATCTCAAACTTGAAGAGAAACATAAAAGTAAGAGATAAAGGAAAGAAGTCGAGGAAAAATGTTGATGGAAAAGACAATATAAAGACCAAAGGTAACAACAAGAAACAAGCTCTCACTAAAGAACTTAATTATATCCCCCTGATCGTCTTCAAGTCCTTAATCACAAAGGAAAACAAATGTACGAGTGTGCGGAGGGGAAGACCGACGTCAAAGCCTAAGTTAAATTAAATGAGATTGTGATTTTTGAAAGGGTCCAATACTTTGAATATTTTTTGTCATTTATTTTGGTTGTTTTTATCATTTGTAAGCATGGTAATTTTCATTGGTTAATGTTATTATCAAAGTAAAGAAGCCCCCTTGGGATTTGCTGACTAGACCCCGCCATTTAACTGAAGCAAGATCCTATGGAAAGAGAGGAAGATTTGGATGGAGTAGAGGTAAAGAAAGATTTAGAGGAGATTGAACAAGTTTTAGATGAATAGGTGGAGGTAGAAGTCGAAGAGGAAGAGGTGAATATGAATATTATATATGCAGATTATGGTGGTTGTAGTGGCTTATTCCACATCTCGAGCTCAAGCCTCATCTTTGAATTGCATACGAGCTTTTGACTTCAACAATAGAGCACATAGCACAATCAAAAATAAGACAGCATGAGTTTCTCAACCAACACCACTCATCCCTGACGATACTCATACTATTGGTTGAGAGTCATCTTGTAATAGCTTATTTCGTATCTTAGACTCAAGCTTCGTCCTTGATCTCATCAGCATACAAGAAGTACTACTTAAGACATGACTAACTTTCCTCAATTTAAGACATCAATTTCGATCTCTACACCAGCAGTTCGATCTGTGCAAAGCGTACAATCAGCAATAGAGCCGTCGTACAATAGCAAAGATTGGAACGTTACATAATCTGGTCAAATAATATCTCACACACACTTTGTATCGTCCATCATTAAGGGACTTTATGGTGGTCAAATGGTCATATTGGAGGACCTATAAAGAGATCTGGAAAACTGTAGATGAAGGATGGAACATTCAAGACAAAAAATTTCTTACTCCGTTATCTTATATTCTCAGAATACTCATTGTAATAGATTAGCAATCTCAATAAGATCACGATCACTTTCTCAAAATCCTCAAGAGAGGTCGTGGCTTTTAACCTATTCAAAGGTATTCTACGTTAAGCCATCTTGTTGTTTGTTATCTATTATGCTTGAACATTCTGAGTATATCTGGTGTAAAGGCTAATTAGTCTGAATCCCAAAATTAGGCTATTACATTTGGCGCCGTCTGTGGGAATCAAGTTCTCAAACCTATTATCTCAAATGCCGCAGATTATTTTATCTCAGAATGTTGCCTCTAGGTCAGAGCACGCCGATCGTCCAGGTAGAAGAAAATGCAATTTCGCAGACCTGAGGGCCACTTTGAATTCAGAAGCAAAAAGACGTTCACCACTGGATCAACGACTCGTGAGTGTACATGACGCATTTAAGGTTTTGCAGGGTCAGTAGGTCGCTGCCTAGAAGAACAAAGCCATTCAACCTGAGGGCTCGCAGATTTCCGTTCATTGCAGAATAGGACCTCCTCTGAAGAGTGTTCATGCAGGAGGTGCGCTTCGATCTAACCATCAACAACAGGACATAAAGCCCATCCCAATCCCGGAGATCCAACATGAAGTAGATGTCGGCCTGGTGGGAGTTAGACAGACTAATAATCTACCTTGAAGAGTTTAAGTCCCGGCAATGGAACGTCTAAGTGAAGGGAGTGGTGACCACAATCCTGGAGAAGGGCGCGTTGCACGGCCAACCACTGCAGCTCGACAATATGTTACTCAGGAACATGTTGAAAAATGAATAAAAGAAATGCTCGAAACCCATATGCCGACTAAAGGGATCCACAATAGATTACAGAAGAGCCCAATCGCCCAGGAGCTATTAGATGGTGAGGTTGCCACCGGGTTTCATACTCTGAAGATCCAAAAGTACAAAGGAACTGATCCAGTGGAACATGTTCAAGAGTTCCAAGATGTTCTAGGTCCTCATTCTATGTCCAACCACATTCTATGCCAGCTCTTTCCTACCAGCTTGTCAGGCAAACCACTACGATGGTTTTATACACTGCCTGAAGAATCCATCACAACTTTCGAGCAGTTGCGCGAACTCTTCGCCAAGAATTACTCGCACAACAGAGATAAAGAGGAGAACATATATTCTTTTTCAGCCTCAAACAGATGCTATGAGAGAAGCTCAAGACGTTTACTAAAAAGTTCTTAGAGTTAGCTTGAAAGTAGATCGACTCGACCAGAAGATTACTATTTCCTCTTTCACCAACGCTTTACTCGTCGATGGCCTGGCGAAGAAGTACCTTGTCCTCGACAAACCAACAACATTGGAAGATATGATTGAAAAGATCAACGGATACATTGATCTGGAACGAATGGTGTCTGACAAGCAGAAACCTCATAAATCAACACTGATAGTTCGAGATCAATCGACCCATTCCAATTTTAATCAGACAACAGATCAAGGAGGAGACATAAAATAGACCAAATCCAATGACGAGTGACCTCGAAAGGGGAGTAACTTGCCTAAACCTTATCTTCCAAAGATTAATGTGATCATAGCCAACATCTATCCTATATTTCAAAAAGATAGATTCTTCTGTAATGCACAGTGCCTTTAACCAATCGAGAACAAACCATACTGCATCCACCATAAGGTCCGACATCATGAGACAGAGCAATGTTTTGCCTTACAACGGTTGTTGGAATACATCATCGCAGATGGACGAATGCATGAATACATTGTGGACGTAGAGAGTTATAAGAATGGGAGTTACAAAAACCCCACAGAAGCTGCACAAGTCAAGGAACCAACAGCCGAAAAGCATTTGTACCATATCTCACTCTACCATTTTATGGAGACTCAAATTGTCAAAGAGTCAAACAGGAGCAAACTAAGACGTGTTCGCCAATGTCACGACTTGTCCATGTAAGATAAAGAAGCTCGTTTAATTCCAATATCCAACTCTCAGCGAACTGGGATTTCTTTCGATGATTGCGGCGTTTGGCATGTCAACTATCCTCACCATGATGCTTTGGTGGTCATGTTGAAAATGTGAAATATGGTGCTTTATACGATAATGATAGACACCGGCAGCACTATCGAACTTCTTTTTCAAAGCACGTTCGATCAGATGGGTCTGGCCGATAAGGTCCAACTCACCGACATTGATATTTTTGGTTTCAATGGATCTAATGAGGAATGTGTAGGAAAGATTATACTTCATATCACCGTAGGACCAGCAACACTCGACGTTGTCTTTTACGTTATCAATACAAAATCCCATTATCTGGGGATAATGGGACGTTGCTGGTTACACAATATGCGCATTATTCCGTCAACCTATCACTTGGCATTACATTTTTAATGGGAAGGTGGCGTTTACGAGATCAAAGGAAGTCAGAAATTAGTACGAGCATGCAAAAATTCTATCGTCATTGGGCCAGAATATTCTGAACATCAACTCGTATAGCAATTGCAGAAGACGATAGGAAACATTGCAGTATACAGTCAACTTTGCAGTCAACATTTGCCCAACGCAAAAACCACAGAGTTTGTTGAAATCGGTGGACCCAAGTGTGGGATATATATTAGCACTTATTTACCCATAACAGAGCGCTACATTCTCATCCAGTTCCTTAAGGTAAATAGTGATGTCTTCGCTTGGACGTTTCACGAGATGTCGGGCATTAATCCAAATCTGGCCTATCACAAACTCAACTTGAAGGATAAAGTCGAAGCTATCAAACCAAAATAGAGGACTTTAGCACCAACACTTTGAGACGAAGTCAACAAAGAAATCGAAAAACTCATTGAAATTGGTTTTATTCGAAAGGCCAATTATCCAGAATGGATATTGAATATTGTAGCAGTACCAAAAATGAACAGAAAGATCACGATGTGTGTGGATTTCACAGACTTGAACAAACATACTCCAAAGGATAGTTTTTTACTCCCTATCAGTAAAACTATCACTCCAGCAAAATCCCGATATAGCAAGATCGATAAACTACTTTTTGCTCTCGTCTACACCTTACAAAAATTAAAACCATACTTTAAATCCCACTAAGTACGAGTAGTCACCAACTACCCTCTACGTAAAGTCTTATCCAAGCGAGAAAAATCTAGACGAGTCTAGCAATGGTGAGTCACTCTTGGCGAGCATGACATCCGTTTTGAACCCAGGCATTCTGAAAAAGGGTCCGGCCGTAGCAGATTTCCTTGCGGACTTCCCCATAAAAGATCCTAATTGGGATGAAGACAACTCAAAAATTCATGAAGAACAACTCAAAGAGAAGGTAGACTTAACTCCAAAGGGATGGCGTCTTTTAACTGATGGATCTTCTAGGCCCACAGGATCAGGCATCGGAATCGTACTAATCACATCTTCTAATGATAGAATTGAAAAGGCAATTTGATTAAATTTCAAAGCTACCAATAATACAGCCGAGCATGAGGCAATGATTCACGGTCCTGATATGGCTCTAGAGATTGGAGTATCCGAGTTGTCCCTATATGCGGATTATTTACTCATTGTAAACCATTACACAGAAAAATTCTATAAAAATGGAAAAATGATAGATTACGCAGCCGCAGTAGCTTACAGAATGAATAGATTCAAGAAAATTTCCATTAAACATTTACCGTGTGGAGAAAATAGACATTCTGATTCCCTCGCATATCTAGTAGGAGTCCTTGGCTTAGAAGCTCGATATCTCAAGATTGAAGTATTATCAACCCCCAACATTAACATCATAAGCTCAAATTTTGTTAATACTGGGAGCGTTGAAAAGGATGAGTGCGATTGGAGACGATCTTTCCTCAAGTATATTGGGACCAACAACAAATTTAAAAGTAAACTCCTTCAAAACCCTACTGAACAAAGATGCATACCTGATAATGTTAAACGCTACACCCTGGAAAATGGCCTCTTAAACAAGATTCGGTCACAGGACCGTATCTCGAATGCTTATCCCACAAAGAAGCTCAAAAATTCCTACACGAACTACATGAAAGTACTTGTGGCCCCCACGCAGCTGGAAGATCTCCAGTAAATCGAGCTCTTACCCAAGGCGTCTTCTGGCCAAAAATGAAAGCTCAAGCCATCGAAATCGTAAGAAAATGCAATGCCTGCCAATGCCATGGTCCTCAAATTTGAACTCCAACCTTGGAACTCCATTCCAGCAACATTGTATGGCCATTTAAAAGATGGGCCCTCGACCTTGTCAGCGAGTTTCCTACCGCACTAGGAAAACATAAACATCTGTTAGTCGTAGCAGATAATTACTTCACTAAGTGGGTAGAGGCAGTTCTTCTATGCTGCATACGAGAAAATGAAGTCATCAAGTTCATCTGGTAAAACATCATCATCCATTTCGGCTGCCCCCATCTCATCAGGATCCACAATGGACCTCAGTTCGTTGGCTCTAAAGTCGTCGAATTCTTCAATCAACACAATATTATATATTCTCCATCAAATCTGTATTACCCGCAAGGGAATGGTCAGGCCGAAATTACTAATGGCACTATCGTGGATAGGATGAAAAAGCGCTTGATAGAAAAAAATGATAATTGGATCATAGAATTACCACATGTGTTATGGGCTTATCAAACTATACCTCGAGTTTCAACTAGATGCACGCTATTCCTCCTGGCCTACGGTACAAAAGCAATCATCTCTACTCAGTATCATCACCCTATTCGCGACCATACCATGACCGATGAAGAAAATAAATTCCAGTTGGCATGCAATATGAACTGGATCGAGGAGACTCAGGACAGAGCAATCATGAATTTGGGAAGGTATTGCCTATCTTTAGCCCAATCTTATAACAAATGCGTTTTTCATAGAGAGTCCAAAATCAAGATTCTGGTCCTTTGAGATATTCCCAAACATTGCAAAGAGCTCAACACAAGGAAATTATCTAAAAACTGGGAAGTTCCTGCTGTTGTTATCAGAAAAAAGCAACCTCGGTTCCTACGACCTCGCCATTGAGCATGGCGGGCACATGCCTAATCCTTGAAATGCAAGGAGATTGAAGTTGTATTGCAGATAACAAAACTACCACAGTATACTTTTCTTTAATCAATCTAATATTTCGTATGACGATCTCACATCAATGAAAGACTTATGTTTGATCCACATACATCTGAGTACTTTCTACTATGCCAATACTCTATCTAACACATTCATTGTACGTCAATCTTATACCAGTGAAATACTTATGTTTGATTACCCTACATTACAGTACTTCTTCTAATATATCCAACAAGTACTTCTATACACAGATTACAGATCGTTTGTTACTTCAGCCAAATTGATCATCTAAATACATTACAGATAGTTTGTTGCTTCGGCCAAATCGATCATCTATATAGATCGCAGATCGTTTGTTGCTTTGGCCAAATCGATCATCTAAATACATTACTGATCATTTGTGGCTTCGGCCAAATCGATCATTTAAATACAATATAAATCATTTGTTGCTTCGGCCAAATCAATCATCCAACGTATTACAGATCGTTTATTGTTTTAGCCAAATTGATCATCTAAATACATTACAGATTGTTTGTTGCTTTGGCCAAATCGATCATGTAAATACATTTCAGATCGTTTATTGCTTCGCCCAAGTCGATCATCTAAATACATTCCAGATCATTTGTTGCTTCGGCCAAACCAATCATCTAAATACATTGCAGACAGTTTGCTGCTTCGGCCAAATCGGTCATTTAAATATATTACAGATCGTTTGTTGCTCCAGCTGAACCTATCATCCAAATAAATTACAGACCGTTTGTTGCTTTGGCCAAACTGATCATCACATACATTGCAGATCGTTTACCACTTTGGCTGAACCGATCACATATCATACTGCCTTGCATACATTATCGTTGGTACCTCACGTGGTTAGTACAGTTAACTATTTGTTCTTAACTATTTCTTCATACATCTATATTTTTATCCTTGTTTCGTATACATACAACATAATCACACTCCTCATTCTTTACTAGAGCTATCACTTAAATCATTACCGATATTAGAAGGTCCTGCCGCGTCCTATACAACACTTCCATATAACTGTCGACGCATGAATTCTGGCATTCTCCCTACAATAATTTTCTTTCCCACTCTAACCATGCTCTGTTTAAACAATCCGATTCTGGCAATCATGGGTTTTAAATATTCAGATCGGATTATATCCATCTCACATTCTGCACCTTGGGTAATCAAACCATCATATATCCTCTTACTTTCAGCCTTCAATATCTTCAATTTTTCCGTAAAGAACGATGTACTGCCACCATCTCTCTCTCATGACTTTCACCTACCTTATTTTTAACCTGTTTACTAAGAAGGAGTTCGCTCAGTTTATGTTGCGCTTCTTTCAGTGCGATTTCCAGTTGCTTACAATGATCGTCCACTCGTCTTTTTGCACGACACGCATCCGAATTCCGAGCTTTTAGCACTGTCATAAATTCGTCCATATTGTAAATAAAAGATATTGAAGCTTCATTACCTTCACATTCTATCCTCTTTGCGTCGTAACATTTCTCCAACCGCAATAGATCCTTATCTAACTTCGTATCTACGTTTCGAAGTATGTCATTTTTGGATTGGTATTCTAAGATGTCCAGATGCTGCGTTTGCATAATCTGCTCTAGCTCACATATTTTGTTCCAATCCTTTTTTATGACTTCATTCTGTTGGGCACAGACCTCCTCCATCTTCTTTACCATCATCTCAGTAACCAACCACAATACTTCATATTTGCGAGCACAAACTCGAACGTCGCTTGTCTCCGCCTGGAGCATGTTAGCTTGAAATTACAACTCCTTCACATTATTTCCTTCCCCCTCTAACACGACTAGCAGTTCTATAATTTGTGTTCGCGCAAAACATTAATTCCGCTTCTTGTTGACTAGCTTGTTCCAAGCTACTTCTAACTTTAACACACTTTTTTCATATCTTTTCTTCTAGACTCTTTATCTTTCTTAAACTGATAGCCAGTACCACCTCTTTCTCTTGAAGAGTATCAGTCAGGAGGGTTACTACATTTCGATCTTCCGACATCTCCACCCTAAAATTTTCTTCTGCTTCAATAGTAGTTTTTCGGGTACCCTGACTCTATCATAGCTCAGCATTCATTTGTTCGTTCTTGGCACGTAATGCGTCGCACCGAATTTGTATAGTAGTTAGTTCCACCTATCATAACAGATTACGTTTATAATAGTTCTTCATAACAATAGAGCACATATAACAGTTGGCAAGATTTCATCAAGAACGTAGTATCTGAGTAAGTTAGATACATCATTTTGTTCTAGCCAAATATAGATTATATTTATCATCAAACAGTATGAAGGACTGGTTAAAGGAAAACAAGAGTATTCTATTTGCGACTCTTCCGAACATGAGACAACTGTACCTTGTCTCTCACTATCTTCTTATTTGACGGCTGCACATCTACCGTCATGGTAAAGGTCACAACCTCCTACTGACGTTATTTACGATGTGTTTAGGGTATCAGACTCTCAACCTCCTCCTCCTCCTCTTCTGACGACTCCTTCCACGACCTAGGAATGGGTTGTTCACCAACAATTTCTCCTTCGCCACGGGTAGACCACAAGTTTTCTGCCTTGGCATTTTTCACTTCAAAATCCTTCCTACATTCCTCAACGATCTTCCTAAATACATTCTCTACACTAGACAGTTATCCCCCATAAAACTCAATAACACTGTCTATGTGACGCTCATACTTTATTCGAGCAACAACTTTTGCTCGCGATGGATATAGGTGCTCCTTCAATATCATTTGCGCTTTGTGCAACTGCTGGCGCGTGCTTTTTTATAATACACCTAATACCCTCACATCCGTTTCTACCTTCATTTGAACAGCCACTTCTTTCGACAGCCGTATTGCTAAAGACATTTTTTTGCTCCATGTGCTGCAATAACTTATCCTGTAACCCCTTTAATTCACCCTCTAATTTCTTTTGGACCTCTATTTGATCCTTTCGTATCCTGAAAAATACAATTCTCATGGCCCTCCGATCTTAAATAAAGCCAAACGCATCATATAAAGGTTTTACATCACCCCATACAACAGACACACCAGCTCAAGCAGAACACTTTTTTGCCTCTAAACTATGACGATTGCGTGCTTCTTGAGCTAAAAACATAACTCGAGCTGGGCCCGGAACTACACATCTCTCCCTCAAAAGCTCTATATAAGCTTATTTTAACCCTCGTTCACTATCTACATCAACGTCATAATACAAGGTCAGAGATACTAGCATACTCTGACATCTCGCCTTATCACTTGGGTTATTAAAGCAAGTCAATTCTTTTGTCTTTCAAACTAATATCTCCCTTTCCTCTTCCTTTCTTAGCACCTCGTCTCCCTTTACTTTTATTTTAGTATATCTACATTGCAGATCATATAACTCTTTAAAAAATTTCTCTGAATTCAACTTAAATTGCCTTCTTTCATATTCAGTTTTGTAAGGAACCTGTTAAATACGAACCACGGAGTCCCTCGCCCTACTCAAAGGCTTCTCTAATTTGGAGTTTTTTTTCCTTAAACGCTCTATCTCCTACACAGATTACGGATATCTTGTTTCAATACAAAGATTCGCGAAAAACATATTTCAAAACATTAATCAAAATGAAAATAGTGTATTATTATGCAGAGTACTATCACATCCAAATCAAGCAAGCTGAAAAACAGAAGACATGATACCACATAACGTTTAAAGATGCTTGATATTGTCTACCTCAGAAAGGAGATTTCAGCATCATCCCCGGAGAGGGAACTGTTTCAGCACGTTTTACCAGAGGGTCCATTGTTTGCTCAATAGTATGGACTACCTTTGTACTGCCTGAAGGAAGGTCTAACACTTTCTCAGGCAAACCAGCAGCATCACCAGCCATCTCTTCCTCCTCGACCTCAGCAGGGAAATTTATCTCTTCATATCTACCACTCCGGGTCAGCTCTACATCATCAACACTCAATCCAAAAGAATAGTATGATTGGATAAAGTGGTCTCTTTCTACTAAGGCTGCTACAACCGCATCAGTCATGAGCTTGTCATGCTTTAACAGATCACTGCACTTTTCTACAGCTGCAGTAGCATCTGTAGCCCTCCTCTCTCTTTGTAATAGAAGGTTAGCCTTGAGCTCTTTTACGCGAGCTGACTGAGCCTCAAAATTTTCTGTCAGAACATCAAATTTTTGGCTCCTCTTGTCCAGACATTGTCTTGCCCCCTTCAGGAGCATTGAGAGCTGCCAGGCTGCCTGTACAAGCAAAAAAAAAGTCAGTTCAACAGCTTCACTTAGTTCGAAGGCAACATCAAGTAACAATTTTTTACCACAAACTAAGAACGTATGCTCGAGGTACTCATCCTCGAGCTGCTGCGAGTTCATCCCGGCCATACGACAATATTTCTGCCCCAACTCTTTCATCATGGCCACAGCATGAGGGTTAGTTCGGTGACTGCCTTGCTCTAAAAACCATTTTCTCTTCAACGAACTCTTCTCAGCCTCCCCAAGAGCGGACACGCTCACTTCGGGTTTTTCCTCCACATCGTCAGCAGTAGGCTTTACGATCTCTTATTCTGTGAGCATAACCTCAACAGCTAAGGTACTCTGTTACGCTAGCTTTCAGACCTTACGAGTAATTTGTTTGGTAGTCTGAGGTGCAGGAAGTGGAGGATTAAGTACGTCAACAACTTTGGGTGCTACCGAATCTACCCTTTTGTGTCTTCGGATACCTAATTCACTAAGTACCTTTGTTAGGTCGTCTTGATATCGAGCAATACAATCAAATTGGCTGGTCCTATCCGGGGTATCCAATAGTTTGGGTTCTGCACATAAATAGAACAACACATTATATGATAGTACGAAGACATGTTTATAGGCAATTTGGAGATTGGCCAACATTACTTACTCGGATTATAATATCTATGATTCAGTTCAAGTGCCAGTTCATTAGAACCTGCATATAGTTACCCTCTACCCATACAAGGTGGTCGTTCCATAGTCTACCAGCAGATTTAAAGTCAAAGAATTTTGGCCTCGGTAATTCATTATACAGGTAACTACTATTTGACCTTCCATATACTTCTACTTATAAAACTTTAACACATCTTCAGCTATGAACTGCTTCGCAGTCCCTTCCTTCCTTCATTTTTCATTCAGTGCCTCGCATACCCTCATAATCTCATAAACATTCACATTCAACTAGACAGGGCAGGCACTGTAATACATTCATATCCCATTTCTGAAAGTAGGTCAACAAAATTCTAAGGCCGTATATTACCTGATTTAAGAAACACAAAAATCATCCACTTGGGTCTGATAACCCAAGCCCACTGTAATACGAGAGGTTAACCCCCTTACTAATGCCTTTATCCTTCTTCAACTTTTCCAAACATAAAACTTGATAGTATATTGCTTCTTCCCCTTTTTTGGAGACATAGGCTCTGAACCAGAGACCTTGGTTCTCCATGTAACCCCCCAATTCTCCCTACAATTTCTTTTTTATTTTCCAGTACTCTTTCCCTACATCCACCCCCTCTGGGTATATGACAAGGACACTTTTTTACTTTTTTGTCCTCCTTCTTGTAGTAGCCTACTCGCAGCAGGCTCGAATGCATCGAAGCCTATTCAATCCTCCAAGCAAGCCTCCCAGAAGTCCTCTGAAGATGAAGCTTCAACTACAAATAGGCCTCAAGGACAGATTCACACATCGCAGCAGTAACCCTTCGACCATATCTGCACACGGTTGAAATACGATGGGACAGGCAGCCAGCTCACTAGACAAGACGACACATTAATTGGTCCTGGCAATTACAGTGGCAGGCCCGACCACTGCACCGCAGTGCAGAGACATCTTCAATAAATGTTGCAGTGATAGTGTAGACATGATCGGCACCCATTCTCCGTCGGGAATTACTGACAAGTAATCATGTAACCAAGCCCACACTTGGTGACTCAACCTCCTATGATTCTATAAATAGGAGAGATAGGGAACCAAGGTGGGGCTGGAAAGATCCCCCCTCAGACCCCTTGTAGTTTACCTTTGACCACTCTGTAGAGCTTTATATTCGAACCTCTAAATTACTCATCAGTAATATAAAACATCTTAAAAGCCTCATCAGAGGTCGTAGAGCATCACATTCGGGGCTCTACACACGTATTTGCCTCTAGTTTGATCTTACTTTAGACCACTTATTTGTATTCCTTAGACAAAAGATTAACCCTGTACTGTAAGAACAACCTTCCCCTCTAAAAGAAGTTAGGCCCCTACAATTGGCGCCGTCTGTGCTTCCCACCCTTCAAGTCCCTTTTCTTTTTCACCTCCCTTTATTTTCAACATCCATTACTTCACTTCAATGGCACCCACCCGCCGTTCCAATTCAACCCAGGCAGGCAACTTCATCGACGGAGTGGCTGCCCAAATAGCCTTATTATCTCAACAAGTCGCTGAAGTAGAGGAGCGCCACCATGCCCAACTAAACCAGAAGCGTGAAAACTACCGCCTGGCGCTGGAAATTAAACAAAATCGATGCCTGGACGACGAAGAAAGACAGAATAGGGCAATCAATGAGCTGCGCAATACCGTCTGAGAGCTACAGAGATTACAGCTTCTACAAACTGCTCGCCCATCCCAGGCACCAAACCTTTAGATCCCCCCAATTTATACCGGTGCCGAAGGCGTTCGTCGTACTATTCCCCTAACCAGCTCTATTCACCTCGGGATTCACCCAACAAAAGATTCTTCTCACTTCTCCCTCCGCTCCTCAAGACATCCCAGACGCCGTCCTGCCCGAGAGCAGCAACCTTCAAATTTCCCATCTCCCCCTCATCCTCCATATGTTACACAGCAGAACTTCGACCACAAAATACAACCATTCATTTGTATCAGCACGAGCCCAACCACCAACTCTTGGAGCCGCCTCAACAGCCCAATCTTCCCCAAACTTTTGGCTATCGAAATACCTCCAAATTTTTGTACTCCCAAACTCAGCAAATACCGCAACACAGACCCCAAATCTCACATTCTGAAATTCTAAAATGCCCTGAGTCTCTACTCCATGGCAGACTACCTGTTATGTCACCTTTTTCCAACCAGTCTCACTGATAACCCCTTCCGATGGTATCACAACCTCCCAAATGGCTCGAAACAAAACTTCGAACAACTATCACGGCTTTTGATCGCCCAGTTTACCTTCAATAAGGACAGAGAAGCAAGAGTTGACGCTCTGTTCAATTTCAGAAAATCCAGCAGTGAGACACTCGAAACCTTCATTAAGAGATTTTTTGACTAATCCCTGTAAATCAAGAACCTTGACTGCGCGAATGCCATACTCGCGCATTCAAAAGTCCTGTCTGATCACAGCCGAGTAAAAGAGCACCTAGTTTTCCAACAACCTCAAACACTCGATGAGATGCTCTCGAAGGTCAATGGTTATATAGATCTCGAGTGCCTTCAGGATACCTGCAAACAGAGCCAGCCTTCGCACACTACAAACTTCAATAAGCCGCGGAAAAATATACCTTCGACTCCAGCAACCCTAATCGTTCCTATCTTATAGGAGACGGAGAGCCGCAAATGCCCTAACTTCAATAATAGTGCCGAAGCTCGCAAGAAGTGACTAAGGACCGTTTTGCCTATAATCACCGCCCCCCTCAGCACCTTTCTACTACATATACAGGCAGACCCCATCTGGCGTATCCTTTTCCCTATTGAAGTTAGAGAAGGCGAGCCTTATTGCTTCAATCACAAATGTAACTGTTACCATACCAACAAGTGCTTTGCCCTCCAGCGCTCTCTCGAACTCATCCTCAAAGTAGGTCGTCTAGACCAGTATATTGCCAACCTTCTCGGCTACCTTGACGCGTCTTACCTCCAACCTCAATCCACCCCTACTACTGACCCGCCCGTGGTACACATCTACAGGTCATGCCTTATCGAAGTTAACAACATAGACAACGGACATTCCAAGAGAAAGCGAAAGCGCATCGAAGAATGTCACAAACTCACCTATCAGGGGAAATTTCCCACACTCCTGCCAGAATCAAGCCATTGCCCTCGCATCGAAGGCATTTCCATCATCAACTGTTGTACATCACATGTCCGTTTTCCCCATTCCGATCCACTAGTCATCATGATTAAGATCAAAAACCTCATCCTCCACATAATGCTCATAGACACAGGGAGCGCAACTGATGACCCTTTTCTCCTAACTGTCGTAACCATGAAAAAAACTTACCTCATAACCGCGACCAATGTCGAATTAGAAGTTTTCAATTGGGCAACTGAAGTCGATATTGGTCGTATCAGCCTGCCAGTCACCAAAGGCCCTCTTACCCTTCAAACCAGCTTCCTTGTCATCGAGAAGAAGTCTGAATACCTCAGTATACTAGAACAGAATTGGCTCCACGCCATGCGTGCGATACCTTTGACCTACCACCAGACCCTTCATTTTACCACTGCCGAAGGTACCTAGAATCTGAAAGGCTCTTAACGCTTTGCCCGCTCATGCGAGCACCCGGAGATTGATCAGACCCAAAAAATCATCAGCCGCCCATAACAATCACTGTCTTTTTCTATCCCTTTGACGTCGACAGATACCACCTCACCTATTGAACCTACTGTTTGTATTGAACTCGACGGTTCTGGTCGATGAACATTCATCAAAACTTTTCTCGATAAGGCAGCACGCCTCTAGCTCACAGATTTCCTTCGAATAAATAAAGATGTTTTTGCATGGACGTTCCAGGAGATGCCCAGTGCTTGCCCTAACCTGGCATGCCATCGCCTCAACTTCATCCCCTATTCCTCAGCAGTAAAACAAAAGAAGCGTAACCTGGCACCACGACTTCGAGAAGCAGTGAACCTTGAAGTAGACAAACTCATAGCTGCAGGTTTTATCAGAGAAGTAAATTTCGCTGACTAGATATCAAACATTGTGGCAGTTCCATAGAAGAACGGCAAGATCAGAATCTGCGTCGACATCACAGACCTCAACAAGCACACACCGAAGGACAGTTTCCCTCTCCCGACTATTTCTGCACTTCTCGACGCTATTGCTGGACATGAGCGCCTACCAATGATGGACGCGGTTTCGGGTTACAATCAGGTACCCCTCCTCCCTGAAGATCAACTTAAAGCTTCCTTTAATACTGAGCAAGGCCTTTATTATTTCAATGTTATTCCCTTTGACTTTAAAAATGCAGGAGCCACTTACCAATGCCTTGTTACAACCATGTTCAAACTTTTGCTTGGCAAGTCGGTCGAAGTCTACATCGATGACATATTATGTAAAAGCCTTCAGAAACACACCCATATACAAGACCTAATAGAAATCTTTTTAGTACTATGCATATATAACATGAAACTCAACCCAGAGAAATGCCAATTTGTTGTTTCATCCAGTAAATTTTAAGGCCATCTTATTAGTAAGCGTGGTATCGAGATTGACCCCACCCATATTCGGGCCCTTATCGGCATGCCTTCGCCCCGAACCAAAAAAGACGTCCAAAAAGTGGTTGGCAAGATAGCAGCCCTCAACCGTTTCATTTCCAAATCCTTAGACAGATGTGCTTGGCTCTTTGCCCTCCTACGCAATCAAGGCGTCCACAAAGCAAAAAAGAAAAACAAACCTGAGATCAATTGGACACCCGAGTGTGAACAGGCCTTCCTTGAACTCAAAACTTATCTTGGCCGTCCACCCATTATCAACACCCCTATCGAAGGTGAAACACTCTCTCAATACCTCGCTGCCACAAATACTTCTATCAGTTCAGTGCTTATTCGACTCGATTCCAACATCGAAAAACCTGTATATTTCATCAGCAAAACTCTAACCCCCACAGAAACTCGGTATTCGAAGCTTGAGCGTCTGCTCTTTACACTTGTTTATTCAGCCTGCAAACTCAAGCCATATTTCCAAGCCCACCCCATCCGTGTTATCATAAGTTATCCCCTTCGAGAAGTACTCGGTAAAAAAGAAAAATCCAGACGGGTGCAGCAGTGGTCTGTGTATCTTGGCGAACACGATATTACCTTTGAGAAGCAAATATCCCAGAAAGGCCTTGCAGTAGCAGATTTTCTAGCCAACTTCCCGGTCGAAGATATCGATTGGGAAGAACACGAAGATGACTTATCAGAAGACGAACCTGAAACAATGGACCCCTGGGACCCTCACACTGGCTGGCATTTATTCACAGGTGGATCCGCAGGACCAAATGGCTCAGGAATTCGTATTGTCTTGGTAACACCCACTAATGACCGAATAGAAAAAGCTGTCATACTTACCTTCGAATGTTCCAATAACGAAGCTGAGTACGAAGCCTTGATCCATGGCCTCGACCTCGCCCTCGATCTTGGCATTCCCAAAATTGTCGTTTTCATGGATTCCCAACTTGTTCAAAGGCATTGCACATGAGAAAGCCAAGCTAACGGCCGCATGGCAGACTTCGGTCTCTTGGTGCGTCAGCGCATGAACCGATTTCCCAAAAAATCCATAATCACTTATTACCCTCGAGGAGAAAACAAACATGCAGATGCCCTCGCCTACATAGCTGCTATGCTCGGACAATCAGAATCTCAGACCCTCCATATCGAAGTACTCGAATGCCCAAGTATTGACCAGATGGAAGTTAATGCCATCAATACTGGGGGCGAGAGTCTCGATCCCGACGATTGGCAAAGACCATTCCTCCATTACCTCAACAATTCAACCCTCCCAGATGTTAGAAAATTGCCGCAGATACACTATTCACAAAATGAATTACATTGCAAATCCCCGAATGGCGTCCTCCATCGATGCATATCCATAGCCGAAGCCACTATTGTTTTAGCCAAACTTCAGGAAGGAACCTGCGGTGCTCATACTGCTAGTCGTTCTATGGCTTTTCGAGCTGTCACCCAAGGATTATTTTGGCCTAATATGAAAAAACAAGCTGAAGATTATGCAAAACACTGTGACAAATGCCAATGTCATGCTCATGACATCCATTACCCTTCTCAAGACCACCATTTCAGTCAAGTCTCCTGGCCATTCAGGAGATGGGCAATTAATCTCATCGGTCCCTTCCCAAAAGCCTCGTGCAGTAGAGAAAACATCCTTGTCGCAACCGATTACTTCACCAAATAGGTCGAAGCTATACCTTTGTGCCAAACTAGTAATGAAGAAGTTATCAAATTTTTATGGGAGAACATCATCAGACGCTTTAGCTACCCCCACATGATTCGATGTGGCAATGACCCCCAATTCATAGGCAGCAAAGTCAGAAACTTTCTAAAAGGACATAACATCATTCTCTCACCCTCAACCCCAAGGCAACGGTCAAATCAAAGCGATCAACGAAACCATTATCGACGGTCTCAAGAAAAGAGTTGACGCAAAGAAAGGACGATGGGTTCAAGAGTTACAACACGTCATCTGGGCCTATCGAACAACTCTAAGAAAATCTACAGGATGCACCCCCTTCCTCCTAGCTTATGGTACCGAAGCTGTGCTCCCCACTCAATTCGAAGTACCCACACGAGATCCCAACTTCCCAGACGAAGACAATGATTTTGAGCTCGCTTGTTACATGTTATGGATCGATGAACTAGAGACCAAACTATCACCAACCATGGCCGCTATCACACATCACTTCAGAAATCCTATAACAAGAGAGTTCGACCACAGAGATTCAATATCGGAGATCTAGTACTTCGACGTGTCAATCAATCCTTGAAACCTCAGAATGCCGACAAGTTAGCCAAATCATGGGAAGGACCTTATGTCGTGTACGATAAAATTGACAAGGGTTCTTACTATCTCATGACAGAAGACGAAGAGCCTTTACCAAACCCATAAAGCACAATGCAGTTGGTCTCCTATAACAAGCCTTATCCTCAACCATGTACAACTGATGTAATCGAGAGTAATCAATAAACACTTTTTTCAACCCATACTTCGTCTCCTATTTTCATTAAATTTATTGGTTTAACTTAGGTATCATGTCAACCTTCAACCCGACTGATACTTGGGGGTAACCTTGAGATATTTCGAGCAAACTCGAGGGGTAAGGATGGTTGAAAGGCTGGACCCTCGTGAATCCATTGGGGGTGAACAGTTACACTTTGCTATGGCTAAGGCCTTCGAAGTCCAGTTGATTTCTTGGTTTCTTCTAAGTATTACGTCAACCCTTCGACCTGGAGGATACTTGGGGGTGACCATGAAATTTTCAAGCCTCCAATTTCGACCAAACTCAAGGGGCATGGATGGTCAAAAGACCATGCCCTCGGGGATGCATTGAGGGCAAACAGACATGCTTCGATCAGGCTCTAAAACTGTCGAAGTCTAGTCGATTTTTTGGTTTACCATGGGTATCATGTTCACCCTCTCCCCGACTGATACTTGGGGGCGATCTCAAAATTTTCAAGTTTCCAACATTCAAGCAAACTCGAGGGACATGAATGGTCGAAAGACCGGACCCTTGAGAATACATTGGAGGCGAACAGATATTTCTTCATTATGGCTCAAGCCTTCAAAGTCCAATAAATTTTCGGGTTTCCTCTAGGTATCACGTCCCCTCGGCCCGACTGATACTCGGAGGTGACCTTGAATATTTTTCAAAATTCCAACATCGTTGTGGCTTAGGCCTTCGATGCCCAGCAGATTGTACAGGGCTCGATCTAGATACCCTCGAAACTCGTTTGGGCTTTATCACTCTACCGTTATTCAATAAGTAACAGTACACACAAAAACTATTTATAATTCTATCAAGTGCAAAAAACATTTAAAGCATCATCCATCAGAGGAATAATTGTAGTACAACTCAAGATCAGTCATCAAAAGTTCAATACAAGAAAAGTCAACAGAATACACATCAATATGTTCAGAATAAACTTCAGGAGTTCAACAGTTAACAACAGCTCGAAAGCCTACCGAGTTCAGAGACCAACAAAAAAAACAACATAGTTCAAAATATTAGAACTCAACATCGTACCAGCAAAGGAAAACATGAAACCCCAACTTCAAATACCTCATACCAGCGCGGTTACGCCTTCTTCCTCCACAGATCCCCCAGCGCCAACACCCTCAGCAGCTTCAGCCGAACCTTCGACAACCAAACCATTAATAATTCTACCACTGGCCACCCCAATAACAGAAGTCTCCACACCACCTCCAGTACCTCCAACTGCCTCATCCACAACATCTGCTTCCTTCATCTGCAAATCACCGCCATCAACAAGTTCTGGAGAAACAGGGCAAGGTTCCAACGTATCAGGATCATACCCCTTTCTCGTCTATAAACATCTTCAACCTAACATTCACCTTACATTCACCATTATACTGCTGCTGGAAATTCACCCTCTGTTCTGCTTTCTCCCTCTCTTTTGCCACAAGCTTTGCAGACCACTCCCGCTCCTTCCTTGACCGCTGAAGCTCGAGCCTCTCATCATACGAGTCAGTGAGCACCTCTAGATCATGCTTCAACTACTTGACTTTGGACAATAATGATGCCTCAGTTCCCCGAGAAAGATCCAGACTTTCCAATGCCTATCGCAATTTCCCCTTTGCCGACTTCATCGCCTTGTTGAATGATCGCACCCAAGCCTCCGTCTGCTAGAATATTCAAGCAGTCAGTACACCTCGAAACTCGAAGAGCTTAAACAAAATCTCAGACTCTCATAAAAGCCATTCATAAATAGTTACCTGAAATATGTGCTTCTATATTTCCTTCAAAACCTCATCTAGATCGTCCTAGCAGAGCTTGACCATCGAAGCCTGTTTGGCAATTGCTTCCTCCTGTCGTTTAGCCTCCGTCATCTCTTCATCCTCATCTACCGCATCATCCTCCCCCAGTGCCCTCCACCTTTTGCGCTGACCAACTTTCAATTGCTGAACCTTCGGGGCCTCGGGAGCTACATGACCCTTCCTCTTCTCAGTTTGAGTTGGGACTTGCCTCAGCCTCAATCTCGAAGCATCGCCAGCTACTTTGGGCATGGGCGTTGCTTACTTCGACCCCCTCCGCTTTCGTGGAACATACTAAAAATTCCTTGGCAAATCTTCTCCTCTCATTTCTTTTTGACCCTTCGAAACACATTTGCCTCTTTTTCTCTTCGATGGCT
Source organism: Kingdonia uniflora (assembly GCA_014058105.1). Lineage (NCBI taxonomy): Eukaryota > Viridiplantae > Streptophyta > Magnoliopsida > Ranunculales > Circaeasteraceae > Kingdonia > Kingdonia uniflora. The sequence continues at coordinate 31,768 of JACGCM010000374.1, forward strand.
TCGGCGTACGGGTACGCTTCGAAGCAGGGAATCCGCTTTCTTTCTCCTAGGCCTCTTGATTCCAAGGCTGTCAAACACAAAATTTTCCCAGTCCTCCTTAGCTTCATGCAAAGTATCAATATAATTCCTCAGATTGCTCCAAGACGGATTCTTCGGACCTGTAAAACAAACGAGAATATAATCATCACCTATTTAGGACGTACATCAACAATAACCCTTCGACAATGAACCTACTTTTATTATACACCCTATGATGCAACTTATAAGGATCATCCTTCTCAACATTCTCGAAGTTACCCCTTACTATCAGTAAATCTTTATTCCACCCTCGACCCGTCGAATACAGATCAAAGAACCCGGGCTTTTCTGGGTGACATTGGATTGATAGGTTCCTGGGTTCTGGCTCGCCTTCTTCGAGTATAAGGTAATAACATCAAGCCACTTAATCAAACCACGAGCTTTACCAGTCTATTTTGCATTCATCCCCTCTATAACCCTCATCATCTCATAAAAATTTTCGTTCATTTGCACCGGGGCCACCTCCTAGAAATTCAGTACTTCTTTTACCAGCCTTCGAAGAAGAAGTTGCATTCCCAATCGAATTTGGCCTCTATAAGCTATTATCCCTTCCCCAGGGTTCGATTTGAAGGTTAATCCTGCCCCCACCACACTCAGAAAAACGCCCACCTTCGACAGCTCTAGCTTGGCAGCAAACCGATCTTACCTAATCTTATCCAAAGCAGAAATGGAACTGCATCACTCTGCACCCCGATCTAACCTATTCAACTCGGTCGAATCCCACTATTGTCACTCTATACCCCTTCCCCCTTTCTACCACCAGAAGGCCCTGTATCACCCCCACCCCTCTCCCCCTATACTGTCTCTTCCTCCTTACTATCCTCAGTCACTATCGTCTTGTGATACCTCAAAACCGAAACCTCTTCAACCGACAGAACCATAGATAAAGGGGCCTCGGTTATCACATCTAAAACTTCTAAGTCGCTACCCTCATCTATTGGGGATCGACCAAAAATACTAGCTTTGAATGCTTCGATCTCTTCGTCTATCAGTTTCCATCTTGAAGCTTGACGGTTATGCATTTTAGCCTATAGAAGAAGAGGCACGTAATAAGATCGATAAATTCAACAAACCTGTGTCCATAACCCCTAGCCTATCTACCCCCACCAAAAGATTTATCGAAACTTCAATCTTAAACCCTATGCCTCCTCCAAAACACCTAAAATCCCAGAATGGGTCGAAACCCAGATTTACCAGATCTCCTTATCTTCAAAGATACCCTCTAAAGACTTAACCCAGAATGCCCTACTTACACAGTCATAAGGGAAAACAAAATAAAATTGGCAGAGATCAAGTAACATACCTATATTAGAAGCGTTATCCTCGAAATAACAAGATCAATACAACAGCTGCAGCAACCACTCTCAAGTTCTAATGGCGTATGTTCTCTTCCCTTCACATTCTTTGATTTTTCTCAGTAAGCAGTACAGTGATTACCCTTCTCAAACTTATATATTTAAAAAAAAACCAAAACTGCCTCGATTTTCTAAACATTATCATTACCACGACACCACTATCCCGGCTTTTCAGCTAGAATGTGTTTTGACCGATTTGCCTCTCATAGCCCTCACGTGCGAACAACACACTCACTTCAACTCGCCTGCAAAAACTAAAGCCTCTCGAACCCTTTTTACCCTTACTCGAAACTAAACAATTGAATCCAAATAGTCAAATCATAACTTTTTCCGTAATACGAGTAAAACATTGTGATTACTTTTTGGCACAATGCCCAGGCGCAGTTACCGTCATGACAGACCAGCTGTCTGGGTTGTCAGAACGGCCAGTCAAATCAAACATAACATTTGACACACTCCTCAAATTTGATCAATCGGCCACTCCACTTTTTGAATACTCATCAACAAATAGCCTCAAATTCAGTTTTCTAACGTATCGACGTTCAATCTCCAGTACATTCATCAATTCAAAACCTCATGCCCCTATTATTTTGAAAATTCAACCTTCGACATGTTACAATCATACATTTTGGCAAGTTAAATATTTACGCTATCATACCCAATCTTTTGTACCAACAGACTAATCTTTTCAGCTTTGACAGATAATACTCCCACTTCAATAGATTATATCTTTTCCTTCAACAATCCAAGTTTTCCGCTTCGAACAATCCAAACAATATCCTTCGACATTTATAGTATTAATTCGACAACTCACAATGCTACTTCAAGGATTCAGATATTACTATCACATTTAGTTCGACAACGCAAGTTATTACTTATAAAGAACAATACTACAATGAGTACTTCCAAAAACCAGTTTCATTCAGAAAGACATAAAATATTACAAGCCTCATCTAAATAAAACAGAAAGAAGACAGAATAAAGGAAAGAAATAACAAGACAACAAGAGATAGAGGTCCATAATTATAAACGGGATGCTCCTCTTCAACAACGGCTGCAGCATCCGCATCCTCTTGGTCTACTATATCCTTCGCAAAGCCCTCAAGAAGAGATAACCAATGACCGGGGAATGGTCCCATCATCTACAATATTCCCCACCAGTATGTAAAGGGCATGTCGAGAATAGGAGCTTCGGGTTCCACCTCGAAAAGATTCGGCATTTCCGCATCAATGTCTACCTTAAGACCAAACCTCCATCGCAGCCCCAATAAGGTCTCTTGTATCCGCCTAATTCTCACAGCCGCCGGGTCCTCCTAAGCAGGAATGTTTGCAGCCATCTCAATCTGAGCTACAAGGAAGAAGAACAAAGAAAGCATACAGTATGATGAGAAATCCTCTTTACAACAGTTCCTTTTATACTTGTAAACCCACTTCAACTTTCCCTCTTCCCTAACCGCATTAATTGTGACCTTCAATTACCCACCTTGAAAACTTAGCAACAAACCTTTCCAACATCCTAAACGTAACCGATTCGTCTGTGCCTGCATTCAAACTTCATTCCCGATGACTTCTAGTCGAGCAAACCTCTAGCATCGAACGTTCGACTATCATAACCTTTGATCAAATTATTATACTCCGATACCCTTTTTTATCCACTATTAACAATTCAATGATATGCATCTGCTAAGCGTGCCTATGAGACTATCAACCTACATTATCAATCAGACACAGTCACACAAGTTTCCAGAGAATCTTATTTCCATTTTATTACCCGATCGACAAAGCATAACATATTGCTACAACCACCCTAAACAAAAATTGCAAAGATACAAATATTCACCACATCAACCATCAGTCCTACTTCCAGAAGGTCCAGCTCCAGTCGCCGCATTCTATTCCTCGATGATCTCTTCTACACAAACAAGACTTCTGGCCAAAGCCATCAGGTAGAGATAGTGGTTCTTAGCGATCGTAAAATAAAACCTCAGTTGTTCCCATAGATAGGGATAAGGTTCACCATTGATGAACTCCTCAGCTTCCACCTCCACAAGGTCGGGCATGTCCCAGTTCAGATTATGTTGCCCAAAAAACTTCATGTGCAATACCGCCATCTTTCGCCACACATGACGATCGCAGGCAAACCCCATCCTCTTCTGGTAATGCTTGTTGGGTGTGGTATCCATTAAAAAATGTTCAAAATCAGAAGAAAGGGCAGAAACTATTACAAATGGAAGAGGATATAATATCCCTACACAGTAACCCATACTTATAGCCTCACTTCATTCATTACCCTATAACCACCTATACCTCTTAATTACCCTCTTTTATTACTTACCCAAAAACTAACAGTAAAACCGCTCAGATTCTAAGACCAAATAGTTTTCTTAGCAAACGCATCACCACCAGGCTTCAAGACCCTCGCTGAGAGTAGACGAATATAGTAGCCTACTCGCAGCCTTCGACCCCCTCAGATACTCGAAGTCTTCTTCGCAGCCTACACGAATATATCGAAGCCTATTCAATCCTCCAAGCAAGCCTCCCTGTGATCCTCTAAAGATGAAGCTTCGACTCCAAATATGCCACGAGGATAGATTCGTACGTCGCAGCAGTAACCCTTTGACCATATCTACACACGGTTGAAATGCAATGGGACTGGAAGTCAGTTCACTAGACAAGATGGTACATTAATTGGTCCTGGAAACTGCAGTGACAGGCTCGACCACTGCGCTATAGTACAGAGACATCTCCAATAAATGTTGTAGTGACAGTGCAGACATGATCGACACCCATACTCCATCGGGATTTACTGACAAGTAATCATGTAACCTAGCCCACACTTGATAACTCAGCCTCCTATGATTCTATAAATAGGAGAGATGGGGAACCAAGGTGGGGTTGGAAAAAAAACCCCCAGACCCCTTGCAGTTTACCTTCAACCACTCTGTAGAGCTCTGTATTTGAACCTTTGAATTACTCAACAGTAATATAAAACATCTTAAGAATCCTCATCAGAGGTCGTAGAGCACCACATTCGGGCCTCTACGCAAGTATTTTTCTCTAGTTTGTTCTTACTATAGACCACTTACTTGTATTCCTTAGACAGAACATAAACCCCTTGCTGTAAGAGCTAACCTCCCCTCTAAAAGAAGTTAAGCCCCTACACTTCTCTTTCACGCCCCCAGATCTACTGGGCCTTACCATCTCTATAATCATCCTCATACTATTAACAGTTCCCTCCATTATACTGCACTAGTCCCCCCCTCCCTGAAGATAATGTTTCCTCAGAATTGGACGAGACTACAAATTTATTAGCAGGAATACTAGGTTTAGAATGCATACAGAACCTATAGATACAGAGACATATTTTATCATTATCACGATACTACAAATACTATAAATAGACACACCTTCTACCCAGTCAGCACGTCTATTTTCCTAATTTGGAAAACAAAACAGTAAAAAATACATCATTTCAAAATTTCCTCTTCTTCTCAAACACAAATATTTTACCTCTCTACGGGCAACATCCACGTACAACACAACCTACACTATAGACCTTTCAAAATAAACTGTCAAATTCTCAAAAAAAAAACTCCACATGTTCAAAACACTTATATAGATTACTAAATCATACAGATTACTTATAAAACAAACAGACAGAGTTTTACATTACCAACCTGTACTTGTAGAACAACAATCCTCTTCTTTGCCCGAACATCTTTTCAAAAACGAGTGATTCCGTCATCTTTCCGATAATTTCCTATTACTTGATGAAGATCTCTTTCCCGAATCACACTCAGTACTCAAACGAGTGATTCCATCATCTTTTCGATAATTTCCTATCACTTTTTACTCATGGCAACCACTCACGTTACAATTATTTAAACCTAACCACAAAATACTCTAATCATAGATTACTTCTAACGAGCTTCCAGAAGCCAAGCTTACCGAGCTCCCCAGTTACATCTAAAGCAACCCCGATGGTTCGGTTCCCTTCACAGAATTATCTCTCCATTTATTTCCCTTACATCCTCTTCTAGATCTTATCACATGTGAACAGTCGAACAGTCATTTCTCGTACCCTGGGTTCCAATAGAAACCTGCGAAAAATGTTGCACCAAATAAAGTGATCATGTTCCACACACCTGCCTTCATCATCTAGCCTAACAAGATTCAATGGCCATTCCAGAAGTACGGCATCATACGATAATTTACAAAAATAGCACTCACGAAATTCGACAACCTTGATCTGAAAATGACCATCTACGGCATAAAAAACACACCGCGCATACAAAGAATGAGTCCTAACCATGTTTAGTCACACTATCCCCGCAGAAGATACAAATCATACCAGCCGCAATTCCTAATTTTATAGCCACCAGAAAGATTTGTGAAGATATTACTTCACTGATTAAGAAGAAGAGTATATTATTCGAGCAATATTTGTGGAACGACAGAAGTTCAACATCAATTACAAAAGTATTATGACAGCTCTTTGTTTCTATATCATAATGTATCACCTCAGATTTTATACAAACGCATATCAAAATGGCAGCAAACAAGACGACAGCCAATCCAGCAGTCGCACACACATCTGCATATCAACCCTGTCTCACAGTTTGCATAAATTTGATATCCAGTTCGCATAAATAGCTCGGCCTCCTCTATACCGGTATTTCCAGCAGTCATTCCTCTCAATCACATTCTCAACCTCCTTTAAATTTTACCTCAACTCTCACTACCATTTTCCCTTCATGCCCATGATACCTAAACATCCATATTACCAACACCTATGTTACAAATAGAAAGTGAAACAAATAAGCTCGAGACAAATTATCATTATAATAGAACATAAATATTTTATTTATTCCGAAAGTTTCTCTTACAAAATACTTTACAGAAGAGTACATAGATTTTACAAATTACTTCAATTTGCATCAAGTATCAGCTCAACATTTATCCTGGCACGAAGAGTCAACAGAAGAGGCAGATTCCAAACTTTGATTCCATGTTGTAAGACTCAGGGAAGTTAAAACCAGACATCACAGATCAAAGATCTTCTTAATGGCCAAAAAACTATGGTCTATGCAAGAAACTGATCCTCTACATCCTCGTCACCTCCTCGCATGGTAGAGACAGACAAAAACCCCATTTCTTCAACAAGACCCACTCATTAGCAGGGAATCGACGAGACTTTTCCGACTGAACACCTACCGCTTCATCTTCAGTTGTAACAGCTTTCTCGACCAGTAGCTGAAGACCGTTATGACGTTCTGCCTCAGATGTCAACAGGTAATGGAAACGTACCATTTGGAAGTGGTCATCCCCTGCCTCTATCACTTCTTTATATAAAATATGATGAAAAGTGGGAGAAATAGGAATTGGAGTAGGCAGATGCAATGGTTGGTAACTGAAGTACCTGTTCCATAATTCCTCCAAATTCCTTTGAATCCTAGACTCTCGGGACTGAGTCCAAGTCGTCACTATTTTTACCACAGTAAATAAAGAAGGAAGAGATTAGAGATGAGGGTTTGCTCCTACCACTCAACTTAGAGTACCTTTTATACTCGGAACAACATTCAAAGCAGACCCTTCAAATTCCCAACGTAAAAAAAATTCCCCATGTAACAACATTTGGCTACAGTCATTGGTTCTAGGAAACCCAACGGACACCAAAAAAATTCATGAATATACATTAGAAATGAATCTTAGATATTAACTCTAGTATTTAATGATACTTCTCAACCAACACCCCTCGCCTACAATGTTTCTCGTACTGCTGGCTGAGAGGGGGTAGTTGTAGTGGCATATTCCGCATCTCGAGCTCATGCGTCATCTTCAAACTACATACAAACTTTCAACCTCAACAATAGAGAATGTGGTACAGTAAAAAATAAGACAGTACGACTTTCCCAGCCAACACCACTCATCCCTGATGACACTCATGCTATTGGATGAGAGTCATCTTGTAATAGCTTATTTTATATCTCGGACTCAAGCTTCGTCTTCTTTCTCATCAGCATACATGAAGTACTACTTAAGACATGACCAACTTTCCTAAGTTTGAGATATTACTTTCAACCTCTACACCAGCAGTTTGATCTGTAAAGCGTACAGTCGACAAAAGAGTTGTTGTACAGCAATAAAGATTAGAATGCTAAATAATCTGGTCAAAGAATATCTCATACACATATTATAACGTCCATCATTAAGAGACTTTATGGTCGTCAAACGGTTATATTGGAGGACCGATAAAGAGACTTAGAGAACTGCAGATGAAGGACGGAACATTTGAGACATAAAAGTTCTGACTTCGTTATCTTACATTCTCAGAATACTCATTATAATAGATTAGTAATCTCAGTAAGATCACCATCACTTTCTCAAAATCCTCAAGAGAGGTCGTGGTTTTTAGCCTACTCAAAGGTTTCCCACGCTAAACCATCTTGTTGTTTGTTATCTATTACGCTTGAACGTTCTGAGTATATCTGGCGTAAAGGCTAAGTCCGAATCCCAGAATTAGGCTATTACAGTGGTGACCTTAAAGTGGTACTATTCAATTAACATTTGTTATTAACTCTGTTATTATTAATTTTTAAGTATCTTTACCATTTGTTTTTTTTTCTCTTATCATTTATTTTAATGTACAGAATGATGCAAACCTAGCAACTGTAGCAGAGGGTCTGGAGGAAGCTAAAGAAAAGGATACTGCTAATAAAGCTAAAGATGTTCATGAAGAGGAAGCCGTAGTAAATGTATTGATCTAACAATTGTTTTTTCCTCTTGTATCGCTACAATAAAAACTACATTAAGGGATAGCTAAAAAGTATCTTAAAAAGCTACTATTCTATCCCTACAGCTATTAGGGATGGCTTTAAGGATGGCAAAGTGTTGTCCTTATAGGGTGGTATCCTAAATACATTAGGGACAGATACATTTCTAATACTATTAAAGAAGGCTTTAGAGATGACAAAAATCTCTCTCTAAAGGTTTTTTTTTTTCAATTCCTTTGGGGACGGAGTGCAACCGTCCCTAATACATAATATTTGATATGCATTTGTTTGTCTCTAAAAGGATGGCACCAAATTTTCCTACCAGCACAAATATTATTGGGGACGGATTATTCTGTCTCTAACACACAACATTTGAGATGGATTTGTTTGTCTCTAAAGTATGGCGCTAAATTTTACCACCAATGCGAATATTAATAGAGACGGATTATTATATCTCTAATACATAATATTTAAGACGAATTTGTTTGCCTTTAAAAGTATGGTGCCAATTTTACCCGCTTATGGTAATATTAATAGAGATAGAAGAAACCATCCATAAAGATGGTAATGCTTAATGTATCATTTTTGCAATTTGAATTTCTCCCTTATTGAACAATATACATTATTCATCAACCACAAGTTATTTTAAAAGAGAGAATGATTTATTTACAAGTTTCCACAAACACCAATTCCATCTAAATAAATAAGGTCTCAATCCACGTAGAACATTAAAAAGTATTATTTAATCACTAAATGCAACTTGAACATTCAAATTAATGATCCAACCTCTTATGCACTCAATATGGAACCATCGACACACAGACATCTCTACGTATAATAAGCACTTGCTTGTATCACTCCCATAACTGCTATGAAACTAAATGAAATAATAAAAAAGTCAAATTGTTACAACCTCAACCACACCATTCAAAAATAATTGTAGACCTAAAGATAATAAAACAATCAAGTGCGCATTATGAAACTAAAAATTTAAGAAATCAAATGACGCGCCGCATCTATATCAGAGTCATACGCAGTAGTAAATCAAATAGGAAAAATCCTACCAAAAATTTGGCAGCACTTCCCCTGGAAATATGACATTTCCATTTTGTACCTGTTAGAAAACACATACAATTTATAAACACTCAAGTGAATAACGTAATCTTTCAGTTTGAGAGCGGTTATATATACATACAACACACTATCAATTTTTAAGATTATAAAATTTACACAAATCACACGACAATTAGATATCTTATTAAGGTCATATCAACCACAAGACTTGATAGTATATTCAAATCTCGGCAACTACAATAATTAACACCTGATTAAGTATAGTTTCATAGCATGAGTATAAATATCTAGAAGATGTTACACTATACCACAAAATGCTACTCGGCACGTAGTATGGTAAAATGTAAAATATTTGTATACACCAAGAATAAGCATACCTGAAAAGAATAGGAGACCAGCATTTTGTCCAAAAAGAATATCAATACCAATCTACGAGGCAAAAAAAATCTGCTAAAAGGAAGTTATCCGCAATTTTAATCAGCATTGCTAGATATAAATTAAATCACAAATGAAAATTTATAAGATAATAATAGGGCCTATGTGAAATGGATAAGAGAGTAGAAAACGCCACTATATCATGTTGGTCTACAAATATCATATGTTAGATAAGCCAATTTTTGCTATAAAATACTAACATATCGGGTCAAAAATTCTAAAATCTCACTAGCAAATCACTAATAAGAGTATTACAACAACAAAAATTAAAGTTAGCTCTGGTCAAGATTTCTTATCTAGAAGAGAAATGCATAGTTACCTTGGAATAATGATTAGCTTTGAGACCCAAAGATATTAATTATTATCCAAAAAAAGGATAATTGCAATTTGCATTAATTACTTAACTTCAACTTGGATTGTACTATTCACAAAAGCCTTTACATTCTCAATTTCTTATAGGTGTCGAGCTTCTCTCTAGTCAGCTTCTTGTTGTAACAAGGAAAGCTCATCCTTATATCTTTAAAATGATGATGATGAGGACCGTGACCTTACATTTTTGGGACGGGCAACTACTCATTTGCACAATGTTCGTCCATGTCTATCGTCTCCAATCACAACTTTGAAAATCCTATCCCCTTGCTTCAATATTAGTCTCTCGCTCTTCCTCTGGTAACTCAAGCAAGCGTCGTCGAATTGTTTCCTATAAGCCAATATAAGAAAATATGTTATTCATAATTTATGAAACTACATATATTGCAAGAGTCCAACCCATACATCAAAGATCAGTGGATATCTACGATTCTAAATTTATAGCAGTGACTACATATATGTGAAATTTTCATTACCACTTTTTCAGCCGATCCATCTTATGTATTATATAAATCATTTCCAATACATCGAGTGGCTCTATAAATGTTAAGATCGTCGATAGGTTCATTCTCCTCCATTCTCTATTGAGATAAGATTTTATAAACAAGCATAAGAAAGTGAGTTATTTATGTGTTATTTAGCAAATATAAGTTTCATAAACAATCGACAACAATGAAGATAAGTTTTCTTTTACACGTGCAAATGTCTTCCTCGCAGTCCTAGGATGACAAATGAGGTTTGCATCACTATTTTAATGTGCCATTGCCTGTAAAAAAAAGTAGCCAAATTTTAGAAGCTGCTAAATTATATCAAATTGTAAAATATAACAGTTGAACAAATTATAGTTGTATCTTTTTTAGACCCCAATATCTTACAAAAGTTAGCCACTGGCTAGGCTCCCCACGGGGGGGGGGGGGGGGGGGTATGCTTGAAAGATGTTCCTCATCAGTATTATACATTTTTCTTGTATGTTGGGTTTCCATCTCCTCTTTAACCTATTATTATTACAACATGACAAGGAAATCATTAGATAAATTTGTTGGATATATGAACTTCACAAAAAAAAAAATGCAAGTAATACATTCAGATCTAGCATCATCTGGTGCAATGGTACAAATAAGAGGCCCCACTAAGCAATAATAAAGGGCAAAATTACACAAATAGTAGCAATTCGTGAATGATAAAGAGATACTTTGTGATGGCAAGCACGTAGAGCTCTAGTTAGTCTTATTATAGTTTTGGTACTACTTTGTGATAGATCATCTATAATCAGCGAAGTTCACCTATGGAATCTAATCTGTGTAAATGGTATAGATGATTGATTTGTAGCAAGGGTAATCTTCATTAATAAAAAAACACTGAAGGATCATGTTGTTATTTATTCCTAAAGTTTGTGCTTTTGCTTGGACTATCTTAAAATATGGTGGTGTTAAGTACATTGTTGTTAATTTCAATGACATATATAAATTAAATAAAGATGTGAACTCTTCTTTTTATAAGCACGAATCTGCTAGTGATATCAACTGGCTAGTGTTCCATACAAGATACACTGATTAAACAATCCAAGTTATCCTGAAAAAACTAACATAAATGAACAGTCTTGACTTTTTTTTTCTTTTCGAAAATAAATGTAGGCAGCAATATACATGTATTAGTGATGTATCGGACTTGCATAGTGGTCTGGTCTCCTAGTGGTATACGTACGCAATCCCTATTTTACTGAATCCAAGAGGAAGTTCAAAGCGTGATGCTTTCATTCTTCTAAAAATGTCATCTCCCTTTATCAAGATAGAGCCTAGTGAAAGGGGGGGTTAGTAGCAAACTTACTTGATTAATGAGATACTATTTTCTAGATGTAAGGACCTGAAAGGACTCAAGTGCTATAACAGCTTGCACCACCAAAGGCTCTGGTGCCTATCGGTATTGGATTTTTTTCGCATGTTCCAATCCCGATATGACTTTGCTTTAACCAGTTAACTAGATTACCAATTAATAGAAGGTGACAATGAAAGGCACGAGAGTATTGAATGCCACAATCTCCAAAATTCTCCGACACTCAACCGCGAAAACCCCACAAAGAATCACACACATTATCAACCCAATACGTCTAACAACACCCACCAACACTTCAAACTTTGGATTCCCTCTTTCCCCACTAGACATCAGAAAGTAACAATTCTAGGAATCATCTATTATGTGGTTACTAGAAATTAATAAAAACTAGCAATTCAGTAAATCATCTAATTGAGTACTTCACATATAAAACTAACAATTCAATAAATTAGAAACTACTGTAAGAAAAACAACCTTTAGGGAGAGCAAAAAGGTGTTCAGAAAAGTTACTAATCCATCCCTACAGCTATTAGGGACGTCTTGAGAAACGACAAAGTATTGTCCCTGTAGGGTGGCAACCTAAATATATTAGGGACGAGCAGATCCATTTCAAATACTATTAAGGATGGCTTTAGAGATGACAAAAATCCGCCTCAAAAGGTTTTTGTTTTTCAACTCTTTTAGGGACGGAGTGCAACCGTCCCAAATATATAATATTTCAGACGAATTTGTTTGTCTCTAAAAGTATAACTCTAAATTTTCCCGCTAGTGCCAATATTATTGGGGACGGATTATTCTGTCTTCAATACAAAACATTTGAGACGGATTTGTTTGCCTCTAAAAGTATGGCGCCAAATTTTCCCCCCAGCGCCTATATTATTGGGGATAGAATATTTTATCTCTAATACACAATATTTGAGACGGATTTGTTTGTCTCTAAAAGTATGACGCAAAATCTTAAAATACTAAAATAAGTAAAAACCTAAGTTACACTAAAGAACTATTAGAAGATATATTTAAGACAATCAAAGAAAATAGTTTTAAAAAAATAACGAAATAAAAACTTTAGAAAAAACTATTGAAAAAATAGAAACAGAATTACCATAAACAAATAAACATTTAATGAAAATTTTGTATGGTAAGTAATAATGAACTTGATTTTAGCAGAATAGTTATAAACGAATCCAACTTACAAATTTTTTTAAAAAGTAATAATCCATCGTATGCTCAAGCCAGACTTATATATAATCAACTCATTGATAATAATATAAATCATTTAACAGACTACGGACTTTCTAGCAAAAAGTATAGTTTTCTAATAATTTTATTAGAAAAAATATAAAGAAACACAAATTTAATTTATAATCAAAATCAAGCTTTAGCAAACGAAATATCTGAAATTAAAAATCAAGGTTTAGAACCTATAATACAAGTAGGAAACCGAATAAATATAGAACTTAAACAGTGGGAAATAGCTTTCAAAAATTGGAATAATAAATTTGAAAATTTTGAAAAAACATTTGAAACTTGGAATATTGGTTTTTAAAATTTTGAAGAAAATTTTATAAAACTAGAAAATTATTTAAATAACTTTTCCGATTACTGGAATAGAAATTTCGATTACATTGAAAACAATCTCAAACAAACAGAAATATACATTAACCAGTGGTACGAGAACCTTATTAAATTACAATATAACATTCAAAAAATTGAATCAATCTATTTCACTTAGAATCAAAATAACCTATTATAACTAGTTCTTCATCCATAACAAAACAATTATTTCAAAATATACCTAAGAAATAATCATAATTTTAAATTCTAAATGGAAAGATTAAATAAAGGAAAACGACTCTTTAAATTTAAAAGTGAACCATCTACAGCTAGATTAGAACAGCTGTTATCTGATAAAAACTTTGAACAAAGCCTTCAACAACTTAAACCAGAATTACTATATGGTAAAAATATAGCATACTTCAACCATAGAGAAGCTACTTACATGTTTAAATCTTTACATGATTGTAGTGTATTAGAAGATAATGATTTAAAACTTGATTTAATAACCAGATAGTGAAAAAAAAAATTCTTAAAAAGAATTTCTCACAAATGCATTTAGGACTCATAGTAATATCTCTTAAAAATAAGATAAAAGAAGGTACTAGTGCTAAGGCACATATAACAATAATTGATGAAAGACATACAAACTTTTAAAAAATAATTATAGCAAATACAGAATTATATATGTCATAAACAAAACGCATGATAACCTGTAGCCCAGACTATACAGTAACAATAAACGAATTTTTAGAAAAGATAAAAATATTAGTACAAACAAAAGGATATAATATGTTAAAAAATACAAATAACTTATGGCTAGAAATATATTTTATTGGAAAATTTTTAAACACCATCATAGAAGATTCAAAGTTTGAGAAAATGGTGCAAGGTTTAGCTTCAAACTGTACAAGAATGATTCTACCTCATAGAGAAGATAATTTAAAACACGCTGGAACAATTTGAAAACTTGATAATCTTTTAACAAAAAATTTAGGAGTACAAGGAAATAGTTCAAATTATTTCTTTGAAGAAGCAAGGTGCAGTATAAAATATGCTGATTACAAACCTATAGGAAACATAGTTGAAAACAATGATGATGACATCGAAGAATTAACAGACAAAACAGATCAATTTAGTGTAATAACTGAAATAGACCAAAACACAAGATGGATAGAAAAATTAGATAATAAAAAATTTAGTGAACATATTGCAAAACTAGCCGAACAATATTTAAATGATGCAGAAACAAATAAAGAATTATTTAAAATGATTTCAGACTCTGATAGATATTTGGGAGAATCTATAAATGAATTGAAATATGTAAAAACGAAAAAAATAAAACCTTGGTTGACAAAATAATTCATAGAAGAAATTGAAAAACCTGAAAACTATTCAGAAGATGAAAATGATCAAGCTTATGCTATAAACGATGAAACAAATAATCTTCCAGAAACAACTTATGGATATAAAAGAAAATTTAATAGAAAAAAGGATTACCCTACAATAGAATTAGATTCTTTACCTTCTAATGGTTCTTGATTAAATTTAGATGATAAACCTCAAAATCAATGGTTAAAGTTAATAAAATTATGGGTAAATGATTTAATACGAAGAACATATAAAATTGATTTTGCAAACAATGAAAGTAGATTATAATACTATGTTTCAACAACTAATGGTTTTACAAACAAATGGTGCAAACATCAAATTTCAAATTTTAGAAAAACTGACGAACAACAATATAATTTGTTATTAGCAGGAAGTGCACATGATTTTATAAGCTTGTCAACATAATTTTTAGTTGTAAAAAATGATAAACAAAACCAAGAACAAAAGTTACAAGCAATAAAAACTTTAAATAATCTATATTTAGAAGATTTAATATATATTCATGATTACAATACAAAATTTGTAGAAAATTTAATAAAAACTAAAGATTTTAATAACTCACATTATTTAGATTTATATTTAACTAAAATACCAGGAACTATAGGAAAAATGATATATGAAAAATAGAAAAATGAAGAGGGAAACAATATTAATAAAACTATAGGAGATAGAATAAATTTTGTTATACAAGAATTAAAACTTGAATGTTTAAAACATATAGAATACAAAGAATATCAAAAATCGATAAAAATAGGAAAAAGAAGTAATTATAATTTTTGTAAATCAATAATGCCACCAACATATTTTGGATCAAAAAATATACATAAAGAAAGAAGTAAAAAAAGATATAAAAACTATAAAATCTATAAATATAGAGAACCTAAAAGATTTCATAAAAGAAAATTCAAACGTTTTAATTTTAAGAAAAATTATAATAAAGACTTTAAAAATAGACCAAAGAAAAATTATACATGTTATATATGCAGACAACCAGGTCATAATATATATAAATGTCTTGAAAAAGACAAACAAAAAGCAAAATAAATAATTGAAATTTTAGATTTAGATTACAATAATCATATATATTGCTTAAATTCTGATTGTGATTATAGTAACTCTAGTGTGTACAACATACAAACTGATAGTGATTTAGAAATACATGAAAAATTAAAAAATTAAAAAATAGAAACAACCGATTCTGAATCAGAAATAGATTATATATAATCAATAATCGATGTCAAAGAAGAGGTAAAACTTTGTGAAGTTTTTACAAAACAAAATAAAAAGGAATATTGTAAACATTGTAATACTTATCAAAGACATAAAGTAAATTGTAAAAACTGTCGTAACGTTTGCTGTTTTAATTGTTTTATGTATAAAAGAATTAAATTATACTGTGTAGATAAACAGAGCAAAATTTTACAATTAAAAGAAAAATTAAAACTATTAGAAAGCGAAAAGATTCAAATCGAAACTAGAAATTTCTATTTTAGGAGGAATAGAAGAAAAACCAGAAACCTCAAGACAAACTTATCAAAAAACAACATCTGCAAAACTAGATAATATCGAAATGTCAAATCAATATAACATGATTGAGACAGCAGAAAGATGTCGCATGATACAAGATCTAAATATGTTATTAATATTAGTAGAATTAGAATTTGAAAACAATAAGAGATTACCTTTTAAAGCACTCTTTGATGCTGGTTCATCAAAATGCATGATAAAAAATGTAGTACCACCAAACATCGTAAAAAATGACGGAAAGAATAGAGTCAGCTTAGCAGATAACTCTTATAAAATATTATATAAATATATAACAAATGTGCCTATATATTAAAACAAAACAAAATATACTTTACCTATGACTTATGTTGTAAATCAAAACGAATTCAATACTCAACATGATTTGATTTTAGGTTTAAATTTTATTAATACATTTACTATGATACAATTAACTCCACAAACAATAACCTTCATACCCAAAGCATCTAATGTAAATTTTTCAGTTAACCCTTATAATTTTTATTCACTAATAACACAACCTTTAGAAAAATAGGATGAAATAAATAAATAAAGTAAGTTTGCAAATACTTCTTTTAAGGAAGAGAGAACTATAGAAGATAATAACGAAAAGATTAACAAATAATATTAAAACAATTAAACTACCACCAATGTTAGAGGATGATTTAGAAATACAAAAAATCATTCAGTTGGCAGAAACAAGTGAATTATTTTTAGTAAATCCAAACCCTTTACGACATTGGGATAGAAATAAAATTTATGCCGAAATTAAACTCAAAGATGAGAACCTAACCATAAGAACCAAAGATCTAGCATATAATATAGAAGATCAGAAAGAGTTTAAAATACAGATAGAAGAATTATTAATAATGAAAATATTACAAAAATCTAGCAACCCCCATAGATGAGCCTCTTTTATGGTAAGAAACAATAGTGAAATAAAACAAGGAAAAGCTAGAATGGTAATAAACTATAAATGATTAAATGACAATACTATAGATGACAGATACAAAATCCCTAATAAAGACATGCTAATAAACAATATTCAAGATAAAACTCTATATTCCAAATTTGATTGCAAAAGTGGATTTTGGCAATTAAAAATGTTAGAAACTAGAATACCTTGGACAGCTTTTACTTGTCCTGAAGGTCATTATGAGTGGTTAGTAATGTCATTTGAACTTAAAAACGCTCCACAAATCTTTCAACGAAAAATGGATAATATATTCAAAATATATTCTGAGTTCAGTTTAGTATACATAGATGATATACTAGTTTTTTCTAATTCTTTAGAAAATCATAAAAAGCATTTAAAAATTATTTTAACTGCATTAATTGACAACGGTATCGCAATTAGTACAAAGAAAATGGAACTATGTAAACCATACATAGAATATTTAGGTTTGTATATAAAAGGAGGAAAATTTGAATTACAAGAACATATAGTTAAAAAAATTTAAGAATTTCCTGATAAAATAACAGAAACTAAAAAACTTCAATCTTTTCTAGGAATATTAAATTATGCAAGAAACTTTATTCTGAACTTAGCAAAACTTGTAGGACCTTTATATAGTAAAACTAGTACTGAAGGTAATAAATATTTTAATCAAAAAGATATAGAACAAGTAATGAAAATAAAACAAGTTGTTCAAATCTTACAACCATTAAATCTACCATTAGAATCAGACTATAAAATTGTTGAGACTGACGCCTCAAAAGATGCTTGGGGTAGAATATTAAAAGCAAAAAATAGAAACAGTTACGAGGATGAAAAACTATGCAGATACTGCAGTGGTAATTTTATCGAAGCTCAAAAGAAACTATCATCAACAGATTTATAAATACTTGGAATAATTAATACTATAAATTCCTTTGAACTATTTTTAACAAACGAAATTTTTGATTTAAGAACAGATGCCAATAATATTAAAAATGGCTTTTGAAACAAAAACTACTGCGACATCAAATAATAGAAGATGGACAAATTCTATTGATTGCTTTATAAATAGAGGATTAAAACCAAATATAGTGCATATAAGGGGAAAAGATAATTTACTTGTTGATTTTTTAAGTAGAAAATTTTTTGTATAATTTTTACTTTACAGCAATGCAGGGAAGAAACATGTTTACTGGATCATCGTCTTCTTCATCCCCAAATTCAAACAGTAGTAATAAACAAAACAATTTTCCAAACTTCAAGACAGCAGAAACTATAATGTTTGATAACATTAGGATAACTGCTCCTTACACAGAAAACTTGAGATTTAATACTATTAAAGGAAACCTTTCTCCTCAAAGTTCTATTCTGTCACATAACATATTTAGTTACAAACAGCATTTTCAAAACCAGAAAGTACCTGGAACTTTCTTTTACTCCATAACTGCTTTAAATTTATGGCTAAAACATCTCGAAGAAAAAACCATCCATTTTGAAGAAAAAGCTAGTTATTTTGAAGGAAAAGCAAATCATTTTGAAAAATTGTTAAATAACTCTATCACTGCCAATTATTGAAACAAACATTTATCATTAGAAACAAACAAAGATGGCGAAGAACTTCAAAAAAAGGAAAATGAAGTGCTTATGAAACATTTTCAAACTCTAAAACATAAGTATGATACGACTCTTAAGGATTTGGAAGCAGAAAGAAAACAGGCCCGCGAAACAAAAGGAAAACAAGTACTCAACTTTAAGAAGAAACATAGTTCGAATACAATTAAAAATATTAGGCACTCTTCAGCCTTTTTATTCTCTCCTAAACTTATTCATTTATCTCCTAAACTTCAAAAAGAAACCATAAAGATTATGAAAACCGTTCTCCCAGAGGAAGTCCAAACCATCATTCTTGAAAAGAAAAACCAACAAGAATTCTCTGTTTGGTTAGAAGTTGCAAAATTAATTCAAACAATCGAACAACTAGGTTTGGAACGAATTATAACTTTGGAATGTCTAAACCCTCGCCATAACCCTTGTCCTCATCCAAACTGTCCTTTTAACCATTCAATCTGTCTTCTTCACTTGGACCTTGACATGTTCAAAATAAACCATTTTCCTTATTCAAATTATTGGTTCCTTAAAAAATTTGGTTTAACTTTTGGTCTACTTTTAGACTTTGGATTTATCAAAAAAATTCGTTTCAAAGGGATAAAAGGACATAATAAATTAAGGCAAGCCTTAGGATAAGAACATTTTTTAGTCCGAACCACAAATTATTTTTTTCTCACTCCTGAAACTTCTGTTCAAGTTAACATAGTAACAGTTCCCCCAGCATGGATTGGTGAAACTCAGTTTTCCCCTGCTCAGCATAATTTTTTCAGCAACAACTATTGGCTCTCTTGGTACCAAATGATTGAAGAAACTGAACAAGTTACTGAACAACACTATTAAAACTGGAGAATCCATCAAACTCAAAAAATTATGGAAACAAAGAATCATTTCAAACTTATTGTTCAAACAGGAACTGCTCGCTATTATGGTTATGACGTGATCGCAGAAAAAATTGTGCCATATGTCACCATTAACATTTCCCCTGAAGAAATCAGCATAACACAAGAGTTATAAGCAATCAAAGAACAGTTCACCATGGATTGCCTTCCAGAAGAAAGCCAAAATGATGACATAGACGACATTGATTGGGAAACAATGAGAGACTAAATATGTCATCCATGACGTATTCAGATAAACCGCAATGATAAGTATAACAGCTCAGAGCCCACTACTGAGTTATAATAATGTAAGTGGGCCCATTAGTGGTCATGAGTCATTATTTTAATTTCAACGTGTTTTTGACTGATGCTCGAGATACCCCACAAATGTTGCCGCCCATGCGCAATGAGCATCTTGTGTGAGTCATTTACTTTGTTTTCCCAAAAAGTTTTTGTCGATGGGGCCCAATGAGTACCCGAGGAAACTTTGCGGATTTGAAAGATGTTGAAGTCCAAAGTCATTTGCATATATAAGGCAGTCATGTATAGAGTTTAAAGGGCAGAGAAGTATAGAGAGAGAGAAAAATTTAGTCTGTAATAATATGTAAGCTCAACCATTCTTCAAGTTCTTATATGAGTTCTTGCACAATATCCTTATAATCATACACGCTTTCTGTTAATAAAGCTTTTATTCAGGTATTCTTCTTCATATTTAAATATTTTAGATATAGGTAGTATTAGACTTAGCTAATCTCATGAAGCTCGTATGATCTGTGTATAAAAAAAAAAATGATGACTGTAAAAATTTAAGACTTGTTTAGGAAAGCATTATCTACTTTAGAGCCTTTCAGGTTGACCGTCAATCCTTTTGGTTTCCCGTATAGCACTTTGTGCATTTAGGGAATTTCAGTGACTTGGAAAATTAAATCTAAGGAGATAAATTTTTTATGAAGATTTTTAAATTTTATGTCACCGACAACAATTTTTACTGTTTACTGTAGTAGTAATTAAAAATTTTACCGTTTTACTGTATGAGCAATTTCCGTATGCTTTTGTAAAGACCCCATAATAAAGTTACCTAGTACTTTTGCTTACTTTTTATATTGGATCATGTTGTTATTTATTCCTAAAGTTTGTGCTTCTGTTTGGACTATCTTAAAATATGGTGGCGTTAAGTACATTGTTGTTAATTTCAATGACATATATAAACTAAATAAAGATGTAAACTCTTCTTTTTATAAGCCCGAATCTGCTAGTGATATCAACTGGCTAGTGTTCCACACAAGATACACTGATTAAATAATCCAAGTTATCCTGAAAAAACTAACATAAATGAACAGTCTTGACTTTTTTTTTCTTTTCGAAAATAAATGTAGGCAGCAATATACATGTATTAGTAATGTATCGAACTTGCATAGTAGTCTGATCTCCTAGTGGTATACGTACGCAATCCCTATTTTACTGAATCCAAGAGGAAGTTCAAAGCGTGATGCTTTCATTCATCTAAAAATGTTGTCTCCCTTTATCAAGATAGAGCCTAGTGAAAGGGAGGGTTAGTAGCAAACTTACTTGAATAATGAGATACTATTTTCTAGATGTAAAGACCTGAAAGGACTCAAGTGCTATAACGGCTTGCACCACCAAAGGCTCTAGTGCCTATCGGTATTAGCTTTTTTTCGTACGTTCCAATCCCGATATGACTTTGCTTTAACCAGTTAACTAGATTACCTATTGATAGAAGATGACAATGAAAGGCACGAGAGTATTGAATGCCACAATCTCCAAAATTCTCCGACAATCAACCGCGAAAACCCCACAAAGAATCACACACATTATCAACCCAATACATCTAACAGCACCCACCAACACTTCAAACTTTGGATTCCCTCTTTCCCCACTAGACATCAGAAAGTAGCAATTCTAGGAATCATCAATTATGTGGTTACTAGAAATTAATAGAAGCTAGCAATTCAGTATATCATCTAATTGAGTACTTCACATATAAAACTAACAATTCAATAAATTAGAAATTACTACAAAAAAAACAACCTTTAGGGAGAACAAAAAGGTGTTCCAAAAAGCTACTAATCCATCCCTACAGCTATTAGGGACGTCTTGAGGAATGAAATATCGTTCTCCCTGTATGGTGGCTACCTAAATACATTAGGGATGAGCAGACCCGTTTCTAATACTATTAAGGATGGCTTTAGAGATGACAAAAATCCGCCTCTAAAGGTTTTTGTTTTTCAACTCCTTTAGAGACGGAGTGCAGCCGTCCCTAATATATAATATTTTAGACGAATTTTTTTGTCTCTAAAAGTATAATGCAAAATTTTCCCGCCAGTGCCAATATTATTGGGGACGGATTATTCTGTCTTCAATACACAATATTTGAGACGGATTTGTTTGTCTCTAAAAGTATGGCGTCAAATTTTCCCCCCAGCACCAATATTATTGGGGATGGATTATTTTATCTCTAATACTCAACATTTGAGACGGATTTGTTTGTCTCTAAAAGTATGACGCCAAATTTTACCCGCTTACGACAATATTAATAAGATAATAAATCCCCTTAAAGATAATAATGTTAAATGTATTATTTTTGTAATTTAAACTATGCCTTTGTTAGATAATACAAATCATTCATCAATCACAGGTTAATTTTAAAAAGAGAACGATTTATTAACAAGGTTTGACAAACACCAATTTCATATAAATAAATAAGGTTTCAATCCACCTGGAACATTAAAAATTATTGTTCAATCACTAAATGAAACTTGAGCATTCAAATTAATTATACAACCTCTTACGCACTAAACATGAACCCATCGACACACGAACAATATCTCTACGTATAATAAATACTTGTTTGTATCGCTCCCACAAATGTTAAGAAACTACCTGAAATTAAAAAAATCAAATTGTTACAACCTCAACAACATTCAAAAATAATTTTAAACCAAAAGATAATAAAATAATCATGTACACATTATGAAACTAAAAATATAAAATTCAAATGACATGTCACATCTTTATCAGTCATGCGCGGTAGCAAATCAAATAGTAGGAATCCTACCAAAAATTTGGTAACATCTACCCTATAAATTGGACATTTCTATTTTGTACATGTAAGAAAACATATACAATTTATAAACACTCAAGTGGATAATGTAATCAATCAGTTTGAGAGTACTTAAGGCCAGTATACACACAACACGCTCCCAATTCCTTAGATTATGAATTCCATACAAATCGCACGACAATTGGATATCACATTAAGGTCTTATCAACCATGAGGCATGATAGTATATATAAATCTCAACAACTGCAAAAATTAACACCGAAATAAAATATAGTTTCATAACATAAGTATAAATATATAGAAGTTATGATACTAAACCACCAAAGTCTTCTCAGTAAATAGTATAGTGAAATGTAAGATACTCGTATACACCAAGAATGAACCATGCCTGAAAGGACTAACAGACTCTTGCAACCAAAATTTTGTCCAAAAAGAATATCAGTGCCTATCTACGAAATAAAAGAAAGATTTGTCAAAAGGAAGTTCTCCATAATTTTAATCAGCATAGCTTGATATAAATTAAATCATAAATTAAAATTTATAAGATAATAATAAAACCTATGTGCAACGGATAAGAAAAGAAAACGCCAGTGTATCATTTTAGTCTACAAATATCATATGTTGGCTAATCCAATTTTAGCTCTAAAATACTAACATATCGGGTCAAAAATTCAGAAACCCCAATAACAAAACACCTAACAAATCAATAATGAGAGCATTGCAAAAAAAATAAAAAATAACTTTGGTCGCGATTTTTTATCAAGAAAAAGTAAAAACATAGTTACCTTGGAATAGTGATAACCTTTGAGACTCGAAGATACTAATTTGTAAAATGTTATACTCTTAATTAGCAATACATGTATTTTATTTTAATTAGCGACGGCAAATGCATGCCATTTGTCAATGCCATGTTAATACTCGACCTATGCATCACCTCTAATTCAAAATGTTATGCTCCTCAAAATCAGGTCTCGAGTACTCCAGTGCTTCTAAAAAAATTGAGGGCAGTAAGTAAATATATACAAGGTGGTTCCCCAATAGCAACAACAAAGTGGGTCCATTGATCTTTGATATAGTGCTAATGGAAGGAAACTAATATTTCCAGTACAAATATAGATAATGATAAAATTTAAATTTATAGGTAAAATATAGACGCATGAATACCTCAAACTAATTTTTATTATACTCAAGGGTACTAAAAAGGTAATAGAATCCTAAATACCAAGACGAAAAGTGGATATTCACTTTCATATCCTCCGCGTGTAGGAGCTGTCTTAAGTTCAATACTTACTTCTATGGATGCCAGTCATCTATTTTTCCACCATGAAAAAACAAATCAGCTCAACGATGAACTAAAAAAAGGTACAGTTGTATTAAAAAAAATGTAGTATTGAAACAAATATTCCATAGATTCTTTAGTTCTAGTCCTTCAACCCAATCATCGAGATCATGTGAGGAACTTGTTATATTACATTTTGGAAACATGGAACTTTACACTCGTCTATTACATTATGATTTTTTTATTATTTGTGCCAAAATAATTAAGACACACATAAAAGCGCAAATTTATACCTTCTAGAATGCAATCCACGAAATTACAGGACATCCTCGGGGGTCATTTGAACCACAGTCAACCACGCTGCAAATCTAAAATTACACTCGAAGAAATGTTACAGATTAACATCACAAAGTTTTTATCTACAGCTAGAGAGTATGGTTAGTTTAAAGACTTCCGATCCTACTTGATAATTGTATGACCACAGAGCACAAGGAGCTTATAAAATTAAATATCTTATATTGTATATTGGTCATAGCCCATCTATTCTTAAAAAAATCACCATGTGCATACAACGAACAATATATTGTATTCAAACATGACTTATCCTACATCAAATACGACCCCCACATAACTTGAGAAGTGTTGGCTTGAGAACTGGAAAATTTGGGCCAGCAGCTATTACTCTTATCACGAATCATCTCTTTCCTAGGAAAATTCCTAAAGCCACTCCTATACTACATCATTCTACTTCCGTTCCATGAATAATAAAACCAGGAGTATTTCAGATGGAGCTTTCGGTAATTGTTGAACATTTGAATCTTGAGCTAAGATTTTAGAATCTTTTGAGCCAAAAAAAATAATATGGTAACAAGTGCATATCGAAAATATAGTAGGCTTCCTACAATTGAACCTTGAGTCCTTTCATTTAAAACCCACTTTTTTAATACTCTTCTCTTTTGCATCAATTCATTCCGTGCGTTAAATGGGAGTCCTAATGTTTTCTATCCAACCGAATATGCTGATAGTACTTTGTTCTCCCCCCAAGAAGCACAAGGTGAGTAAATACAAACTATTGAACCAAGATCTCACCTTTCATTGCTATGATCCTTAAAGCTTGTGTAACCCCACCATATATTATATGCTTGTATTACCCTGGGATCGTAGTTACCTCCCTTACAACTATCCTAGTGTTTAGAGTTAAATTCTTAGCAACTATTAAAAGACAGAGTTTGTCGTGTATAAGCCCTTTGATGTCACTTAATAGGAATCAAATTAAACCCCAATATCAATAAAGCACAAAGTGAAATGGGGGAAGATATAACATATTGTTTTTGAACCAATGTAGGTACTTGTTATGCACTCAACAACTTGTTGAAAACACTTCCAAAACTAGGGTACTGTATTCTCTATGTAAACGGAGTTAACCACAAATAAAATTATCTTGGGGAAATTGTTACCTGATGATTGAATGTGGCAATGTAAGATAAATTGTTGTCTCATTTTCCTTCAAGGTAGAGATTGGTCAGGTCTAAAAATCACACCTTATATTAATAACACCGGCTGCGAGAGAGCGAGATTGAAACCCTAGACGAGAGTGAGAGACGATTGAACCAAGATTTAGTCAATTGTTTTCATGATCTCAGAGTTTAAAGGGAGAGAGGGATTTTCCACGACGAAACAAATTTTAAACTGAAATTACGGGCCTTTGGAAATGATCTAAGGATGAGTTGATTCTCACCACCTAGGACAGAATATAAAGACTGAATCAAATCCGTCCCAAATGTTCTTATTAGAGACAATTTAACTCAGTCCCTAATATATGGCCCCTAAGCTATTAAAGGTAATGCCATTTTTCTCGTAGTGCAATTAACTAGACTACCTATGATCGAAGATGACAAAATGAAGCACGAGAGTATTGAACGCCTCTATCCCAAAACTCTTCGACACTCAACCACGAAAATCCTACAAACATCACATACATTATCAACCCAATACGTTTAACATACTCACCACACTTCAACTTTGGATACCCTTCTTCCCCCACACATTAGAAGTACCAATTTTAAGAATCATCTATTATGTGTTACCAGAGATCAACTAACTGCATTCAAAAATCATAAACTATCAATTAGCAAATCACCAAGAACACATATATAAAGAATTATGGGTTCACTTTTAGGTTGTGATCATTATTGGGGTTTGTACATGCCGTAGAGAGTTTGGGGAGAAGGATTGTAGGGAAGGGGAGTTAACTTGCGTGCCTGAAATTGGGCCTTTTCATTTTTGCTGTATTTTTATCTACTCCAAACTTAATTATAAGGGACGACAACTCCATAATCCCTAAACTATACAATTAGAATGACAACCAAGTCCCTTAACTTATCAATTAGGGATGCCCAAATCCACATCCAGCAACTTATATTATTAGGACGTATTCTTTTCGTCTCATACTAAAAAATGAGAACGGATTCAAAACTGTCTCAATTTTTAATATTAGAGACTAATTTTACTTTATCCTAATATCTGGTCCCTATAATTATTTTTTGTCACGCCCCAAATTCGTACTCGATGCTAGAGCATTACTGAGATTCGAGGATTGCAGGTCGGGATCCAAAGATTCGCCCCACGAACACCGGGCCGTGAGTAAATCTCAGCCCAGTCATCACAATTAGTATCACAAAGGAGTAATAAGAAAAAAACAGAAACAGCGGAGACTAAGATACAATATTTAAACGTAAAATTCTAACCTCAACGCAACAAGCTCAAATATATAACTAGAGAATGAGCCTCCAGCTCAGCTCCTCAAAGATTACCACAACACACTAAACCTGAAACAACTTGTCACTGAAAAAGGGATACGAGAGTGAGCAAACAACGAGCTCACTAACTCACAAGAATAGCTAAACGATTATACTAACCAATGAGATGGATATAAATATTAATTATAATAGGATTTAATAATATCTAACGATAAACAATATACATATATAAATATACCAAGGATGTCTAATAGGTATCAAATAGGTATATAACTAGTCTAATGATTATATGTAACTATACTATAATTGTATATATACATCTCGAGCAAAGGAGTACTAAGACCATGACTACACTCTAGTCCCAAAGACTACTAATTACACTCTGATCACTACCGTGGTCCTGAGGTAGGTTAGCTGTTTGTGGCCCGCAGCGCCTGAAGCAACCAACCTACCTCAAGAATACAATAACACACGAGGGTAAACAACCCTCGGCCAATAACAATCCAACCGGGTTATCTAAACCCCAACCAGGCATAGCCCCAAAGCTACCACAAGCTAAACGAGATCTCCCCCAACCAAATACTTGCCTAAAGCACACAGCAACCAACCAGACTAAATAACCTAATAACTTAATAGATACAGAAGAGGGATGGAAAAGATATAGAGAGGAGAGGAGAGGAGTATACAGAAGGAAGATGAATCTAATTACACCGTAATTCAATTAGGAGAAGAAGAATTTAAATAAGAGGAGAAGAATAAGATGAACTAGGATAATTCTATAATTATCCCAATGCAATGATATGTTATGATGATGATATTATAGAAAAGAGATAATCTTATGATTATCCCAAGTGCAGAAGATTCTATATTAAACATAATGCAGAAAGGGCTAAGGATTTCTATCAGAAGAACCTACGAATTGGAAGTATGCAGAGATGCAATGATATGCATGATGATGATAATGATGATGATGATGATGCAGAATGATTTAGTAATGTCAACCCAAAGGGCTAGCCCCCAAGACTAACGTGGGCTGACAACTGCTGAAAAAGAATTTACCTTATTGGATATTGTTGGATACAAGGGTAAGCTCCAGGATAAGTTTTAGGACTATATATACATTCTGAGGCATTTCAACCTCCAAGATAAGCTCTATACCCAATTGTAAATACTATCTCATACCATCCCACACTCTCGAATGGGTGACTAGGTATAATAATATCCACCCTGGACCCACCTTCTATTTTAACCCGATTTAAGGAATCCCTTAACCTCTCGAGGGCCAGCCAATGCGGAGTTATTTATGTATCCAATCGTAGTAAGATAAGGAGAGAATATATTATTTATGGATGTGAGCAAAAATGTTAAAGACTAAAACTCAACCACTACTAACATAGCCAGTACACAATAAGATAACCACCTGCCTAAGAGCGTGGCAACCAAAACTAACACAGATGCCCTCCTGTGACTCAGTTGTACCATCTAAACCTAGATGAAACAGTAACTTAACCGTCATGACATATAAACAACATCAGTCTCTAAGATTCCTCAAAGCGATATGATCATCATCAAATGCTACAGTACTCTAGCTGTCAACACAGACTAGTACTTATGGGGTAACCTACAAGTGTCCAACAAGTAGTAAACAATCCCCAATAATAGAACTGCCTCACAATCCTCCTAATCATGTACATAAGTCTCTAATACGGATGTACAGGAACCGGACTCAACAGGAGGTTTCAGCCGCATTCCAACATCTCGGGTGACGTACAACTTCGTAAACCACCTGGCTCAGCCGCGGACCTCACTGAGCCATGCTGTCTCGCTGCCTCCTAGATAATAGAAGGGAACACAGCCCTAACAGCCTCATCCCGGGAAAATAAGGCTTACGGGTAAGCTCTATTAGCTCTAAGAATCATGAGAACAATAAGTATCACAATACGATAAGCAAACAATCCTAAGGCAAACAATCCAAAGGCAAACTATCAGAAGTTCAACATCTACAACCAACCACCACGGACAAGCTGTCTGCTCACCATCAATAACTAACAGTCCAGGAGATACCACACTCCCACATGGAATCTAACATTCCAAACAACCACGAAACACAATAATAGTGCTCAAGGACTAGGCCTCGAGAACACAGAGTACACCTAGACTAGTCATAAGACTAATCAAAACAATAACAGGCAAGAGGACGAGCTCCGAATTTAAGACCATGTCTTATTGAAGCTATGTCGCTCCAAGACTACTCTGGAACCAAGTCCAGCAACCTAACTAACCAAGGTGCTATAACTATAAGGTGAGAACTATAGTCTATAAACTGCACTATCTCAGAGAAATGGCGGCTAAACCACAAGTCGTCCATATATCTCCACTAATCGCCAAACCTAGTTACTAGTGCCCTGAAACAAGTTGGGCACCCTAATAACTAACCAACAATACCATACTCAATATTATATATATATAAAAAGTGATGCTGAGGAATCGCAACACACCGAGAAATGCCTTTGTTCTCAACCTCAATGAAGAAAAGATTCCCAATAACCATCTACGATGAAATCGGTCTAAGAGGAATCTCAGGAGTCATCATCACATCGATGAAAACAGAGAAATAACTACCTATGGCAAACTATAACCTACAGATTCTATATAGTAGTTAAACTCACATTGTCGCAGGTTTTAATAACTTATCAAACCCTTAAGTACTCTCGTATAAGGTATGCTAAACGGATAACCCATAAATGTGTCCTAAGCAATTAACCCATATACTAACATAATCACGGTAATAAACATGATAAACTATGTGATACAATAACTCACAAATCAATATAATGGTTTAGTTATTATGGAAAATAAAACTCGTCTGACAAAACAATGCTCGGAACGGCAATCTCGGCGAAACTGTCCAAACAGCACCCCAACAGAAATGTGCTCCGCAAATCGACTTCCGAAACTCAAAATCAATCACATAAAGGACCAGGAACACCACAACATCAACCACTATCAAGGCCCAGAACCCAATCGCAACTCCAATAAAGGATACCTGTCCGAAACTGCATTTCAGATCTGCACTACAACTGAATTCAGCAACAAAGCTGCGACGAAACCCACGGTCCTCCACGCTACGCTGCGCCACTCCGATCACCCATAACCCATTATGATATACCACTTTAAGCCCTCTGAATCAGCCGCCTAATAATCACAAACCCGGTGTTCAAAGGGCGTTAAAACAGCCCTAACCCTTCCTCTAGAATAATAGCAACGAAGGCAACATTTTGTTAGCGAAGCTCGCTAAACATTCATGGATAAAATCAGCAACTAGGAGAAGCAAACATCTGAACCGAAATGGCAACAATCGCCAGCTCAGGCAGCCCTCTCCGAAACGACATCGAAACCCAACAATCCACCACCGAACACCCAAATCCCCCAATTAAACACAACCCCAAAATTAGCCCAACACTTGCAAACAAACATTACAAAATCCAATCACCAACAATGCCCATTTGGTCACAAACACCAAACCCCAAACACCACAATTATAAACCCTTCAATCAGTCCATCAATAACCCATCACCAACTCCGGAATAAAATCAACAATAGAGGAAGGGTATAGGGAAATCACTCGTCGGAGGAAGGACGGCTGAGTCCGGCAAGGAATGACGGCCAAGAACGGCGACGGACGGGGGGAACGCAGCCCTCTCTCCATGCCCGAAATCAGCAGCACCAACCACCACACTCGTGAACAACAAAGGATTATCGCCCAAACCCAATATGGAGCCGAGATGAGCAAGGTAGGAGAAGAGTTTGAGTCGGTTTTGAGAGAGAAAGTGAGAGTCGGTTATGAGAGAGAAAGTTAGAGTTGGTTTTCAGAAAGAAATAATTTGCAAATGAGGAAAGGTTTGGGTATTTATAAGGAAAACATAATACGCATCTCGAGGCATCACCAACTCCTTAGAATCTCTCAAATCAATTACCAAGCAAGCAAGAGGGTTACACTAAACTGAAAATCAGATTATGAAGTTGGAACAGAAACAGGGAATTACTTCTAGAAAAAGGGCAACTGTGATAAGAAATGGATGACGGTTTGTCGGAGATTGAATATGGTTGAAATAGCCTCTCTCCATACTTTAAAATGGCAGCAACAAAGGCGGCAATGACTAAAACAGAACAGCCACAAAGTCAGCAACAACTGAGCCGTAATAGTTCCCTCTACTCTCTCTAACAGCAGCAGCTCTTCTTGGTAAAAGGAACCATCCAATGGACAAACACAGAAACTCAAGGGCATACAATGCTTCTCAGGAGTCATCGCAACACCACAACACAACACAACACAACACCAACACCAATCTACACAGGGAGTTCCCAAGGTCACCATATAATCTAATCCACCCTAAACCACTGAAACCACCGGAAAGAAACAGCACAAAACCTGCCAATAGAAATAATACGAATGCATAACGAATAGCATATAGGAATAACAATACTAATACTTAATAATAAATAATAAAATAACCCAAAAATCCAGGACATTACATTTTTTTTGTAGTCTACATACGTAATCCCTAGTGGTCTACGTGTGCAATCCCTATTTCACTAAGAGAAAGTTCGAAGCGTGATGCCTTTATTCATCTACTAAAGGCGCATCCCTCTATCAAGATAGAGCCTGGTGAAAGGGAGGGTTAGTAGCAAACTCACTTGATTAATGAAATGTCATTTTATAGATATGAGGACCTAAAAGGACTCAAGCGCTATAACGGCCTGTAATACCAAAGGCTCTAAAGCCTATCGGTATCGATTCTTTTTTGTACGTTCCAATCCTGATATGGCTTTGTTTTAACCAGTTAATTAGATTATATATTGATAGAAGATGGCAATGAAAGTCACGAGAGTATTGAACGCCTCCATTGCCAAAACTCTCCGACACTCAACCACGAAAACCCCACAAACAATCACACACATTATCAACACAATACGTTTAGCAACACCGACAAGAATTGACCAGCACTACAAACTTTGGATTCCCCTCTTTCCCTACTGTACATCAAAAAGTAAAAATTCTAGGAATCATCTATTATGTGGTTACCATAAATTAACATAAACTAGCAATTCAGCAAATCATCTAATTGAGCACTTCACATATAAAACTAACAATTTAATAAATTAGAAAACTTATAAACAACAGAGATCAACAAAACTCTGTAAATCGCAAATCCAAGAGCAACAAAGATCAAAAGAAATCACCAAGAGTAGCAACAAAAAACAACAGTATAGGAATTAGGATTTCAGTTTTAGAGTTATGATCGTGTATTGAGGTTTAGCACAGTTGCAAAGAGTTGAGGGAGGAAGAATTGTGTGGAGGAGTTAACTTGCGTGCATGAAATTGGGCATTTTCATTTTCACAGTGTTTCTGTCCATTTCTAAACTTAAATTATAAGGGACGACCATGTCCAGCAGTCCCTAAACTTATACAATTAGGGACGGCCAAATTGAAAAGTTCCTAAACTTATACAATTAGGGGCGGCCAAATCTAACATTCATTAAACTTGCATTATTAGGGATAGAGTAATTATTTCCTTCTCATAAACAAAAATATTTGAGACTGATTCAAAATCGTCACAAATATTTTATTATTTAAGGTAAATTTTACTCTATCTCTAATATCTGGTCCTTAATAATAATTTTTTTGTAGTGTATCATCTCTTTTTGACAATATTACCATTTGTTTATGACTACCTTGTCATTTGTTCATGACTCCTTATTATTTTTTTAGACTGGGAATAAGAAGCAAAAGAGGATGAAGTTGAAACTATACGTACTATATATATAAAAAAATTCAATTAGTAACTACAATATGAAAATAGTATGTAATTTATTTTTCTTCTTAAAATTTCAGGTCAACCCAATTGATAAAGAATAGAGTAAGGAAGTATCTTCTGAAGAACCAGACCCTGAGAAACTTTTAAAAGAATTGGTTACTAGGCAGATCAATGTATAATTGTACATTAAAATATGAAGTTTTGTTATTCATGTAATCTGTGTGAGTTTTATCATTTATTATATATCATTTACTATTTTTTGTTGTATAATTTTGTAGTTCATCTGTTCGAGCTTATTTTACGGAAGTCAGAAGTTGGGGAGACGATTCTGAAGCATCATAAACTAATTGATGATGAGATTAATAAGAAATCATTCTCATATGCTTGTAGAATGAACTTACTACATGCCCACCTTAAAAAACTACTTCCTGGTGTGTTATACGTGCAATTTATTCCTAGACCAATTTTCAAGGAGGAGAAGAAACAAGTTGATCTGGTTTAGTCACTCAGGAAGGAACCCTTAACAATTGAAGATAAAGATTTTAATAAATGCATTTATAGGAAGATTGGTGAAGAAATTGCCTGCCTAAACATTCTCTACATATTACAGCCAAAGTAATGGTTGGACAACGAGGTAAACCAACTTACCACTTTCTGCTCCTTCTTTATTTTATATTAATTTATATTTGTCATTTGTTACTACCTATTAATCATTCATTTGTTAAATCTTTGACGTTGTTCTGATCATCAGTCATATCATTTGTTTTGATATAACTGTCATTTATTACTTTGTTCTATGTCATTTGTTACTATTATATTTGTCATTTGTCTGATTGTTTACTTTCATTTATATTTCTTGATCCTCCGAGGTTATTAATGTTTATACCAAAGCTTTAAAGCAATTTTTTGATTAACAACACTATTTTTGCCCATTAAATGATAGAACTGCTATGATGCGGATGTTTATGCAAATCAAATGATACGCAGGGCATACATACAGTGGATGGATATGATATCTTTCCCAGAAACTAAGGAATTGAATGATAAGTCAAATTGGATTCAAATCAAGTCAATAAACTGGGATACTACTGTACAACATTACTTCTAGCAGCGAAACTATAAACTACAGAATTACAAGTTAATTCTCATATCATGGAATGTGAATGGAAACCATTTGGTACTTGTAGCTATGGCTTATAAAAATAAGGAAAAATGTATCTACGATTCACTGGCCAAAGAAAAAATTAGGAATATAAAGAAGTTATCTCTTGGACACCATCTTATCCATAATCAGTTATCGACGATTCTCCCAAGGATGTTAATTTGGCTTTATTTTTTATGATAGTTGACTTCCAAAAGTTCTAGAGGTAACTACTTATGGTATTAACATGAGTTAGAAAACTCGTTTTGGGGCGTGTACAAAATAGCCAAATTTTCACGATTACGGGGTCTATTTACTTGTCTTTTTGGACAACATCTTAAAGGGAAATAAATTACCAACAAAGATCGAAGCTGATGAATGTCGTTACACTATTGTTAATGACTAGTTGAGGGTTGGAGTGGAGGAGGATGCTGAATTGTAACCTTTTGGTCGTAGTCTATCTGGTTTGTAACTCTTTTGTAATTGTAACATTTTGTAACCCTGTACTTATTATTATCTTTTGTAGATTTGTAACCTCTTATACATTTTGTAGATCTATATTATTATCATTATCCTTGATCATTTCTTGTTCCATCTTTTATCATTTATAAATTAGTTTGTCTGATAGTGCTTCTCCATCTAGATTGTCATTTGTAAGTATATAATCTGCCATTTAATTTTAGCGCCTATTCTTTCATTTATTGAACCTTATTTGTCATTTGTCATTTAGCTCCTGCCATTTAATTGTAGAACATTGGTCTATATGTGTGTCATAATCTTTGGGATATCAAATGATAAAGTGACTTAAAACAAATGATAAACTTTCATCAAAACAAATGATAGGCAGTTACATAAAACAAATTACAATGATGTACAAAACCACTCATTAGATAGAACATAAAAGTAGATCAACACTACATATTACACTTCACTACTAATATTTCATACATACATACCCCTACTCGTAAAGATCTAGTGATGTATTGGAGACCCACTGGATTTATTGTTCGGATATAATTCATGTGTTTATCGAAACCAATGCTATTTAGAGCCTCCGCAGCCAACCTAAAAGCGATTTTCATACTTTTTAAGGTACCTTTAATGTTACTCGATATGTGGAAGGTACAAAATGTATGGATAACAAATGGAAACATCTTCAGTATAGCATTCATAATTCCAGGGTTTCTATAAGAGAGTACGACGAATCGAGTGTTAAAACCATAGAAATTAGACCCAAACATCTCTAGAAAGTATGTCCAAATTTTTATGGTCTTCGACTCCACTATTGAGAACATTAGGGGAAATATATGATTGCTTGGGTCAATGGTGAAAGTTGATAGTAGAGTTCCACAGTATCTCCCCTTCGAAAATGTTTCGTCGATCACTACAACTGGTCTTAATAGTTTATAAGTTTTTTTGGGAACACCAAAACACCAAAAATACCTTGTGAATCTCTTATCCTTATAATTGGTAGTTTGTATGTCAAACACCAAATCAAGGTCAACAAACCTATCTTCCGCAATGTAGCTTGTAAGGAGTTGGTAGGAGTGATCGGAACTACCTCACATCTTAAAGAAAGCGACAAGCAAATGATTATAACACATGAACAAATGGGAGAGAGAGACAAACAAATGATAAAAATACTTGAATAAATGAAATAGAGGGAAAAACAAATGATAAAAAAGCTTGAACAAATGAGAGAGTGGAAATAGACATAATAAAAAAAACTTGAACAAATTAGAAAAAGAATGATAAACAAAACAGATAAATAACAAGGTAATTACTTCGGCGTTCACTTTTTCTTTGGAATGTCAGGCAAACTTGTATGTTATATCGACATTGTGATTAACATGCATATCTTCAATAATTCTGGCTACTTTATAGTTTAGGTTTTTTCAAAGTTTTGGCTTGATTATAGAAGCAACCCATCTACTAGACGTTGCCTTATACGCGTTCCCCTTATTAGTTTCTACGATGATGTAGGTATGAACGGAACAATAAGTACTAACTCTATATAGGGGTGAACCAAGTAACCTTGTCACATAAATCTACCATGAGCAGTTATGATTTGTAAAACGTACCAGGACTTTATATTCGTTGCTCAGTATGTGGATGAGATCAAACTTTTTTACAATGGCATAAGCTCTTATGTGATTCATAGGTATAATCCTATCTTAAAGTACATCACCAATGCTAAACCTTTTATTGAAGTCATAGAGATCCTTACTATACACAGCGGATTTGAACCATAAATCAAGGAGATCGTTTACATGTCCGAATCATGATTCAAAGCATAATTCAACTAGAGGACAAATGACAAAAAAAGGTAGTTAGTGTTTAATCACAAGACAAGTATTACAGCAAAAATGTTACATGCTTGACAAATGCTAAGAATTACAGTACAAATGATAAAATTCTACGTGATTACCTGAATGTTCATCTGTAATAGGGTAATCAGAAATAATAAGTTCAGGATGTTCATTTGTAAGAAGAAAATCAGTAATAATAGGTTTAGAAAGCTTATTAGTAAGTGGAAAATTTGCAACAATAGGCTTATTTGAGAGAGGACCATCTGTATCCATAGTTTTTGAGTGTTCATTTGATTGGGGAACATCATCCACCATAGGTCTAAATCTACGTGGATCAAGCCCTCTACAATTTTTTTAAGGGTAACCCCTGTATTCGGGTTTAGGTTCAGGAAATGAGCCATGATGCGAAGGTCCCCCCCCCCCCCCCACCCCCGTGTCAGCCCCAAATAATATTTTGAAATAACCCTAATACACTTGCTGAAAAATATTTTTGGTGGTAAACCCTTTACATGTACAAAAACTATAACCAAAGTTTTGGGAAAGTACCCTATGCTCATTAACAATCCATATATTAAATGATGTGTCGGGATTGCTTTTATGCATATTGATCATTATAGAATAGTCTTGGATTGATAAAATTTCGCATGCACAACCATGAGCGAAGTTATACAACTTACAGTCCTGATGATGAATTTTGCTTGTTTCTTCAAGGAGTCTAACGAAATCTACAAATGGTGTTTTCTCTCTAAGTGAGGTAAGTTTAGTATGTACTTCCTCCTTTACAGCTAATGATTGATCCCATTTTTAGAGGTATGATATTCCCACCAAAATGATTAATGGTGCAAAGCTCTCTAGCAATTCATGTAACTAACGATATAAAAAAGATGTGATAAGTACAAACAATACAAATGATAAAGATAGAAAGGACAAATGATAAAGTTGACAAGACAAATGGCAAAGATGCCAAGACCAATGATATATAATAATTCAAAACTAACTAAGTCATGAGAGGATGATAAGTAGTGACAAGAGTAAAACTATATCAAGAGAGGATAGAAGTAAAGACAAGAGTAGCGTAAAACTATAATAGTAAAAATATAAAAGTACAGTCAAGAAAAATGATAATAATTTGAGGACAAATGATAACAATGCAAGTGGCAAATGGCAAAATCAATAAGCATCGTTTGCATATGGTGATGTGGATACAAAGTTAGAGATGATATTTCTTTCAAAGATAAGATAACCTATGCAAAGATCAGAGAAGGATAACAATGTTAAAATAACAATGATTTTAGTGGAGATAAACAGTGAGAATAACCTAGTGATGTGGATACAAAGTTACAGACGATATTTCCTTCAAAGATAAGATAACCATTGCAAAGATCGGAAAATGATTACAACGGGAAAATAACAGTGATTTTAGTGTAGATAAACAGTGAGAATAACCTATATGAGGACTTTAGTGAATGCGCACTAAATACTGGTGGTTGTTAATATGATGTTTGGAAGATAATGGAGCAATGGAGACAAGCAAGAAAAGTTTTTTTGGAGAGGAAGAAGAAGTTTTTTTGGAGAGGAAGGATAAGTTTTTTAAGGTTTGGTAGAATATGATGGAAGTTTGTTTTGGGGGGAAATCATTCTTCTCTTACCGTAGATGATTGAGACTACTCATCAACATTTAATGCATCCCAAATAAAATATTTGTTTCTCAATAGGTTGATAGATATTGGCAAATAGGGGATCATCGGTGGGACCAGTATCGATTTTAGAAGGATAGTATCAATTTGGGAACTAAATTGTTTGAGTATTGATTATGGACCATTTGTAATTAAGTGGTATTTTTATCTGTAATTGCTAAGAATTTTAACTGTTATTGTATATTGTTGTATATTATTGCGATTATTCTTTTTATAAAAACGTTGAGCACTACACGTATCAACATCATTTGTATTAGGTATAATGCATATCAGCGAACTGCATGGAATTTGTATATTCCTACCAACAAAAATAACAATGTAAACAAGATTCTACCTTACCCCATATTTAACGCACATTAATAGATAAAGTAGTTTAGAGTTTTCCAAAAGTTGTATTTAAAAGTGAAAAATTTTGTAACCATGCTAACAAAGTTTCGAGGTTACACAAAAGCTAGAGTGGCCACCTATCACAATTTTGTAAAGAACAGTAATTAAAGACTTTTTTGTTTTTTTTGAGCTTCGAGGATAAACCCTCCTGTCTAGGTTTTGTGCTTTCTTATTTGCTCAGGAAAAAGACTTTCAATGCCAAAGGCTTGTCCCTTTCTAGTTACAAGACGCTACAACATTTATAGAGTAAACCTATATTCTACTCGAATAACATAAAATCCCTGATTCAAGCTAGGTTGTTATATCCTACTCGAACAGGATAAAGTTGGTCGTCATAGGAAAATATCACACTGAAAAGGTCTACAAATATCCTGATCGAAATGTAGATCCCTTAGGCCTTATTTGTGCGAGAAACAGATATGAATATGGAAATGGGTATTTAGATCCTCCTAGTTACACCTCTATCTCATTTGTGGTCACTATGATTTATGAACTTTGGTGTCTTCTAGAAGCTCTCATAGCTGATCAATTTCAGCTCTTTCACAACTTATTTTAACTTAAAGCCACAGGAAAGAGAGAAAAAGTAAGCAAAGAAAACCTATTAAAGATTTTAACTGAGCAAGTGTGACTACTACCTATGCGTACATGTGTTGCCACTCAGAAATTGTGGTCTAGGGGTCTTCCCGCATTCTCTAGCAAGAATTAGGGGAATGGCACTTATACCTGATAGTGCTAATCTGTTTTTTCCCATTAGCTTGGAAGACCAAGATTTCATTGTGTTCGGGAACTGACGGAAACAAATCCATCTCCTGCCGACGTTATGCTTATTCCGGTTAAACATGGCATACAAATCCCAACAAGACAGTAAAAAATACACAAACACATACAATATAAATAATTAGCTGGTTTTCCACCCCGAGAGCTTATGTCCACACCCACCAAACCCCATGACATGCTAGTTATGTATTCGAGAACCGTTACAAGCTCTCAAGGATCTCACAATCGTTGAATCGTCTACCCTCGCAGCAAAACTTACATAGACTTCAAGGTATACAAGTAGATCACGAGCATTAAGAAATCGAAGTTACCTCAACCATCACCAAAACTGCTACAACCACTCGTCGAACGAAACTTCTATAACGACCCTCATCTTCAAAACTATCATTTTTTTCCATCATCGTGATTACTCTTCTGAAACCAATCTCTATCTTTCTAACCTTCGATTCACATCATAGCTTAGCATCGAAGACTGCGCTTCTCCTCCTTCATCAAACCTAAATATCTCTTTCTCTGTACAAAACTTAGCCATGGGTGGCTACATCTCTATTAGCTAGGGTTAGGTCTGCACAAGACCTTATAGGCCCTTTATATCTAGAACCTAGAATACAAGACTCTTTCGATACATACAGAATCATTTCCCCCACTTTCCAGGCAAAAAACAAGTTACATCAATCTTATTTTCGAACGCTAATTTTCTAATTCGAAACGAGCAATTCCGACTCTGTATTACAAACACGAAGCAAATATAGATATTATATTATTGTTCTCTTCTTTTTGAGGCCACAAAACTAAACATTCCTTTCAACAGAATTCCCGTTGTGGAACAGAAGCTTTATAACTTTATACCTTGTATGTAAACCGTTTTTCTCCCGAATTTCGCGGGGCTGCAACTACTGTTAAAAGCAGAGTCCCACGAGCTACAGTCACCTAACCCTACCTGCAGGCTTGTCACAAACTGTAGTTACCCTGAAAAATTCTTACTTTCCTTTTACTATTCCCATTTGCTATTTCAAATTCTTGATCATTCTGCATATTCCAACTCTTTAATGGCTGCATATAGTCATTCACGTTACTCATCTCTACCTTATTTTCTACATTAATGCATACATTACGTGTACTAAGTTTCATTGTGGGTACTAGATTCCCTTATAGTGGTTTGGTGGTTTCGGCGGGATGCAGGCCGTATCAAATGACCCGGTGACCCCTAGACGTCGGTCGGGTAGCGATATGTAATCGAGTGTGGATGTGTGGTTTGGGTGATTCCGGAAGCCCCCTTGGGTTCACCGTCAGGTTCTGGATATTTAGTAAAAGTTCCTTTCGGCAACTTAGGACGTTTCGTTGGGTTTAGGGCAGAGTAGGCTATTTTTTTACTTGTGGGAACAACGCCCTAGTGGGTTGGTTATATTTTGTGTGCATGTGTGTGTTTGCCCGACGCCCCTATCTGTTCTGTTAAGGCTAGGACTTAACCCCTCCCATTGTCCTTTCGGCGTCTTTCTGTCCCTTACTGAACCTGTTGTTCAGAAAGTTTTTTTGAACTATTGTTTTTCGAGTGGGATGGATCTTCTAGATGGGGTTGGTTAGGTTATTGTGGTAGTATGGGGTGTTTCTGACAGCCCCTTCGTTCTGTTAAGGCTTGGACTAAAACCCATCAGTTCTTCGGGTCCTTCTGGCCATTTTCTGGACTGTTTTTTTTTACGTTTTGGGGCTTTTTGAGCTTCTTTTTTCTTAGATGTTGGATCTTCTAGATGGGTTGTTATGTTTCTTGTATGCTGTGGTGTTGCCGACACTCCTATCAGTTCCGTATAAGGCTTAGGGACATAACCTCCATTCTTCCTTTTTTCGGCGTCTTTCTTCCAATTTCTGGAAGTTTTTTTTTTACCATGTTTTGGGCTTTTAATGAGCTATTTTTTTCGAGCGCTGGAGCTGCCTCGCCTCCGTGATACACTTGTCCTTCCCCTATAAAACAACACTAACCCCCAATTCATTTCACCCTGCTCTCTGCGACCTCTCCTATCTCAACAGCCAAATTTGTCGCATCTCCTCGCCGTGATCTTCACCCCATTACCGGTAAGTAATTCATCCTCCTCCTTCTGTTTAGATTCTTTTGATTACTGATGTGGAGTATGATTTAGGGTTTATAGGGTTTGTGATTTTGATCTTCACTGGGGTTGTTGGGTGTGTTTGGTTCGTTACCCTCAACATTGGCCGTTTCGCGATTCTTAGGGCTTGGACAACTCCATTTTTGTTGCATCACAGGAACGGCATTAGAGAGGCGGTTTGCCCATCTTTGAGCCTAAGTTTTCCAAACTAATTGCTTAGTAGTTGATTTAGAATAACTACCTGTATTAGAGAGGTGTTGATAATTTTAACTATAAACTAGTTAGTCGTCTTAGATACTTACATTTATTGCCCGTTAATTTAGCATTAGCTGCTCTTAGTATTGGTTTGAAAAAATTTATGGGCTTCTATGTATCGATTTCGACCATCTTTGTGTTTTAGACATGTCAGATTGGACCCTTCCTTCGTCGTTAGCGTAATGATGGCATAGCAACTGTGATGTGTACTTAGTCACTGCTTGTCGGTGAATTTCTTACCCCCTTGGATAGTATTTAATTCACTAACAAACTTGTATGATCGGATTCTCAGATACAGAGACAAGATTGGTGGATTTAGTCTTCCTGGTGCCCATTCTCGTCCTAACGAAGAGAGACAATGGTTGATACTCATTCCTTGTGCCGCAGTCTTGTCCATCAAGGTGAAGATCTATTTGGATTATTTTTTATGGTGTCACCAGTCTCGTCTTGCGAAGAAGACTGGTTGGATACTACTTCCGGGTGCCGCAGTTCCTCACTGTGTGCAAAGAGTCATGGTTAAAATAGTTCTCCTCCTGGTGCCAGTCTCATCCAACAAGAGAGACATGGTTGGATGCCAGTTCCTGGTGCCCTACTTCTCAGGCGATGTTGAAATGGCATTACCATAACACCACATCCTATAGTCGAATTGATGAATATTATGGGATTTATTCCAGTTTTAGCCAACCATGCACTATCATCATAGCATGCATCATATCATATTCTGCATCTCTCGTTCCTCCTATCTATTCCACATCCATTATCCATTCCTTATATTCTTACTCTAATCATATCATCCCTATCTTACTTTTCTTATTCTAAATCACATCCAACTTCTTCTCTTTGCACATTATAGATCTGTAGTGTCGTGTAGATTAACTGGTAGAGTAATTAACTGTTCGTATAGTTGGTGTTTTTGAATTGACTTTACATTAAAGTTTTCTCCTTTAGTATTCACAATTCCTCCTCTTCTTCGGCACTGGACTCCCCTAGAGTTGTTATTTAGCTTTGTGGGGTTTCGATGAGCTTGTGCTTGTGCTAAAACACCCTCGCTATTTGTTAACATTTAGAGGTTGAGTAAGCTTTTTTTCTGCCGAGGCTATCCATCTGGTTTGGATCTGATTTTGGGAGCTTGTTGCAGATCTTCATAGTTTTAGACATCCCTGGATATGTCTTAGCTTTTGACTCTTATAATTATCGGACTTGTATATATCATTGATATATATATGTTTTTTGCTTCCGCTATTGTTTGTTCAAATCTATTTTGCTCTGATGATTTGCTAAGTGAATATCGAGCCAGAACCATTTTGTCTGACAGTCCTCGACGTTAGTGGGTTTAAATCTTGGCTTCCCAACCTGTGCAACCTCGCGTCTAGTAATAGGTTCATGTACTTTCTTATTAGAGTTTTGGGGTCGCTCACACAACACCATAGTATCAGAAGACAGAAGAAAACAGAAGGCAAACTAAAACCTGCCTGACCTAATATTTCACTTAAGAGTTTTCAAGAAAGTATATTCCTTGCATGATTATGTTCCTTTCCGTTTGCGATTTTGACCCTCTGAACTATCAGTTTGCTAGGCAGTAGTAAAGATTAGCCCACTTAGGAGGTCTACCTGAGCAAAATAGCACTTGGATACATACCTTTAATGCACCATTTGATAAAACTCACGCATGCACTCTAATATATGAATATAAAGGGTTTCAGATTACATCGCCATCACCAAGTCTTTAGCGCACCAGCTGAGCACTACATCCGTCATATACATATTAATATCAAAAAAAAATGGCTGACTAATAGACTCCACTTAAGGTTTTTAAACACACCACACAACTCTTGACAATTGAGATTGCAATGTTATCGCTGCTGCTATAATCTCTGCCCAGCCCTTCTTTTATCGACACACACCTGACCAAAATCTTAATCACCCTCTTCTCCAAACTTCACATTTCGTTAAGAGCAACCTTACAGTCTAATCTCCAAATCTTCACCCCCATCAAACTCCTTCTTATATTCAACAGTCATTCTTGTGCAAAACTACAGAAGCCATTTTCGTCCCCCTTCCGCATATGGGTAAAACCTTTCGATCGATAACTTCCCCCTCCACAGTGAGAATTCCTTTTATACAATTAGAGCAGCGTTTCCTCTGAATATTGAAAATCCCTATACCCAAAGTCAAATAAAAAATTTTAGGTATCACTGTGAAAGGGATTATAATAACTAATGGAGGCCACAAACACATTTTAAAGCCTGCTTCATACCACAGTCGAAGAGCAGGTGCTCTAGATTATGTGAACCTTTAAGTATTAGAATATTTATGCCCAATCCCATCCATTTCTCCACTCACTTCCAAAGGGATCAAATTGTGAACCGTTGCCCCGTAGATGGGAGACTCGGGAAATGACAAAGTAGAAGATCCCGTGTTAGTATGTGAAGGATAGTCAGCATGTGAAGGAGACAAGGTTGGGTGCATAAATCTTGATCTCGCACGTACCCCGAAGAGTAAAACCTCTTTAGAAAAATTGTAAAACCTCTTGCAAGTGGACATAAATATAGAAAACCTCACATTGACTTCTCAATCTTTTATCTGTAACTCTTCAAGGGTGGGGACAACTCAAAAAAAGCTTATGCTGTAGTATTCATCTGGAAAGTAATGCATTAAGATGAGGATCTTCAAGGTTGGAAGACAAATTAGAAAATAAGTAATTCATTGAATTTCAACTGACGTCAGTGTGCTACGAAAAAGAGAACGGGGTAACGCAATGGTTTTCTGTTAGACATCAAGGATAGTGAGAGTTGTTG
The DNA here is from genome assembly GCA_014058105.1 of Kingdonia uniflora. Taxonomy (NCBI): domain Eukaryota; kingdom Viridiplantae; phylum Streptophyta; class Magnoliopsida; order Ranunculales; family Circaeasteraceae; genus Kingdonia; species Kingdonia uniflora. The sequence continues at coordinate 75,983 of JACGCM010000374.1, forward strand.
CAATGTATGCTTATCACAGACGAGATCCATGAATTACAGTGATTCATCCAATCTCCATCATTGAGAGACTAGAGCGCACTGATGTAATCAGCCAGCTTTTGAGAATCATACTCTTTTCTTTCCACAAAATTCATTAACTTCATTTCTTTTCGGATCATCTTGTTGTTTGTCAGTAACACTTCTGTATAATCAAGAATGGGACCGAGGTCCATGTGTCTCCATCTTTCGAAAAATACACAGGTAGCTGAACATACTTCATTGAAAGGAGCAATAGAATGGTATAAGAACGGCATCAGGGTAATTTTATCTTCTATCATTCTCCTTCCACTCTTTTGCTTCGCAATACGTTTCTTCCATGTTTCATATGGATTATTTTAACGAATTCCTAAAATATAGAAAACAGTAATAAACTGCATATAAATAGATACAACCCAGGAGGACAATAAAGAATTATTGTTATCATAAAACCAAAAAAAAAAAAGAAAAAAAAAAAAAACACTTGAACAACAGAAGCATATAAATCCGATATACGGAAAACTAGAATTAGCAGAAGCATAGGATAGGCTGGATGTAAATAATCATCTATTCTCTTTACAATATACATAAGAACAAAATAGAAAGTGCCACTGAACTCTATAATGCTTATCCATCTCATAACTGTGTCTCTCAAATCGTTTAACTTGAATACCACGTGGAAATCAAGAACATCTGTGATGTATCCTACACGACAGATGAAGACACAAGACCCTCCAACTTTCATGATATGCTACATAAGGATCACTAAGTGTACAGAGGACCCGAAATGGAGAGGGTCCCTAATATTTTTCACCCATCTGATTTAATAGTTAAAAATTATTCCCTAAACCTCAATATTATTCCGCCGGTACACCTGACGTGGCGGTGATTTTGCAAGTCCCCCCTCGTTTCTACCAACTCTTCCCAACACTAAGTGAATACTGACTGGCACAAGCAAACTCACCCAAGGGTGTATGGATGTGATTCACTCCGTGCAGTTCTGAAGTGTGCGTAGCCATTGCGCGCGGGTTCTGAAGTGCCGTAAACAGTTCTCCGTTAAGATTAAACCGTTCCTCCCCATCCAATGGTTTCTGACCGCGCACTAGATATTATAAAAAAAAAATTACGTGGCATTTCCTATTGGTTGAACGGTATCGCGGTTTTGAAGTACGCTGGGACATTGATGGTTAGATTGAAAACCCGTGGACTCATCTGGGACTTCCATTTTTGTGCACGTTCAGAAGTATGCTAGGAAAATTCACCTGGGGGTGGTTGAAAACTGCTATGGGTGAATTGGATTCACCCTGCTTTGGCGAATCCTCCACCCAACTGCTGTAGATGCCGCGAACCTAGTCTCCTCCTAGTTCCAGATTTCAAGGGGGGTTGGAAATCAAATAAAATTCCTAGCAATGGTGACCCTCAAACTTTAGTAATACATTTAGATCTTCACTATGGCCCCCCAAACCCAAACATGAGTCTAATATACTATAACGTCTAACTACGAATAATGCTTTGTAAAATAGGACCAAATAGAGATAAAATGAGCTTACCCCACTTTGTAACATGCATAGGTGTTTCTTTGAAAAGGGACATTGGGGATTGTAAATGAATTAGGGTTAAGGAATGGCACAACAAAACTCTCACTATAAGTGCAATGAGATTGGGGAAAATGATTCCATTTTGACGGTTTACCCTTGGAATTACCATCAATTTTATGTCTTTTGTATTCTCATTTTTAGCCTTCTAAAACAATCTCCAACAATAAGTTTTGGTTTTTGGTTTGGGTTTGAGTTTAGGTGGGAGATCTGACCAAGTTGTTCCCACAAAAAAACCCAACCGCCTTCCAGGAGTTGGTCTGAGTTTTTATTTTTTGTCTTCGCTGTAATCTTTATTCCACACAGTTTATTTATTCGACGCCACACAACTATTTCTCCTTTCACCCATCATTAAAAAATAGTTAACGGGCGGATAAATTTAGTCCCGCGCGGGAATCAAAAGTACGCCAAACCATTTTTTTAGTATGAGGTCATATCGCTTTTGAGGTACCACCCCGTAAGCCCAACCCAACTCAATTTTTAGCTGCTGGGAGCGTTTTAGTTTGGGTGTTGTGTAAGTTACAAACCCAACCCACCCCAACCCCTGCTGGAGATGCCTAACAATAATAATAGGACTGGAGTTTCCGCAGTGATGATTCTTGGCGGCACTCAGTGCATGGCTACCTAACCTCTAACCCCAGCTTGGCTAGCTCAATAAAAACTAACAAATAACAATAGACAAATAAATATATAGAGTTTAGTCCATGTTTGTGTAGTGTTTTGTGGTTTTTTTTTGTGGAAAGAGGTAAGAATATTGAGGTTAAAGTTGTAGGTTAGAAGATTTGAAAAAAAAAATTGGAATGTGTTTTGGTGAAGGTTTAAAAGTTACTTCTAACTTCACATCTCACTAGTCTATTTGGCTAACAAGAATAATTTGACCACAAATGAAAAGTTTCCCTCCAGCAAAACATCAAAACATATGTAAACTTACATTATCCTCTCTACTGTCATCATAGTATTAACCACAAAATACTACAAATGTCAATACATACAAAAGATACGGTACCACTAAAGAGTATCTAGATTGTCCCAAAATAGGTACCAAAGCAACATAAAATCTCAGACAACTGAGAAAAGAGATAAAAGATACTCTAGATCTAAGAGTGAGAACCAAGCAACACCTCCTCGTCTGTACCCCACTAAGGTCCATTAGAGACTGTCTATCTGGACCAAACCTAGAAGATCAATACACCGTCCTAGTTTTCAAATCAGTTTGCCGAGGAATCAGCACAAAAGGCTTCTCCTTTGTAATTACTTCTAAATGCGTGAATAGGTAAGTCTCTCAAACCCGGTGATTTCCTATAAATATCCTCAACTTTTCCACCCATTTTTTCCAATCAACTCTCTTCTACCGCTAACCTTATGTACGAATGGACAACTTCATAGTCATCACCATAAATACCCGTTCAAGAACATGATCATCGGCATAGTCCTGCGTCTCTTAATAGCGGGAGTTCTCCCCTAAGTTTGAATAAAAGTATGATCACCAGTGGTAGATCCGCCGAGGGATTACTATGCATGAGCAGTAAGTAGGATCAGTAGTAGGATATATGGGGAGTACTTGTGAGAGTATCATGGTACGACCATAACTATACCAGTATGAACCGATTGGAAGTAGTAGACTGTACTCTGACACTTGGCCTTAGTCAAACTCAACATGACTTGAGAAGGCGATAACTTTTGTAGGGCCAATACCTATGTCGTTTAAATCATCATCATGTCCTCCTCATCTATCAAACTGCCCCAACCAACCTCATATTATCCCCATTTGCCCCTTTATCACCCCTGAGCTCATATAGACACATCGAATCCTGGAAAAAATCTTTCCTTATGGAGTTTGAGCTTCTTTCTTGACGAAACAAATTATAAAAAAAATAGCAATGAAATCAACTAGTAAACAATAGGATAAACAAAAAGCACCTGCTAACTGGTTATCTCTACTTCCAAAAGAGCATCCCCCAACTCCTTTCACAGTGCCACATGTAAAGTTTTTTTGGATCATATAGCCATCCACCCAAAACCCATCAAAACCTTCATAGCATCAAGCGTTCTCTTCCAAGTCTTAGGGTTCCTCCTCGTACAATTTGCAGGTGTAACGGTTACCCAGTTGATCAAAAAATGTTTGCTTCACTGCCGATAGTTGAGTCTTTAGTCATTATCACGCCTTTGTCCCAGGCAATATTTTTTGCTCCTTATATTTTTTTTGAATAGCCACTTATCCATACTCAGTCCTTAATTTGTGGACGTTTGCTTCCTAATTTTCAGGTGTCCATCTAACCATCCAAACAAGTAACAATCATATTCACATGGACTCAAATTAGAATCACAATTAGAGAGTTAACCACTTCTCATAATGAACTTTCATGTAAACCCCAAATCAATTCAACCAATTACCTACTCAATCCCTACTCCATTGAACCAATCACCAACACAATACTCCTTTCATTCCACTATGTTTGAACCCATTCAAACCCTAATATAACCACATCATCACATTAAAGTCGACATATACAATAATAGTGAAAGGAGAGAGAGCGAGAGAGAGAGAGAGAGAGGATAAACATATATGTCGAAGAGGAGGCGAGTGTTGTTGGTCCGGGAGAGAGTGAACCGAGACACCTATAATTTTGAGTGAGAGAGAGTAGAGAGAGGTCTGGAGAGACTCCGAGAGGCGTGGAGAGTGACTCGAAAAAGGCACTAAGAGACGATGTGGAGAGACGTGTGAAGGACTTACATATGAGTTGAGCAGAAGCAGAAGTAAAGGCAGTGGAATACGAAGAGAAACGGGAGAAAGACGCAGAGATGTGATGAAATTTTGTGTTTTTGTTGTTGTTTGGTTTGTTCTGAGTTGGCAATTTAGAGTTGGGGTGGGTTGTCTTTCTCTTTTTTAGTTAGTTTTGATTGAAAGCCCACAAAATACCCCTACTAAACTGGTCTTAGTGGGAACGACCAACACCCAGGAATATTGGAAACATCAGTCAAGCCAAAGGCGAGATCCATCCAAAAACTCATGGGGGGGGAGGTGGAGGGGGTGGTTTATTTTAGGTTTAATTGAGGCCCAACCTTTCTTTCAACCTCACTTCTTAATTTACAACAAATTTGGAGAATCTCTCAATTTATAATAATAAAAAACAAAAAAGAGTATAGTGGTGAGAAGTTTTCAAAGCATCTCACCTTCTCAACCCTGTACCTAAAAAACAAACGGCCCAATAGATAGGATAAGTGTTTCGTTGGTAAAACTTCACCTAAGGTGAAGGAATAGTCGAAAACATATGTTTTTAACCTACTTAATTTTTTCCTAGATTAACCCTAGGCATGGATGTACTGCAAGATGAAAAGTGATTTCCATAGTGGAAAAAAAACCGAAATAGGAATTATTACATGAGCAATTGGAAGAAAGTGTAGGCTTCATATGAGTCCATAATTTATCACCATTTGCGACTGTTTTAAGGTGGGGCCATTGAGGTTACCCTGTAGACCCACAAACATCCTACTTCGCGGCATGCAAATATCGGCGACTGAGACTTGTTGTGTAGTACTACGAGAACTACGGGAACACAAGGCACATACGAGTCACACTCAACTTTTGATAGCTTAATGAATAAAAAATAACGAGGTACAGAAACTCATTTCAAAGACTAAATTTTCGAGTGGGAACTACAACGGCTATTCAAAGCCCTATTCTTAATCTACCGGCTTGATTACAGCCGATATATAGGAAAGCAAGTCCTTCACCAATCTTCAGTTCAGAGTGTAGAAGATCATTTAACCTGTTATGATGGCGGAACAAAGTGGCGTTCGGTAGTGATGATGTGGCGGCAGTGACACTGACATAGTCCGGCAAGGCGTCTATTCGAGGAAGCCACAAAGAGAGGCAAGACGAAGAACAAATATAATATTTTCCATGGGTAACTACCCATCTTTTCCCAGACAAAAAAATCAACAAACAAACAAACAACACAAATAGAGAAATAAAGAGACAGCAGTTAGATACGGAAGAGTGTTCATTTGAGAAACTTCACCGTAAGGCGTGAAGAAATATGTTGTAAAAACCTATGATTTTGCCTAATTCTAATCTTTTCTAAATTAACTCTAACATTAGATGAATTCATATGAAACAGTTATTTTAACCAAAAATGGTGGAAATTTTTACTAAAATTAGCTTCAAAACAGGGGAAATTTGCAACATCATAAATATGGTATGGTAATATTTTCATAAAGAAACTTAGAATATATGATTGAAAAGTATCGTTTCGTCATATTTCCAGCAATAAAAAGTTGAATAAGGTTATTACTACATCTCCTTGACACACTCCTTGAACTGTTCTTTTGACATCTAGCATTTCTTTATTGAGTAGTGTTTAAGTACTGTCAAGATCTTTATATCAATCAACTGGTCTGTAGTAATAAGGGTACCATCAGCTGCATGAAACTGAAGGCCTTATATATCGAACATGTTTAAATATATTGGTACATATTATCTTTGATTTAAGATAAGAGGTCGAAACACTTGGTGTCGGTTTATTCCTGATTGATCGTGGTGTTGATGGCTGATCAGATATAATTTTTGCGCAGCTTAAGAAATTTGATGCTTTCACTTTACGGGTTAGTGGTGCACCATCTAATCCCTCCTTTGGGTGGTAAATGCCTGCAGTGCCCCTAGTAAGTGATCACTTCCACTCAAGACTAGACTGACCACTTACAATTTTAACTCTGGGCACTAGCTCACCTTTGGCAGAGGGTCAGCCTCATTCCCCGGACCGTAGCCTAACTTAGACCCACTAATTAATACAATTTTATAGCCTCTTTGGGTGGTATAATGTTCATCAATATATTGTGCAAATGTAATTTAATGAGGCTTTGCAAGAAAGTCTCAAATTAGAGGACGTTTCAACTCCATTAACCACAACTCTTTTGTTGGTATTTACCGCCCTTAATCCTGCCTTCCCTAATGACTACTTGATCTCACTTAAACCCCATTGGAGATCCTTGGGATAAAACCTATTACCATTATAATTTATGAAATCATTATTGGGTTACGTATGTGGAGTATTCACCCGAGCTAAGCACTACTTAATTTGGTAATTTTTGAATTCATAATGATACGAGAAAATAAACCATGGTTATATAGGCATAAGCATACAAAATACTGGTATTTCATGATTCACAAACTGGCCTGCAATTTTGAGGACTATAGGTGTCTTATGTGAATAATCCTACTCAAACTAACCCATTAAGTAATAGACCAATAAAGTAAGATAATTTGAAATCTAGCACATAATATATCTCTAATGAATCTTTCGTTATGTAAAAAAAATAGTAATTGAATGAATAGATGGGTCCTCTGCTTGTACCATTAAAAATAACAAATAGAAGCTCAGGAAACTAAAATGGCAGAAAACATACAGTCACAAGCTTAATGTTGATTATATAAGTTTAATGCTTATCATGCTTGGAAATTTTTAAAATATATCAAATACCCGACAAACTACAAAAAATGAACTTGGGTGTAACCATTTAAGCTTTTGGATTTATAGTAATTAAACTTGATTAACCCAATAGACTTTCAATTTCATTGTTTTTGAAAGCCCATATGTAAATCAGTGACCCAACTGTAAAGCCTGTTCCAATATTAACACATGTTGGGAAAACTTTGCGTTGAAATCCAAAATCTATGATGCTCAATAAACTTGTATCACACTAAGTACAACAATATTTAAGCACTGAAACAATCTCCCATACAGAGATACTTGGAACACATATACAGATAGAGGTTTCAAATTTTCTAACATTTTGAAATGAATACTCATCCTCGATAATGAATTTAGATTTGGGCATATATTGGAACACTATGTGAGATGAGGTCAAAACTCACGATTTATAAAATTTACGTGGACATTCAAACTAGCATTTTAAACACATTCATACCACGGCAGACTTTATATTATGAATATAATAAATTGGACAAATTCTGATTAAATGAAAGCGCATTTGTGATTGCTAAAATCAGATTATGTTTTATAGAAAAGATTTTTTTTTGTTCTAGGTTTTCTTTAATCAACATTGCTACATAACGAAGGACTTTTATAGAATAGATCATGAGAATTTAGACAAAAACTGACACAAGTGTGGGATTTCCCGAAGGATTTACTACTCTTAACTTTAATCAATTCAAAACTTAGTACGACAGAGCAAGGATAGCACTACCTTTAAGTGCAAATCCCCTTATACTCGAGATTGAATGAAAAGTAAGAAATCATCCCTTAGTTCCTTTAGCACATAATGGGTGGTAATCGTATGAAACTAAGAGGGACATCCCTGGTATATATAAGGTAGGTAAGAGACGCCTTCGAACCCCCAAGGAGTAACACCCGGATTACCAACGGACTGTATTACGGCAAACGATGGGCACACAACCACGCTGTCACTAAGGTTCAGCCATGTGTGTGAAACTGGTTCAAACCAGATATGGTGGCGATATGAGGATAAAAGTCACAAAAAACAAAAACCGAAAAAGAAATTGCTATATAGATTCAATGGAAGAGGTGATAGGATCATGAGGAGCCATAATTTATCGCCATTTGTTAAACGAGTTCAAAGCCCTAGAGCATGTGAGGTTCTAGTGGAACACAGGCCTTCTAACTTCGAACTCATGAGAAATATGTGACTGAGACTCTTTGTAATCTACGAGTACCCACGAGGAGATGAGCGCAAACTTATCATACCTTACTTTGATAGTTAATTGGACTTGAAAAAACTTGGGACAATAAGTCAGTTACCAAGGACTAAATTCATGGATGTGAACTACCGGGTATTCAAAGTCTCTATCTTACATCTTATTCCAGCTACCGATTACAATCAATTATTGGAAGGGCAAGTTCTTTCATGGGAATCATCAGTTGAGAGTAAAGAAGCATTTTAACCTGTAGGATGAAGGGTATTTTTCTTCACCATTTATCCAAGGATACAGGAGGATCTAGTGTGTTTTGAAAGAATTATCAAAGTTATTAGAACGAGTTGGAGTGTCGCTCGAAGGAGTGACATGTAGCTGGGAATTTTGGCCCAGAGACTATTTCGTTCGAATTACTTTTAGTGTCATTCAAACGATGAGTATGTCCTCTGGAATTGGCCCAGAGGCATATTTTTGTTTGAACGAGATGGTTTTGTTCGACGGAGTTGGTCTACTTTTTAGGGTTTAGACCAATTAGGGTAAAGTCATTCGAAAACTTTGGTGGTGTTTGTTCTCAAACATCATTTACTCGAGATGCTTCTATTTTGTAATTCGAGGTCCCTGGTATATAACGGGAAACTTTGGTATTTTCTAAGTTAGGTTAGATCTGAAAAGAGTTCTGAGAGAGTACCTAGCGTTTGAGAGTTTTCTTCCTGGAATAACTTCGTTCTTGAGTATCTGAATTCTTATTTTCCAAAAATCATTGGTGTTTTTTGTATTGTTACTACTAATCAAGGACTTCTCAATCGTATTGTGGAAGTGGTTTCAGTTTTCCAGTTATGATCTTCGTTGGGGTTGATTATGGTTAATGGTCTCTACACGTGACCGGTCTCAAGCAAACAAAGGAGGAAGCTCGTGAGTCGTTTGAAAATCAAGCACAAAAACCTAATCAAAGAAGAAGGACGATTGGAGATGGGCGATCCAATGAGCGACTCACAGTTGTGGAAACGACAGTTTCCGCACTACACTTCTAATTGTAGGGAGTTAGTGGAGCAGTTACGTCTTACAAAACCTTGCATTGGGTTTCCATTTCAACGAATCGGTGAAAGCATTCGGACAAGAAAAGGGGTTATTGGTGGGGATGGTGCGAGGCCGTTCCAGTATTCGAGATTCTAGTGATGCAGATTCTGTCAAAGAGCGCCAGGGTTCTAGTAAGTCAACGCAGCATATGCGTAATATTGGATGGGCTTAAGATTGAGAATTCCGTTTTTGATGGATCTTGTGAGCGAGAAATTAGCTAATCGTTAGATAGGTGGAGACCTATTTTCTATTGTTGACTATTTCAAGCTCAGAAGATTTGTTCTCTCTTTGAAATTCACAAGTCGATCAGTAAGTTGGTGGAATCCTATAGGACACGACATGAGGTCGTAAGTCTGGAGTTGGAAGGACTTCAAGGTTTGGGAGGAAACAATCTATCCGATTGGGTATGAACAGGAGCGGGGGGGGGGCTGGTATAAATTGCACAATTTGCGCCAAAGTTGAGCAAATCGGTACAATAATTCATATGGAATTTCATAACCACGTGGTTGGGATGCGACAGTGGTGAGTACGGACGTGTTCATGAAGTATTACGGGGGGTTATCAGAGTCATTATTGAGAATTAAAGCTCTTCAAGGTAGAAATATCGAGGACGATACCGTTAAAGCAATTTCCATTGAAGAAAAGTACTTGAAGGCGACAAGAAAGATGACAAGAATAAGTCAGGGTACAAGGTAATTGGAAGTTTAATCAGAAATTGGTGGAGTCCAAAGGAGAGTTGGTATTCATTCAAAGGACTATCTGTAGTAATTGGCCAAGGTTAATGGGCACAATTCCAAGATGTTGGAACTTCACCCGCGAAGCTCCCCGGCCCGAAGGAGGAGGGGAAGGGCAAAGGAAAGAGAATGTGCATAGCCGCCGCGATATGGGATCTTTCGGCATTAGATAAGGCCAAATCATAAGCTTACTCTAATGTTGAGAAACCTTAGTTATCGAGGAGGGCGAGGGGGAAAGAGCTTTTCTTTGTCAGCCATTCAAGGAAACCCAGAGCTTAGTCGAGGCCCTATTGATTGATCGGGTAGCCAGGAAGAATTAATTTGAGGTGGTGGTAAGGAAGATGGGTTTGGTTACTGTGGCTCATCCTAAGCTTACGGGTATGGGTTCGATTCCAGAAGACGCGGAGTGAGATCACTAAGCAGGGTTACGTTTAAGTTTGCGATTATGAGAAATTTATTAACAAAGTGGACATGTGAGGGGTTTGGTTGTAAGTCGGCGTGTGTCACGTTATCTTGGGTATAGCCTTAATCTTTGGGACGAGATGTTAATCCTTTACCGTCATGCTCGCATTGTATCGGTGGTGAGGATGGTGCGATGATTGTGATATTAATGCGTGCAAAGGAACATATCACTACCAGTAGTTGCGTACGGCGACTCAGGTGAAGAGGGATAATTCGAGCGGCAAATTGCTTTATTATTTGGTTCCGACCGGTTTTCAAGAGGGTCCGTCGGCTATACATTGTTACTTGGGGGGGGGGCAGGTTCTCCTAAGCAACAAACAGATATGGGGGAGTGCACAAGAGGAGTATGGAGGATGTTTCTGGACCATAGAAAGGGAGATAGCGCAAGAGGGATGTTGGAGTATGCTAGCACCTTGGTGAATGAGTGAAGCCATACTAATATTTGGTTATATCGGAATTCTATTACTGAGTCTTGCTGAGATCAGAAATCGGTACTCGAAACTCACTGGATCAAGAGGTAGTAATCCGAGTTTTTCGCAACGTTGTGGTTTCGCCGGTGTTATGGTGCCGAGAAGGATGGTCTGGAGGATGTGAGCCGGATTATAGGGCCCGTTGAGCAACGGTAAAGATCGTTATTCGCTTCCACGGAATTGACGGCTTTTAGATGAGTTACATACGGCTCGGTTTTTCACCATTGGATCTTAAGTCGGGTAACCATCAAGTTCGAATCCGGAGGATATACGTGAGACAGTTATTTAAAACCCAAAAAGGCTTATTTGAGTGGTTAGTAATGCCTTTGGGTAGCAATGTCCAGCGCGTTTTAGCGGCCTAATGAATGGGTACTTCGTGTGTTTTTTTTGATGATTGTTGTGATTGTATATTTGGATGAATCTTGAATTAGTCGGCGTAACAATGGTTGGACATCCTGGGCCTTTAACGCAAAGTGTGGGCGATGTTGCGATCACAGCGAGCTTTTTTTCTTAACGGGAAGTAAGTGTCGTTTGAAAACAGACTAGTCAATTTCTGGGTTTATTGTTTGGGGTGAGTGGCGAGCTTAATGGTAATCCAGAAGAAGGTCTTGGTCATTACAATTGGCCTAGAACCGCTGCACTAGTGACAAAAATTATTCAAATTGTTTTCACAATGAGCCGCCTATTGCAGTTTTTGACGAAGACAAGGGTACAATTGTGTGTGGAAGTCCCATGAACAACTCCTTCTGTTACTAAATGGAAGATTATGGATGCACCAGTTACATGCCAATCAAAATTGCAGCGGCTTTTGAGTCGAGACCAGGGATGCGTCGACTATGGGCTAGTTGGGGGTACATCCCTTTTAAAAGGATGGAAGCCCTGGTTGCTTACATTGAGGATGGTTTACAGTAGCAGTACTCAACGTATCCTTACCTACGATAAGATTTCTAACGGCCAATATCAATCATAATCATGCGTTATTTACTTATTGCAGTGAAGGAGGTTATGGTAACATTCCTATCCAAATAATTACAGTTCTTATACTACGTCAAGTCCAAGTTCACAAGCCTCGAGCCAATAAGAAGTGGATGTCGTACCTTCAATGTTTACCTTATTGATCAAATATAGAAAGGAGTGGACAACAAGATGGCGATATGTTATCTCGACCCCCATTACCAACTATTTCTACTTTGTTGGTAGCTATGCAGATCCGCCAATTGTTCCTTCATAGTACGTTTCAGGGTAGACGATGACGGGGAGTCAGGTGTGATTCAGGAGAAGTGCTACAGGGCAAGACTGCGAGTATGTTCTGAAGGAAGATTAATTTACAGGGGAATCTACTATGTATTCTGAGGGTGGAAACCGTTTATAGTAGATTCGAGAGGCCGAATTATTCCCGGGTGGCAGGTTATTTCGGGGTTGAAAAGACTCTTTTGGGAATTTGCGGCCATTATGTCCATTGGCCAAAGATGCAGGTGAATGTTGCTCGTGTGGTTCGTGGTGCGTGCTATAAACACTTCGAAACCTTCCAATATGAAGATAGGACTGTATTACCATTGCCATTCCAGTCGACCTTGGGAGAGTATTTCGAGGATTTTATTGGGTGGTTTGCCCATGACACAGGTGTAAGAATGACTATTTGTTTTGTAGTGGTGGATCGATTCAGCAAGAGAGTATCTTTATCCATGCCAAAAGCCGGTCACACGGGAGGAGCAGCGCGATTGTTTTGTCAGAGATGTCTGGAGGTATTCGGCTCCCTTCTATATATTATTTTCAGATAGGATAGCCACCTTTTATGGGCATTTCTGAAGATCGTATGAAGGGATGATGGAACTAAGCTGGAAAGAAGTACCGTTTTTTCATCGCAGACAAGGGCAAACAAGGTCGTCAAACTGCCACTTGCACATTTATGAGGGGATTCCATTCTAAGCACCCTAAGATTTAGGATGAGAGTTTACCGTATCTTCGTTTGTATTCAACCAAGCGATTCATGGTTCCACATTGAGTCTCCTTTTGAAGTTGTTGGTTCTTTGCCGCAAGCCCTTTTGATTTGGTTTAGTCTTTGCAACAAGACGGTTGTCAGGGAAGAGAAGAGGAGCAGGTTAAAGCTCAGTATTTCATTGAGAAGATCACAAAGTTTATGAGGTGGTTGAAGCTCAGTTGAGAAGACTCAGCAAGTATAATGCTCGTCACGACAAACATAGGGTTGAGTATACATTTCTGAGGGCGCCTTGTTTTGGCTGCATTTGGGTAAGGAACGGCTTAAGGGGGAGGTAAGAAAGCTCAAACCATCCGTTAATGGCCATTTTGAAACTCAAGACGATTGGTGACAATGCTTCTAGTTGGATTTGCCACCTTTCATGAAGATGTATTCAGTGATTAATCCGAGCATCACAAGCCGTTTGAGCCGTCTCTTGGATGAAGACTCTGCAATCGTGCTCACCTACCGCCAGTTGATGAATTGGAATAGAAAAAGAGGATCCATTGCCGGAGGATGGTATTCTAGAGCGAAGGTTCATACTACAAGATGGGTCTATTGATTCGTTCTGAGTTGGGAAGAAGGTCAGCTACTGAGTAAGTCAAAGTAGTACAGCAGGATTGGGCATCGCCGCGCTCCCACATCTCCAGTTCTGAGCTTGGAGGAGCTCAGGCTCCTAAAGGAGGAGCCGTGATCTGAAGGATCTAGTGTGTTTTGAAGAATTGTCATCTACTGTGTTTTGAAGAATTGTCAAAGTCGTTCGAACGAGTTGGATGTCGTCGACCGAGTTGACATGTTCGCCGGAATTTTGGCCCAGAGCCTATTTCGTTCGAATAACTTTCAGTCTCTTTTTTTTTTCCCGGTGTTTGGCAGAATGAGTTGTATGTTTCAGATGCCGAGAATATTGTTGTTCGAACGATGGTTTCATTCGAACGATTTGCTACTTTCTAGTGTTTAGACCAATTAGCGTATAAAGTCGTTCAACAGACTTCCTAGTTTGTCGAAACGCTTTGGCGGGTGTTTTCTTCTCAAGCGTTGATTTACCCTCGAGATTGTTATACTTTGTAATTTTGAGTTCCTAGTATATAAAGGAACTTAGGTTATTTTCTAGGTTATGTTAGATCTGAAAGAGTTTTGAGAGAGACCTAGGGTTGAGAGTTTTTTTTTCCGTAATTACTTCATTCTGAGTAATTCAATTCTCTTTTTCCAAATCGATTGGTGTTTTCGTATTTCTCTAACTACACGGGCTTCTCAATCGTATTGTGGATACCAACTGGTTAATCTATTTGTGCCAAGGCACGGTTCAAACGAGTACAATAGCTAAACATCTTAATGCAGGTGCAAACTTAAAAGAGTATCATAACGAACAATTAGAAAGCCTGCTTGAGACAAATTGTTACTAATCATTTTTTCCAGAAAGGTTTCGTGGTGTTATGTGTATTAGCCTACTCACAAACCTGCTTCGAGAATGGGCTAAATACTTGAAGACTCCCGAGCAGCTCGAAGCTACTGTACTTACAAATCTATCAAGCCATAAAAGCTTACGTCGAGTCCACTAAAGCTTATCCACATGTTTCAGTCTAGCTCAGCACCTGTTAATGGCAGCATTTTAGTAAACAACCCAGCAGACATCTTTGGCAGAACTGACTGTAGTCGAAAACTGTAAAGAGGATATGTTTGTAATTTGACCCTCTCTACGTGACGTCACCTTTTTTCGTATCTTAATAAATAGGGAAGGATAACTACCATAGAGAGGTTGAGATTTTTCCCCCACACACCTTGAGAAGTATGATAACCTTTGAGTACCTCTAACGCTTAAGGTATTCAGTCTACTTGAGCTTTTACCTATAATCTCATCCATTATATAATTCTCATCTTAAAATTATTACTAGAGTAGTGGAGGAGTCCCATTTTGACTCCACGCATATATCTATTAGAAAGTTGTCAACATTTCTATTTAGGTACGTTTAAAACCTAGGCGAGTATTAATTCAATGGTGCAAGAGTTTAATCTCCCATCTACAAGATTAGACCCCTACATGAACCATAGTTGAGTATTAACTTAATGGTGTTAGAATTTAATCTCCCCTCTATGAGATTAGGCCCTTACATTTGGTGTCGTCTGTGTTATTACCCTCAATTTTTGCAAACTTTACTATCCCGAGCATGCCTTCAATGGCCCATACCCTTTGATACCCGCCTGATACCCGCCTGATACCCCGACTGACGACATCGTTGCTCAACTAGCCTTGATGCGTGAGCCATTTTCTCTGGCCGTAGTGCGATATATGAGCCAACTTCACCATGAGCGCGAAGCCCGACGCTAGGAGCTCAAAACTGAATACCAGCGTCGCATTGAAGAAATAGATAGACAACATCATGACTTCGGCGAGCTTCACAACTCAATTAGTGGTCTGCAGCAAGCACGAAAATAGGATACCCCTGTGCGTTCTAGAGCTCCAATGTCTTCAAAAATATCCGCTTGTACGTGGTTAGGTCCTCACCACCGCACAGGGGCACCCCGGTCCATCCAGGTGCTGAAGGCGTCGCTAATCCCATACCCGAAGGTTCAGTCCACTTAGGTGTCCCTATTTCGGAAGATTCGAGCGACTCCACACTACGAACATCCAGGCCCCCTATTCGTAGACCAGCCCGAGGATGGCTAAGTGAACGTAGTGTAAAATACACCCCCAAGCCGAAGCCGCATCGATATCAAACACATTGCTCTCATCCTAGAGTAGCTTACCTCACATAACAGGAGGTCGATCAACAAATCGAAGCTTCCGTTCACATCAGTTTGAGCCCAACCCCAAACTCTTAGAACAAACTTAATAACCTACTTTTCCCAGAGCTGTTAGCCATCGAGGTCCCTATAAATTTCCATATCCCTAAAATCTGTAAATGCCGCAGCACAAACCCATAGTCCCACATCCTTCAGTTCTAAAACTTGTTAAGCCTCCACTCGTCAGTAGATCACATCCTTCGTCAAATGTTCCTTACATGCCTTACAGACAGCTCACTCAAGTGGTATCATAGTCTACCCAATGGTTTTATTCAAAGTTTTGAGGACTTGTCTAGTCTGTTCATATCTCACTTTACATTCAACAAGGATAGGGAAGTCAGAGTCGATGTTCTTTTCAACATTCGAAAGACCTAAGTGGAAACACTCGGGAACTTTGCCAAAGGGCTTTTAGTTGAATCCCGTAAAATTGAGAACCTCGATTGTGCTAATGCAATCTTAGCATACTCCAATGCCCTCCCTAACCACAGCCGGGTCAAGGAGTACATCCTCCTCCAAAAACCCAAACACTCGAAGAAATATTGTCCAAAGTCAATAGCTAGATCGGCCTTGTATGTATCCGTAAAAACAATCAACAAGGACAAACCCAAATGAACAATAAACACAAACCTTGATAGCCCAATACAACCATGCTCGCTCTTGTTCATAACGATACTGATTACCGGAAACAAAGTAGTCATGAAGATCAATCTGATAGGCCTCGAAAGGAATGCACGATGCCAATCATACCCAAAATCAGTGTCTCCATTGGCATTATTCAATCCATCATCCAAGCCGGCCCAATATGGTGAACACCATACCCAATCGATGTTAGAAAAGACAAACCATATTGTCATAAGCATAAATACAACTGCCATCCAACAGACAACTATTATACTTTGCAGCGGTAGCTCGAAATGATACCCAAAGTAGGACGATTACACCAGTATATTACCGACATCCCAAGCTATCTCGATGGGTCCTATCTTAAAGCCCAAGCAGCCCCAAACAATGAAAGAAATGAAGTGCATATCTTCCAAGCTAACATGATCAAAATCAATAGTATTGACAGTGGTCAAACTCAAAGCAATAGAAAATGAGTTGAAAATTGTTGTAAACTTACCTACCAGCAAAAATTACCAGTCCTTTTACCTGAAACCAGCCAGCATCCCAAACCCAAAGGTATATCCTTTATCGACTGTGACATCTCTCATATCCAATTTCCATACTTAAATCTGTTACTCATCATTATAAAGGCCGAACACATTATTTTCTACACGATACTCATCGATACCAGAAATACAGCCGATGCCCTTTTTCTCCAATTAGTCAAAACAATGCAGATGATCGGCCGGCAAACGTCAAACTTAAGGGCTTTAATGGTTCTACCAAAGTCGTAGTAGGGAGAATATACCTCCCGGTTATAGCACGACCAATGGTGTTGTAGAGTAGCTTTTTGGTTGTCGACAAGAAGTTAAAATACTTCGGCATCTTGGGCCGGGACTGGTTATAGGCCATCAAGGGAATACCCTCAACTTACCACCAAGTATTGTACTTTACCACCCCAAGTAGGACCTCGGACATGAAAGAGTTCCAATGGCTAGCGCGATCATGCGAGCACCCGAATATCGATTTGACCCAAAAACAAACAGGTTAAGCCATAGCAATCACAACAACTTCTTTCCATCGAACCCTTGATCTCTCAACCACAATTTCAACTGTCGAGCCCATGGAATACATCGAATTCGATGACTCCAGTCGAGGAACGTTCATTGGGAGTTATTTGACTGCCAAAGAAAAGTAAGAAATAACTTTTTTCCTTCGAGCTAATAGGGACATCTTCACCTGGACATTCCACGAGATGCACAGTGTCGACCCTACCCTCTCCTGTCACCGACTTGACCTCATACTTAGTTGTACAACTTTCAAACAAAAGAAACCAAGCCTTAGCCCCGAGGATTCGAGACGCAGTTAATCAAGAATTTGATAAACTTCTAGCTGCAAGTGTCATCTGTGAGATTAAGTACGCAGACTGGATCATGAGCATCGTGGTAGTTCTCATGAAGAAAAGAAAAATAGGAGTGTATGTCGATTTTACCGATCTCCATAAACATATCCTGAAGGACAGCTTCCTCCTTCCTATTATCGCAGTGCTGCTCAATACAATAGTCGGGCATGAACACCTCTCTATAATAGATACTGCTTCCGATAGTAGCCAAGTATCACTCCTTCCTAAAGATCAAAACAAAACCTCATTCATCATAGAGCAAGGCCGATATTGTTTGAATTTCATGCCCTTCGGTCTTAAAAACATAAGCGCAACCATCCAACGATTGGTTACTAGAATATTCAAGCCACAGTTAGGAAAGTCAGTTGAAGTATACATCAACAACATGCATTGAAAAAGCCTCCATAAAAGCACCCACCTATAAGACCTATCTGAAGTATTTTTAATCTTTTGATCATACCAAATGAAGCAAAACCCTCACAAATACCAGTTCGGAGTTTCATCCGGTAAATTTCTTGGCCACCTCATCAGTAAGAGAGGTATCGAGATCGACCCTACCCAGATCAGAGCATTAATCGACATGCCATCACCCAGAATGAAGAAAGAAGTGCAGAAGATTGCTGGCAAAATTACCTCCCTCAGCCGTTTTACTTAAAAATCATCGGACATATGCAAATGGCTATTCTCTTTACTCTGCAATCAGGGTGCCCACAAAACAAAGAAAAAACCCAGATATTGAATGGACAATTGAATGTGATCAAGCCTTCCAAGAGCTCAAGACTTACCTCGGTCAACCCCCCATTATGAGCACTCCCGTCGAAGGTGTATTACTTTCCCTCTATCTCATAGCAATGGGCGAATCTTTTAGCTCGGTCCTTATTTGTAGAGCCGAAGGCATCGAGAAGCTAGTATACTTCATCAACAAACCCTTGACCTCGATCGGCTGAAAATAGATATTCAAAACTCAAAAGCTTCTACTCAACCTCGTCTACACATCGAGAAAGCTCAAGATATATTTCCAAGCACATCACCTAAGGGTGATCACGAGTTACCCCCTTCGAAAAGTACTCACCAAAAAAAAAATCCAAACGCGATCAATAATAGTCTATTTAACTTGGGGAACACGATATCACCTTTGAGAATAAGATATCTTGAAAGGGTTAAGCAGTCACCAATTTTCTTGCAAACTTCCCCATAGGCGACGTCGACTGGGAAGAACACGAAGACGAAATCTTTGAAGAAAAAATTGAACCATCTGATCCATGGAATGTCAACAACGGCTAGAGACTATTTACCGCTGGCTCGGCTGGTCCAAACGGTTCAGGTATAGGAATCGTAATAGTCACCCCTTCGAATGATTGACTAGAAAAAGGCATTAAACTAAATTTTGAATGTACCAACAACGAAGCTGAGTATGAAGCTCTGATTCATGGTTTAGACATGGCCCTCGAGTTGGGAGTGCCCAAGCTATCCATGTTTATTGACTCACAGTTGGTACAAAGAGATTATTCTGGAGAAAACCAAGCAAATGATCCAATGGCCAGATATGCAGAACTTGTCAAACAGCGCATGGATCACTTCCCTGAACATTCGTTGATTACCCATTACCCTCCAGGGGAAAATGGATATACTGACGCGCTTGCCTTCATTGCTGCAATGTTAGGCCAGTCCAAACCCTGAAAACTCAAAATTGAAGCACCCGAACACCCAAGTATAGGCAAGAAGGAAATAGATACCATCAATACTGGGGGTGAGAGTATCGATCCCGAAGACCGGCGCACCCCATTCCTGGCGTGTTTTGGCAGCAAGACCTACCCTCATCTGACCCAAAAGCTAAGCGATTGTTACTGGAAAAATGTCAAAGGTACTCAATCCTCAAAGGTAAACTACACTGAAGGACCCCAAATGGGGTATACCTCAAATGTGTATCCCAACAAGAGGCCGCAACTATCATTAAAGAGTTACACGAAGGTAACTATAGCTCACACACAGTATGACAATCTATGGCATTACGCGTAGTTACACAAGGATTATTTTGACCTAATATGAAAAAACAAGCGAAAGACTACGCGAAATGTTATGACAAATGCCAGCGCCACGGACATAACATCAAGAACCCTTCACAAGATCTCCAATGTAGCCAAGTTCCTTGACCATTCAAACAATAGGCCAGCCATCGACCTGGTAGGCCCGTTCCCAAAATATAATTACATGATTTGGATTCCCTCTCATGATTCGATTTGACAACAGACCACAGTTTGTAGGAAACAAGATCAGAACATTCTTAAAGAAGTATGATATTATCCTTTACCTCTCCACACCTAACTACCCACAAGGTAATGGCCATGTTAAAGCTATAAATAAAACCATAGTTGACGACTTTAAGAAACGAGTCGACAATAAAAAGGGATGATGGGTACAAGAGTTGCAACTTGTCTTATGGGCCTATCGCACAACACTAACAAAAGTAACAGTTTAAACCCTTTTTCTACTTGCGTACAAAAATGAAGCAGTGCTACCAACTCAGTGCGACAAGTTAAGCCCCTTTTCAAAGTCCCCACACTAGACCCTGAATTCCTAGACTAAGAAAATAAATTCCAACTTAGCTGTAACATGCTATGGATCGATGAAAATCGAGATAGAGTCCTGGCTAGCCTTGGCTAATAGCAAGACTTACTAATAAAGTCATACAATAAAATGGTTCATCCTAGAAAGTTTACAATCGGAGACTTGGTCCTTCGAAGAGTCACCCCCTCCTCAAAACCGTAAAATACAAGGAAATTAGTCGAATCTTGGGAAGGCTCATATATCGTATATGACAAAATAGACATGGGCTCCTATTATCTTATGACTAAAGATGAAGAACCTTTGCCGAACCCCTAAAACTTGAGGCAGTTAGTCTTGAACAACAGAGGACCGCCACAGATACTTACCACAGTTTTAACCAAAGTATTGTAAATCAATAAAACAGTAATTTTTCTGAACCATTGTCATTTCGCTTGTTCATTTACAACAATCAATCCTTATGAACTTCTCGAGTCAATCAAACCTAGGTATCAAGTTAAACCTTTAATCCGACTGATATTTGGGGGGACCTCAAATTTTTTCAAGGTTCCTGATTAGGGCATTGAAAGATTAAGCACTTGGAGGCAACCTCGGAGTTGACAACGTCTAGTTTCGTCTAGGTTCAAATCTGCGAATAGAAATACCCATGGGTAACCTCGAAGCCTCATAAACTTCTTGAGTTGGTTAAACCTAAGTATCAAGTCAAACTTTTTACCCAACTGATACTTGGGTGAGACCTCAAATTTTTTCAAGGCTCCTGATTTGGGCAAACCCAAGTTGCATGAATAATCGGAAGATAAAATACTTGGAGGTGACCTCGGAGATGACCATGTCTGGTTTCGTCTAGGTTTAAACCCGTAGATAGAAATACCCGGGGGAAACCTCGAAGCCTGATGAACTTCTGGAGTTGGTCAAATCTAAGTAGCAAGTTAAACTTTCAACCCAACTGATACTTGGGGGTGACCTCAAGATTTTTCAAGGTTCCTGATTTGGGCAAACCCAAGTGGCATGAATAATCAAAAAATTAAAAACTTGGGGGCGTCCTCGGAGCTAACCACGTCTGGTTTCATTTAGGTTCAAACCCATGGATAGAAATAACTAGGGGCGACCTCAAAGCCTCATGAACTTCTTGAGTCGGTCTAGCCTAAGTATAGAGCCAAACCTTGAACCCCATTAATACTTGAGTCGGTCCAGCTTCTTAGTGGCTTGAATAATTGAAAGCATAATTCGATACAGCTCAACAATTATGATCAAGATAGCATCACACTTCAACCAATATATATTATGAAAGAAGAATGGAAAGCAAACAACCATAATAGAACAAATTTACCATAAAAACTCGAAGTAGAAAAAAGAAAATATCACCAGTTATACAAAACCCTTCAAAGATAAAAGAATACCATTAGTTCTTACTACATCAAAAACTTATTGCATGAGGGAATTGTTTCGGTCCACCTCATTGGTCGCGGCAGCATCAGTACTTAGATTGAAGCCAGTATCAGGGGTAGCAACCTAGTTCTCGACGGTTGATCCCACCACTAACAGACTCTGCACCACCTCTTCAGCCAGGATTGCATTATTCGCTATAGGGCTCAGTGTTGGGTATAAAGGAAAATGCTCGAAGGTGTCCAGGTCATAGCCTAACTTGTTGATGAACAACTTCCTGGATGTTGCCATATGGCATTCCCGCTCAAAGTCTGCCTGGAGCCTTGCATTGTTATCCCTCAACTTACACTCAAGCTCTTATACCTTCGCGTTGTAACGCTCGACCATGGCCAAATTTTCCCTTGCTGAATCAGCTCAAGCTTGAAGCAGTTCCTGCTTCAATCTAAACAAACGAGTGTTCAATGATATTATGGTCCCCTTCGTGAGCCCCTTGCCTTCACTCGCTTCCTTCAACCTTCGGCCAGATCCCTTTTGGGATTTCTTAAAAGAAAACATCCAAGTATGAGCCTAGCACAACAAACCATCAAGAATTTAACATACAAAATATATACCAAGAAGAAGTATTTGGCAGGCTACACAACACATTTTTACCCATTTCATTGCCACTTCAACGTGGCGCCCAGCCTCGTCAAGATCCAATATGTACAACTATATCATTGATGCAGCAGTGGCTCAGGCAATATCATCCTGCTCAGCTGCAAGTCGACTGGCTTCAGCTAAATCTTGTAGTGCCTCCATTTGCTCCAGTATTCTCTTTCGAGGCGTCGACCCAGGTGTGTGCGAACTCGAGCCCTCCCCGTTACTTTTACCTTTCTCTTTTTAAGTTACCAGTAGTAATTCTTGTTGAATTGAGGTCTATCTACCTAAGGTGGGCGAAACGACTATATCGATATTCCTCTGCTGAGCCCTCGAGACATAAGTATTCTTCAGCCCAGCAAGATTGTCATACTCCATTGTACCCGAGCCTTCCTGAGGATCAGAAGATTTTCTTTTCTTCGAGGGACCTTTTGAACTGAAAGGACCTTTGAAAAGGGTATCTAAATTTTTTTGTTTCCTCCTCAGCAGCTTCAACTTTTTGAAGATATTGTTTATTTGATCGTCATTCTCGTTGATCAGATCATCCAAATAGTATCTGTTGCATTCAGGTACTCCACTTCTAGGTCCTACAAAGTACACATATATAAAAGATAAGATCATGGTCGAAAATAAATACTTCACAATATAATTAAATAGTACTTACTAGGACCCTATTGTTTAACGCGAGCTCATCTTCACACTCGATGTGTTCGTAATGCCCATTTACTACTACTAGATATTTATCCCACCCACGGCCAGTCGAGCACAGGTCGAATAGCTACGGTTTATCTAGATGATATTGAATGCGAAATATCCCTACCTTTGGGTTACCCTTCTTCGAGTAAAGGGCTACAACGTTCCCACATTCCACAAGAGGCCTACCAACGGCCAACAAGTCTCCAATCAAAGCCCCGATGACTTTCATCATATCATAAAAATTGTCATTCATCTGGCAATGAGCAACATCCCTAAAGTTCAATACCTCCTTCACAGGACGTTGAAGGGGCAACTGCATGCCCAGCCTAATTTGGCATCAAAAAGTTATAATTCCTTTAGCAGGCTCATCCTCGAAGGACCACTTCGGCCCATATGGAATTATGAAAAATCTCCTCCCTACCAGGTCTTGTTTTTACAAAAACCAGCCAAGTCTTGCTTGCTCCCGAGGGTTAACGCCTGCAAAACTGACACCATCATCCTCTTTCTCTTCGTCACCATCCTCATGGCCACTCACATCATCTTCCCCATCTCCCTCACCATTTCTCTCTTCGCCTTCTCTTTCATCCCATACAAGATCATTCACAACCTTCTCGTCATCCTCCTCATCATCATCACTCTCCCCAGCAACCCACGTCCTTCTCTGGCTTCGTCTTGCAGAATTAACGTCGGGCTTCATAATCGCAAAAGTAGCATCACTTACAATATGCTTTTCCTCCAGGTTACTACTACTATTTTCCCCTCGACCGGAGGTACTCGGCTCATTCAACACATATTCGACCTCATCAACTAGCCTCATCATCGAAGATTCACGGGTATGCAATAATATATATATTTTGTTTTCGTGTAAATGTATTTGTTTCTTTATTAAGGGAGAAAAATAAAAGGTTTAAATATAATAGCATGTTCTTAACTTAGAAATTATAAGAAAATGCATACCAAGTGTTCCAGTGTCTTTGCTTGCTTCTTTTCTTAGATATAAAAATTTGATCAACAACCAACTATATTTACTTTAAGTTTACATCCCCTATAATGTTTGAAGCATATGGACCTAGTACAACATCCAGTAATAAATGATGATTTGCTAGCCCAAAGCTTTTGCATTAATAGGACGCATGAGTAGCATCAACAGCTTCAAGTAATAACCATTTCTAAAGATTGGTAAAGATTTTGTCATCTTAAACTCAGCCATGATAACATATGATCACAAGTTGCTATGAAAATTGGAGACATAATAGCCAAGAATTTGTATAAGAACTGAATATGATCCATATTTCTTCCATACATGAAAATGGAGTGTGCGCATCCCTTCTGTGTTTGCAATTAAAGCTCCACATATTAACATTCTCAATAATACGAACCCCTCATATCTTCATAACATCCTCCAAAGCCGATTTAAGATCATGTTCATGAGTTCGATGAATTTTTTGAAGAAAAATTTATGCGGAGTTCCTCGGTAATGGGATTACTGAGGTTAGGATCGTAACTGATATAAATATGTAGCAAGTCTACTACGTACAACCCACCCCTTATATTTTATTGAAATAGCGGAGTATACAACCCCCAAGACTCCCTATTGTATTATCTAGAACATGGGGAAAAATCCCTTCCATGTTGTGATCAATGTGTCGGTGCTTACTTTGTGGTTCCTTTAGTTCTTTTTCCTGTGATGATTCTTTTGATCGTAAATCATTATTTACTATTGTAGAATGACTATGAGCCTGGTTATTGTAGGGGCCTACCCCTCAACCTTACCCAAATCGAGTTGTTTCCAGTTCGAACTACCTCTATGTCAGACTCACACATTTTCCAAATGACTTCAACAGTCAACATTGTCGCCTACTCCACGAACTTGTGAAGAACATGGGTCGAGCTCAAATAGATAAACCTGAACAAGTCAAAGATACCTGTCTCTCATGAACTTAATAAATTATTCAGTCAACTGCCACTAACCACATTGTTCGGAGAACGTGCTTCAACACGATAAAGAGCTGCGAAGAAGGCCAATATAAAGAAAAAGTTCCAGAAGAGACAAGGACCAGAAAAATACATGAGAAATCACCAAGAAAACTATATTTTCTAGATTCTCCAAACTTCAAACTTCTTATTCACAAGATCAAGAATTTCTAAGTCGAGAGATCACTTGTAATAAGGAATCAGTCTTAAGTAATAAATATTACTATTACAAAAGCCCTTAACTCGAGATCGTGGTTTTTAACCTATTCAGAGGTTTTCCACGCTAAATCACTTTTGACATTTCTTATTTTATATTAGATTTTTGTCACAGGTACATTGGTGTAAGAGCTAATTTCAAGCCACTTCGAGCTTACGGAATTAGGCCATTACATTTGGTGTCGTCTGTGGGAAAGATTGCATTTCCATGATATCCTAAGCAATATTTTTATTCTACTACATATTTCAATCGTGGTCATTTCCAGACGACCAGCAACCGGAATCCAGCTCGATCTTTCTGTTAAGCTAGAACAACTTATAAAGCTACGAGCGAATCTCAACACTGAAACAGAGAAATGCAACGAGCTCGAACATCAATTGACTCTTCTTCGAGAGCTCCGTGAGAAGGAGCTCGACGCCGAACGACAAGCTCGTTTGATAGCGCTCAAATGACATGAATACCAGATGAAAATAATGTAGACTGCCTTGTAAGCTCTATAAAACGCTTAGGAGGCTCCACCAACAAGAGATCGTAATTAATTATCGGAAACCTCTCAGGTTTCTACGAGGGAAAGATTGGGACCTCGAGGATCCACCAGTAAAGCTATTTTTAGGAATATTCAGCACAAACCTCAACCTTCCATTCATTTGGGTGGTAAAGTTTAGTCTGAGATCAGTCGAGGTCACCGATTTTCCATACGTTAGGAGGAAGAATGGTGACCTCAACCTTGAGTTCCAGTACGAGATTATTTGAGTGAAGGTACTGGTACTCATAATTTATAACCTCCTCGTCAAGCCACTCACCCAACATGTCATTATGTTGTATAAAAGCATATGGATCAGCATATTAAGGAGTTGATTAAAGCACAAGTTATAGGCACTACCGACGACCTTACCAAGTTACAAGGAAGTCCAATTTCCAAAGAACTATTTAATATGGAAATACCGAAAGGTTTCCATACTTTAAAAAATTACAAATACAAGGGAACCGACCAAAAGGAGCAAATTCAACAATACCATGATTCATTGGGGTTGTACTCCAATCTCAACCACATTCTCTGCCGTCTATTCGCCACAAGTCTGCAGGAGGAACCACTCCGATGGTTCCACTCTCTACCTGAAGACTCTATATACACATTCGACCAGGTGCAGAAACAATTCATAAAGACATATGCTCATAACAGAGATAAAGAAGAAAATTTATATTCTCTTATCAGTCCCAATCAGTCAAACAGAGAGAAGCTCAAGGCCTTTGCAAAGAAGTTTTTGGAGCTTGAGTGTAAAGTAGATAATCTTGATCATAAAATAGTTGTTACTACTTTCACCAACGCGTTCCAGCTCGACTGCAAAACAAAAGAGCTCCTCTTCCTCAATAAACCTGCGACCATGGAAGATATGATCACCAAGGCCCATAGTTTCGTCGACATGGAAAAGATGATATTCGAAAGGCATAAATCTACTAAATTTGTTCTTACCACGAAAGGTCCACCTGCAAAAGTACTCCAAGGAAAACACTTGCAACCCTCGGAAAGGCGGTTCACAAATCAAACCGGTCCTCCCAAAGATGAATGTTCTAATCTCCACAATTTTTCCAATCCTTTTAAAAGATAAGCTCTACCGTCTCTCTCAACCATTGGAACCAATCAAGAATTGATCGTACTACATGTATCATAAGGTAAACCATTATTATACTTGTAATTGCTATTCTTTATAGAGGCTACTAAAATACATTTTCAAGGCGTGATGGATGTTTAAATATATTGTCGACCTGGTATCATACAAAGATGGCAGCTATAAGAAGCAGCTTGAAGTTGTCTAGGTCGAAGATCAAGCTGGGGATAAGTATCTCTACCATATGCGCCATAGCAATATAATGAAAATCAATCAGATCACCAACTCTAACAGATTCAAGCGCAGGAGGCTATCAAAATGTTGCGATCTCACACCATAAAACAAAGAAGCCAAACTTCTGCCTGAGTTGAGCAATCACCAGCTTGGGATCTCATTCAAAGATTGAGATACTAGCCATGTCAAATTTTTACATCATGATGCATTAGTCTTAATGCTCAAGATGAAGAAGTTTGTCATGCACATAATGATGATAGATACTGGTAGCGATATTGAGATTCTCTTTCAGAACACTATCGACCAGATGGGATTGGCCGATCAAGTTATTCAAAGCGATACTGATATTAGAGGATTCAATGGATCTAAAGAAGAGCGAGTAAGCAAGATAATCTTACCTATTACCACAAGACCAGCCACAATCGACTTCATCTTCTATGTGATCAACGCCAAATCTGGTTATCTCAGGATTATGGGTCGCTACTGTATTCATAATATGGAAGCAATCACTTCCACCTATCATCAAGCATTCTGCTTCAAACACAATGATGGTATCTATGAGATCAGGGATAGTCAAAAGTTTTTTAGAGCTTAAGAAAATACCGTCTCTGCTATTCTAGATACCTCTGACAGATATGCTGTATAGCAATTACAGAAAACTGATCACCCTGATGATCAGCCTTCCACGGAGGATCCCACCAATGAATAATTACAAAAAGCTGATCATACCGATGAACAACTTCTTACAGTCAAACTAATAGAATACATTGAGATCGATTGGCAAGGCAGAAGATTGTTTGTTGATACCAGACTTAATCAGCAAGAACAAAAAGTCACAGTACAGTTTCTTCGAGCTAATAAAGGCGGATTCACGTGAATATTAAAAGAAATGCCAGGAGTTGACTCAGAGTTGGCTTGTCACAAGCTCAGCCTAAGGGACAAAGTCATGGCAGTTAAATGCAAATAAAGGAGGTTATCTCCTCGGCTCAGAGATAAGGTAAATTAAGAGGTTAATAAGTTAATCGAAGTGGGTTTCATCAGGGAAGCCAAGTATCTAGATTGGATCTTGAATATTATACCAGTCCCAAAGAAGAATGGAAAAGTACATGTTTACATAGATTTCATTAATTTAAACAAACACATGCCAAAAAATAGTTTCCCACTACCAATCATCTGCCAAATACTCGACTCTACAGCAGTGCACAAGTAATTATCAATAATAGATGCCGCATTGGGATACAATCAGATACCACTCTTAGTGGAAGACAAGGAGAAAACTATATTCATCACTGATAAAGGCCTTTATTGTTATAAAGCCATACCATTCGGGTTGAAGAATGCTGAAGTAACTTACCAATGGTTAGTAATAAGTATGTTCAGAGAACATTTAGGGAATACTGTGGAAATATACATTGATGATATGCTCTGCAAGAGCTTAAAGAAAAAAGATCATGTAGCAGACCTCAAAACTATCTTTAACATTCTACGATCATATAGAATGAAGCTCAGTCCTGACAAATATTAATTTTGAGTCCAATCTGGAAAGTTCTGTGGACATATAATTAGTCAAAAAGGGGATAGAGGCAGATCTAGAATAGATTGGAGCTCTAATATCCATGCCATCACCGAAGACTATGAAATATGTGCAAACGTTTGCTGGCAAGATCGCGACAATAAACATGTTTATTTCAAAGTCGTCGGATCATTGCAGCAGGTTACTTTTACTGCTACGCGGATCAACTAGAATAGGAAAAGGAAAATAGAAGGAAGATATTGATTGGATAGAAGAATGTGAGGCCCCTTTCTAAGAATTGAAAAATTACATTGGAAAACCTCCATCAAGGAGTACTTCAGCAGAAGGTGAAGAATTGATGATTTATCTAACAATAACATAAAATTCTTTAAGCTCCTCCTTACATTCGTTTACATATCACAAAAATTGAAGTAATTCTTCCAAGCATATTCAATAAAGGTTATGAAAAACTATCCCCTTTGGGACATATTGTCAAAAAAAGAGAAGTCACGCCGAGTATAGCAATTGTCAGTATGTTTGGGGGAATATGATATTATATTTTAACAAAAGGACATCAGAAAAAGGATAAGTCATAGCCAATTTCTTGCCTGACTTCCCAGTTGAAGACCTCGAATGGGAAGAACATGACTCTAAAATAACAAAAAAATATGAAGCCAAAGCACTTGACAAACCCTTTGAAGAAAGGTAACTAGAAATGGCTAGAGACAACTTATAGATGGATTGGTAAGATCTACAGGGTCACGAGTGGGAATCGTTCTGATCACTCTGTTAAATGACAAATTTAAAAAATCAACAAGACTTGATTTTAAGGCCTACAATAATGTTACAGAGTACGAGGCAATAATCCACGAATTAGATATGTCATTATATAATGGGGTAACTAAAATTTCAGCATACACCGATTCATTGCTTATAGTCCACCACTACTCTGAACAATACAAGAAGAATTAGAAGATGGCTGGTGTGTTTGGTACAAAAGCAAAATATCTCAAGATCAAAGTAGTATCATCCCCCAGTATCGATTATTCCTCGATATGCGTAATAAATAATGAGGGCTATATAGAGGAAGAAGACGATTGGATAGCACCTTTCTTATGATATTTGGGTTCAAATAATAAATGCGATGACGACCTCCCAGGTGATCCAAAAGAGAAAAGGAAATTAATCAAAATTTTAAGACGTTACATCGTACAAAAAAATATATTATATAGGAGATTCGTCACCGGGCCCTATCTAAATGCATCTCACAAAAGGACGTCGATGGAATGCTAAAAAAATTGCATGATGGAACATGCATATCCCATGCCACAAGACACTCGCTTGCAAACATAGCTATCATGCAATGAGTATTCTGGCCAAAAATGAGAAGATAGGCTAAAGATTACTCAAGAAAGTGTGATGCTTCTCAAAGACATAGACATAAAATAAAAGCCCCTACGTTAGAATTACATGCAAACAATGTATTTTGGCCATTTAAATTCAAGACTCTTAACCTGGTAGGAAAGTTTCCTAACACACATCTAATTCAAGACTCTTAACCTGTGGAACTTGAGAAGAAAAAGTCATCAAGTTCATTTGGGAGAACATTATCATGAGGTTTGGTTGCCCACATCTAATTCAAATCGACAACGGACACCAGTTCGTTGGAGAAAATATGGCCAGCTTCTTGAATAAACATAATATCATACACTCACCATCAAACCCATACTACCCGTAAGGGAACGATCAGGTTGAAATCACAAACAAAACCATAATTGATGGTCTCAAGAAACGGTTGGAAATAGAGAAAAAAGAAAATTGGATCAGGAAATTATCATATGTTTTATGGGCCCCTGCAGGACAACACCAAGACAATCAATAGGATGCTTTCCATTTTTATTAGCATATGACACTGAGGTCGTAATCCCAACAGAGTATCATCATTCAGTTAGAGGTCACGAACTAAGTGATAAAAAAAACAAATTCGAGTTATCATGCAAAATGAATTGGATAGATGAGACAAGAGAACGAGCTGTGACAAATCTAAGAAGGTACCATAATATGCTGGCAAATTCGTACAATAAAAAAGTATGAACCGAGAATTTGAAATCATTGACTTGGTACTTAGAGAAATTCTAAAGAATAGAAAGTAATCAAAGGCTAGGAAACTAGCGTAAAATTGGGAAGGACCATTCATAATATATGGGAGTACATGTTTGAGTTTATACTACTTAATGACAGAAGAGGGAACCAAGATTTTAAATGTGTGGAACACAAGGAGACTGAAGAAATGCTATCGTTAGCTCAGTTGATTTATTTTGCTACATGTCGGTGTGAGATTTAATTTTCGTCTTGTACAGTTAATATTTTTTCTAAAAGTGAGATTTAATCTCCAATTGTATGTATATTTCACTCTCATCAATGAAAATTGTTAAAGTTTGTTTCCTCATTATTGTCTAATATCTATATCTAATAAACTCCAAATGAAACAAGCAAAGGTTAAACTAGCTTCCATCTTTTGGTAAGTCTACTATACACATATAACAATTGACCTACTTTTCATTTCTCCTAAACATGCCAAAGGAAGAATTCCTTTTCATTACAATTGAAGACACAATGACGGATTCTGGGGATCTAAATTCAATAACTTCTCTACCAGCTTCTGCTCGACTTCTAATAACAGAGACCACATGAAAGTCAGAGTTCTCATCACCATCAACAGGCCTATCAATAGGTTGTGAAAGAACAATCGCAGCTCGAAAAGATACAGCTCGAGAAGAAGAGGTAATGTTTAAATGATTCAAGTAATTAGCTCGAATTATGTCCACATTACAATTAACCCCAGTCTACTACCAAAAAATGCCCCTTTAGCAACAAAAAAGTATGACTTTTGGAAACGGATATATTCTATTACAAGCTTTCATCTATAGAAGTCCGTTGCTATAAGTGATAATCTGCTGCCATTTGTACTTGGTGTGAAATAAGACCCCGACATTCTTTTATCTTCCTAATTCGAAAACAAGAAACCGCGAGACTTCCCTCTCTTTCTTCTACGATTGATTTTTACTTAAAATTTATTTTACTTTCTTCGCGATTCTGGTAGGATACTCTCTCGCGTCCCCACGTCTCTCTTGATTTTTCCCTTAATTGCGATTATGGTAAAAATCTGGTTCGATAGTTAGTGCTTGTGGTTTTTCCTATCTCCTCTTCTGCAATTAGAGGTACTTTAAGCTCTTTCCATGATTATTAATAACTAGTACTACCCGTGACCAAGTCACGGCGATAATGTCAGCGCGCCTTCGACGCTATAAATGATGCTTCGACAATTGACACCACTAAACTCTATGATAGATAACTCATTTATGTACTTATGGACACGATCAAAACCGTTCCTATGAAATGGATGTTTTTATTTTTTATTTTTTATCAAAGTATATTTAATTTCAATTATAACATGCAAAAATAAAGTCACACTGAGTACATCAATTTACGGTCAAAGTATGGCAAACTTCTAATATTTTGTGCTCCAAATTATTGGATGTGTTCTTCACAAATATAAAAGAGCTCTCAATATTCAATGACCATCAAAGTATATATATAAAAAAAAAAAACCTTTAAACTTAAAAGGAAATCAATTAATTATGTTAATGAACATTGTATTCCACGTTTCACCACATCTGACCCATTTTAGCAATTTTACTTTGCTACTTCATTCCTATATAACACCATCTAATCATCTCAAAATTTATAAGTGAAAGCACAAATAATGTCACCAATTGAAAATGGCCCCAAGATTGTGACTCATAAGGCGATATGGATTTACTGGGATTCTAGAGACAATGTAAAATAGGCCTTTTGTGGCCCGCCAGATGTACTCTCTCCCTCTTACTCCTTACTCTTCATTACTTCATACTCACTATTAGTCCACATCCCAAGAGAAGCAAAATGCATGTGACCATGAAAAATAAAATGAGTTGAAACTTGAAAATCATTCAAAAAATAACTAACAAATTAAAAGACTGAATGGAAATTTGAGATATCAAGTTGTGTCAATTCCATACCCGAAACACCAAGAAGTTCATTATAGAAAAATCAGATAGGAGCCTTAATGGAAACTGTTTTCAAATCTGCATAAAAGATATTGGTATTAGAAGATATCAAAATTAAAGATTGAGAAGAAAACATTGATGATAATGTGCGCTTGGGTTACCATATTAACATCAAGTTTACAAATAAGGAGGATAATAATGTTAATCAATAAGAGAACTAAAAGGAGATAATATAAAGTAGAAATTTAAAAAGTGGTCAGATACCTTGGTGATTTGAATTCAAAAGAAGTGATGTACATTGAACATTCTATTTGCTGCAGAGATACATTAATGCCAAATCAAAGAATGTTTAGAAGACCACGAAATGCACTTTGCAAAAGATGACTTTAGCATTACTATGTTTTCTCCTCACTAAAGAAACTTTTGCTCCTTGGATATTTAAATCTAGACGATCATATGGCTACCCATTTTTTTAGATATTTTAACTTAGGACATGGGTGAATCCTTGCAACAATATATCTCTAATTGTAACCCTAATCACTCCTTTAATCCCTTGTTGACAACCTATATTTCCTCCTCCACCACTACAATCAAAGCAAACTATACCAACACTACTATTACTCTTTAAGTATAACAAATTAAAAAATCAATAGTCAGTGAAAACAATCAAAAGTGGTGAAAATATTTCTAGAATTAAACTTCAAAACAGGAAAAAAGATGTAACCAAAAGAATCCCAACTTCAATCGAGAAGCAGAGAGAATTTTTTCTCTGAGAGAGAGAGATGAAATTCTTACTTCAGATCACCAAAACCCTAAGATCCCAAACGATACAATTGTGAAGCCATTTCGTTCTGCCTTGAAGCCCAATTGTGAATTTGCAATCCTACATCAATTTTCATTGAAGTGATAGAGAGTAATCGCCGGAGAATAAACAACTCCAATGAACTATGGAAGAAATAGGGAGGAGGGTAAAGAGTTAACGCTAGAAAATATTTCAGAGAATGGGGAGGAGACTAGGGAGAGATAAAGAAGATAAAGGGAGTTTATGGGGAGTTAGTGTTGGGGGTTTAGCCACTACTTTCAAACTGTTTTTTGTTTAAATTTTGTGGGAGATATAAACACGTGGCATAGTTGAGACGTGTTTGAAGTAGAGGGTTCACGTTAGGAAAGAAGTTATGGATGGACGGATGGAAACGCAGAAAGAAGTGATTATGTTGGTTTCAAAGTTTGTTCCCTTGATAAAACTTTGCTGAGTATACTTGAAGCCACATCTTTGAAGCGTCATAGGATATGTGGGTAGTTTTATGGATGGGTTGGATTCCAATCTCAACCCTTCATTGGAGTTTTTATGCCTCGTGTCATGCATTAATTTGAGTTTATCATGATACAAGTACTCTAGAATGTAATATCTATATTTATAATAATAATAAAAATAGCCCAACTTTTTGCTGTGGTTTCAGACGTCGATTCCACCGATGCGTATGACGAGGCATGCTTTCGATGGCCTCGATTATTTCCATGGTACTTATGTAACATGGAATTGATCTGGGTCGTCCAACCCTAAATTGCCCAATTATAAGGCAGTTTTGGGTTTAAACTCCTTTTCTTTCAACCTCCTTCTCCATACAAATCCTTCTCCGATTCTCCTCTATTAATCAATAACTCCTCCCTATTTTAGTTCTAGAGATCAAACCTAAATCGATTCCTAGAAAAGGTATTATTTCTTGCTCTATTTTCTAATTACTTTATATGAATCCCTTGCGCTAAGACGTAATCAAATCAATCTTCGATTGATTGAGGAAAAACTTTGAATCCTTGAATTGAAACCCTGAATAAAGTCTTGTAGAAGCTTTTAAAAGTATTATCATAAATATATGTAAATTGGTAAAGTGCATCTCCTCTTTTCAAATTAACAATATATTAAGATTATAGATAAGAGAGTAAATATAGAGAAGAAATTGATGGTAGGTATCATATGGATATTAGAGACTATGAGTGAAGTAGTTTGAAACTTGGGGTATAATCTCGATTACTGAAATGCCCATCGACTTTTATATCATCGATCAGTTGTATCTCTCTCTTTCGCTAGATTTTTTTATGAACATCAGCTATGGCTATACAATAACTATAGTAGCAGTATCTGTGCTTTTGGTCATTTTCACAAGCACTATCTGTGCAGACTCCAAGTACATCGTTTGCAACACTTCTGAGAGAATCATGCTATTAAACAAATTTTATGGAAATTCAGCCCACTAAATAGACCAACAAATTTATACCTTTTAGACCTACACGTTAGGCATGTATAGTTGATCGGGTTTTGCCTGTAAAGATAAACCAACATAAAAAGAAGCTTTAGAAGCTACATAAGATGCAAACAAAACCATTAACTAATGTTTTACATCAAAGAAAAATACACAGATAACAATTAGGAGGACCGAACAAGGCTTAGAAACCATTAAATAAAGATTTATGCTAAATTTAAACCACGGCAAAAGAATTTCATAGAGAATAACTACAAACTTGAATATGAGCACACTTGAATCTGAGCTTTAATCCCTTGAATCACAACTTGAAAACCTTAAATTGAGAGAAATCGAACCCAAAATTAAAACCGTCACCTTCAACTTGAACCATCGAAACCTATTCCACTTTTGAAGCTACAAGAGAGAAATTGCAGGGGTCGAAACTTAGAGAGAGAGAGAGAGAACAAGTTTTTATTGTGTTTTGTTTTTGGAGGGGTGAAGTTTGTAGTCGAGGGAGAGCTGAGGTTTTTAGTCGAGGTTGGAATTTTTAGCTTTTGTTCTTAAAACATAAAATTCCAAAACAACCTTTCTATGTGCGATTTTCGAAGCAATCAGAGCCAATCCCTGACCCCTCTTTATCTTTGGACATAAGGCAAACTAGTCCAAAGCGGCAAAAATACCGCCCTAGTATAATAGAGAGATAACTGAGAAGAACAATATTACAATAATAATTTTTCATGCAATAAATCCCCAGCTCTACATGGGGATTTATTGCTTTTGAAGATAAAACTCTGATATTTCTTTCCTAATTCCATGGGTAATTTTTTTAAAATTTCAGTCACAAAGAATTCAGCAATTTAAAGACTCATAACACCTCTAGATACGAGGTACAATTCTCCTGATCGGTTCTCTCAACTCTTTTTCACCAGTTTTACAGAATAAACACTTTATCGGTCCTGAAATACTCAGAATGGTGGTGACTATAACCACAATCCTACGAACAATATAGAACATCACTTTAGAGGATTTATCTACTGCATTGATGACTTTAGAGTCAGAAAGCACGGACTAGTCAGATAATTCCGAGCATGCTGAAGACCATATCACGTAGCTTGCGCTTCATACCCTGCCATCACAAAGGAGAGGACTGGATTAGTCAGATAAAAATACATGGCACACTTGTTAACAGGAAACAACTAAAAATGAAAAATGTCGAGAGATGAGTTGGCATGCTTGCTAATTAAGAACAGCTACAAATAAGAAGGAAATATGTTTACAGTGGAGCAAAAACATTTTGGTTTTTGCAAATAATATGTTTCTCAGTGTATCAGTGCTCAGGTTTTAAGAGCACATCTCCACACTATAAATTGAGTAAACGATCTATACAAATGTCATTTGAGAAGTACATTGATCTAATAAAATTCTTTAGAACATGGGTCCATTAGAACTGTTGTAGAGCACTCTGAAAGCATAGCTCCTCTCTTAGAGGCAGTAATTATGATATAAAGTAATTCTGCCCTTTACCAATATTCAAAACTTCTCCAGATCTACTCATCAGTCCTCACAAACCAAATGCCCATATATCATAAGTGATCTAATGATGATTTTTCCAGTGCATTATGTTAGATACTAAAATCCGGTTGTAAACCTGTTCGTACTTCTATGAGAATATGTTTGTTTGTCATCAAGACAAGATAATGAATATGCTGGAATATCAAATTAAGATATTGCAAGCAAAAAACATGTAAAATTCACACTAAGACTTTATACGGTATATAGAGTGTAAGCTACTCCTACATATGAAAACAATAGGAGAAAGAATATGCAGGCCAAGCAAATGGAGGAAACAATGAAAGGCAAGCATTGAAAAAAGCTCAGTTTTCTACTCAGGATCTACCCCTACTGATATCAAAGAGACATCAGATACCATCCTAAACTTCAAGGTGGAAAAACTTCCAGTAAGATATTTAGACTCGCATCTTCAAGCTAGCAAGCTCAGTGAGAAAGATTGTGAGCCTATAATTGAAAGAAACCATAAGAAAGTTTCAAACTGGAAAAATAAAACTTTATTCTATTGAGGAAGGCAGGAATTGATCAAAACTGTCGTCTGCTCATATTCAATGTATCGGGCAGGGTGTTTTGATATGCCTAGAGCAGTGTTAAACAAGATGGAATAGCTATTTAGAAACTTTCTGTAGGGAGGTAATGAAACTAAGAAACCCCTAGCTGAACTGAGGTCTGAGGATAAAAAGATTGAAGGAAATCAATGATTCAATAATGCTTAGAACATTATGGAACCTTGTCACCGAAACAAAACGTCCTTGGGGAAAATGGATAAAGACCAACTACATTAAGGATAGATCCTTTTGGTCTATTGAAACTCCATCATACTCATCATGGGTTTGGAGGTCTCTCATTAAAAAGAGAGATTTTGCTCTATTGCACTACATGAAAATTATTGGTGATGGGAGATCAACTCTTTTCTGGCATGAACCCTGGACTGAAGAAGAAATATTAAAACTGAAGTTTAGTAGATATGCTATTATGCCTACAGGTTTGCAAAATAATTCAAAGGTTAATGATTTGATAACTGATGAAGGAAACTTGAAGATTCCACAGGGCCACAGGGGAGATTAAGATCTGAAGAGCTTAAAGCCACATGCAAAACAGTACAAGAGAAACCCAATCCTGAAACTACAGAGAAAGATATTATGATCTGAGATCTTACTACAAATGGAAAATTCAGAACCAAGTCTGCTTGGGAGGGTTTAAGAACAAAGCGGTCATCTCCGTCGTGGGAAAAGATAAGCTAGAATAAAGATTTGTGTCTAGACATAACTTCATCTTTTGGCTCATCCTGAGAAACAGACTAAAAACAAGAGACTTACTAGTTAAGATTGAGAAACTTGACATATCCTACTCTTTGTGATGCTAGTAAAGCAAACAGGAACCATCTATTGTTCAACTGCTCATATTCCAAAGAAGTATGGGAAGCTATATTAGAGTCTTTGAATGTAAAAAGAACTGTGATGGGATAGGATGCAGAGCTAGACTAGATTATGAATTATAAAAAAGATTATACAGTCTTGAACATTATGAAGATGGCTCTCCCTGCTACAGTTTACCATGTATGGGCAGAAAGAAATAAGAGACATTTCAAGGGGGTAAGCAGAAATGATGATTCTATTGTTTAGAACAGAAGTGGCTATAAGATGTCAGAATCTACAAATAAATTCCTTGAAACAGCTAGCAACAAAAATATAATTAGCAACTGGAACATCAAAGTTGCCAATCGAGAAGCTAAGATGGTTTCCTGGTCAGTTTCTGATATCATTATCAACATTATGGCTGCCTTCTACAAGAGCTGCTTATGGAGGTATATTTAGACTGAAATCAGGATTTTCATTCCATGCTTTTAATGGCCTGGTGAATCAAAGATTGCTAACTCCCTTAGTATAAATAAGTTTGAAGTTATAATTTTGTCTTTGCTAGGTAGCATTTTTGTTTTATTAATAACAAGTGG
This sequence comes from Kingdonia uniflora, assembly GCA_014058105.1. Classification (NCBI taxonomy): domain Eukaryota; kingdom Viridiplantae; phylum Streptophyta; class Magnoliopsida; order Ranunculales; family Circaeasteraceae; genus Kingdonia; species Kingdonia uniflora. Next base: position 114,419 of record JACGCM010000374.1, read on the forward strand.
AAGGTACAGTGGATATACCATCAATCAACCTAACTAGTAATGCCAGCTCTAGCATGCATCTCTTGAAGTTATAACAGATTCCCTCTAGGCGAAAAGAATAATTGATGATATATGGAAACTTCCCTTGAAGTATTTGAACCAAGCTAGACAAATTTAGAAAATGATAAAGGATGCTGACAATTCCAGATGCTGTTTTACATACAAGAAGGGAACAAAGCAGCACATTTTATTGCCAAGGATATGATCATTACATATAGTAGTATTGTCTTCCCACAAGATTTTGTTAAGGAGCTTGTAGATTTATATATAGCTGATTCATCACATTGTAAATACGCCAAGATTGTTTTAGGTTTTTTCATTAACAATATATTCTGGTGGGGTCTGCCTAACCCCAGCTTTCTTCTCAAAATAAATGAAAGACTGGCAAAAAGGTTAAGAAACATGAAGATTAAGGTGTGTCTCATATGGACATACATATCACTTGTATATTTAAAGAAGCTCGCAGATGATTCCTGAGACAATTTGTGTGTTAGTGTGTGTGTGTGTGCATGGTGGGTGGTGGGTGGGGATCTGGCAGTATTACAGCATGTCCTTACGACCCAAGTATGGTACAGTTTGGACAGGGTACAATGAGCTTGCTTTTCAAAAATTAAGGATAAAAATATCGCGAAAGAATTTCGAGAGAGAAGATTTGGAACAAGAGAACCAAGAGAGAACTTGTAGTGAAATCTAAAGTAAGAGAATATTTGGAGAGGGATCGTGAAAATCAAGAGAAATAAACAAAATTTTTGTTTGTTTGAACTTATTCAAATTATTTCGCTTACTCCGAATGAATCAAGTCAAAGCATAAAGTAAATAGTGCTTGTTTTGTAACCATAAAAAGAGACGTACTTAATTATCTTTGTCCAGTTTTTCAGCTGTTTTAAACTGTTATTAAGTCATGAGATACTTGCTTCTTTCACCCAATATTGTATCTGGATTTTGAGTTCATGTTTTAATGATCTCTCTTCTTATTCATCAAGTTCAGGTAATGTTGATCTCGGAACACTTCGGATTTCATATCCTTACCTACTATCTTTGTAAATCATGTTATCTTGAATAACCTGTTGGTTGAAACTTGTGATTATTGGCTTTTCCTGAATTAGATCTTCCTTCATGTTCCTTCAATCAACCTTCCCACGGTTTAAACTTGCAACTATGCATTGTAAAGTTTCTATTGGATGAGACATTTGATTTTGGTTTGTGCTTCATAGGATTTTGGGAGTTTAATATGATTTTGGATGGGGCATATGTCTAGTACCATATAATTTGAGTTTTAATAGGGTTGAAGGTTATCAAGGATTGTAATCAGTTTTTGATCTTCATCGTGGCTTGTGCTTTAAAGGATATATTGGGTGATAAAGTTTAAATTCTATGGGCTCCGGTACAAACTTGAACACCAAAAAAAAAAGCTTTCACTTAAAGGCCCAGTTTAATTTTAAGTTTTGAGTTTCTCGAGATTTCTCCTTTAGCCATTCCAGATTGAAAATTTTCAACCTTTATATGTTCCGCTTCTTGTGCCCAATGTGACAGTCCATAGGAATTCAGATTGTTTGGTTATGATCTATTAACACAACATTTGCTTTTCGATTTGATTTAATTTACTTTCAAACATTTGATGCATATTGGAGCTTTTAACTCAAATTTTGGAGAATTTGGAAATTAAATGTTCCAAATATTTCAATAGATGGTAGATCAAACCCACCCAAAGTCCATCATCTAATTGCATCATATTTGTGTTTTAGATATATCGTGATTGCAAGATTGTAAATCATTACAGTAGAAGGGAAAAAAAACAGACTGCCTTTTAGGAACGTAAATACAGCTACCGGATGCGATAAGAATTACCTTTTAGGATAAGTCAATTACACAAGACATCGAGGCTTTCGGAAGCATTAGTAATTGTTCATGGACCTCCTTCTTCACTCCGGGATCTTCCGATAAATAATCCAAAGATATAATAGTCATCTTTTCCAAGACTTTCGCATTCTTTAAAAAGTACTTCACCAAGGACAGATCAATTTCACGAAAACTTCCATACTTAGGCTCAAGAGTTATATTCTCGCTAAGAATCCCTAGCTTAACTTCTTTCAGATGTGTTGACAGACATTCAGGCACCATCTCATTTTCAAAATCTTCATACCAGAAATCTTCCAATACCTATTTGAGAGTCAAAGCTCAAGTGCTTAACAAAACTGTGGTGGAAAAAAAATATACTAAATTAAAGAATGTAGTACCTAATGACTTACCTTGGGCAACACAATAGATTCAAGATTAGGTGAATACAGCAGTAAGTCCAACAGCAGCACTTCAAAACCAGAAAAAACGCCATGTGATTTCACTACTGTCAGATGGGTCAGGTTAGAATATGTACGTATCTGGAGATTTGTTCCGTACAGTTTCTGGATATGCAAAAAATGAAAACTGTAAGTATACAGGGATCAACTAAACATTAAATAAGAATGATTCACATACACAACCTACAGTTCTAAAATTACATTTCAAGTTTTACTACTATGAAGTATGGAGAAAAGAATATGCAAGTGAAATAGAGAGAAACTTACCAAGATGGTAGCAGAAGCTAAGGTTAAGATCTTTGCATTAGAGATCTCCGTCAGAAACTTATTTGCCCAATTATCTAGTTCTTCAAGGTTATATCTTCTTTCACGACAGTCAACATTGATAGATGCAGATACCAGTGAACATAGGTTGTGAAAAGAATACTCACATGATCCAAGACAAGTATAGTTTAAGGATAAGAGACTTTTAGCATCAACCTTTACATCACAATCATAATAACCCCTTCCATCTAATGGATTGTCATGTATGATACAGCTCTTAAGCTCGGGAGCACAAATCTTAACGTTCTTGACATTCATCCACTCACAATAATCCATAACCAACTCTTCAAGGATAGGGAATCTGAGTATGTGTTCCTGGATTAAAGGGTTACCCACAGATCCCATATGGCGAACTTTTACGCGCAAGAGATGCAGAGTCTTAAGCCTTGAAAAACAAATGCAATAGGGAACCTTGAAAACAGATTTCATCATTAGTTTCAAAACTTCTAAGGTTCCGTAATTAAAAACAGTAGCAAGAAACACAATGAGCGATGCACCATATACTCCAAACTCAAGCTTCACTTCTGGAATCCGACGCATTATTATCCAAGAGATCCATAACTCAATACGTGAAAGGTCACAGTTATAGCATGTGAGAGAGAACTTCTGTATATCACATTCATCATGGAAAATCAAAACCTTATCCACAAAATCCATGAAGCTCACCTTCCGACTCCTGCCCTCCGTTCGCGCCACTTGATCCGAACAGCAACCTTGTGATAAATCCCAAAAGTCAAGACTGTCAATTGAGATCCATAAGCATTTCCACTCCGTCCTTAATATACTAGTAGCAAATGCCTCTTTAGTAGGAAGCAAAGACAGGATTCGATGGAGAACGGATTCAGGTAAATAACTAATCCTATCTCCGCCCCTATCCACATTTGCAATTTTTTGAGTTTTCGACTTAGACGTTGAAACAATTGCATCCATTGAGTTTCAACAAAACCTGAAAATGTTGGACCAAATTTTCGATCAACCGAAATCCCAGAATGCACATAAATCTCTAATTACTAATAATTCGATTAAGATGGAGGGGTCAATCGTTAATTTGCCTCTTATATTAGGGGCAAAGTCAAATTTATTTATTAACTAATTATCCAAAAATATTAAACTCGTCCCAAAGTAGTGATTTATATCTTCTGCGAATTGATTAGATATGTAATTATGAAATTACAAACAAAGCAAGCATAAAACATATAAATCTTATAGAGAAATCCTATGGGCAAATAACATTGACTTGATTGGCTGCATGTAAGCAAATGATTTCGTGCATGTCGCCATCATACCCTAATACCTATTTATTGGAGAAGACTGGGTTGATTAAGCAATGACTAGATTTCTAATTTTATAGACATGTGCATAAACTCATTTTCTGTAAGATTAATAATAATAATAACAATCCTAAAAAGGGCATAAAGTTAGACTAGAATACCAAGCGAGGCAATTAGAGTAATAGCAGCGATGCTTGATACTGGTTCTTCTGAAGGCTAGTAGATATGGTAGCTCTATTGCTCCTACTCCTGATTGATGAATGTATGAAGAAAATGATCACTTGAAAAAATGTCAAACTAAAGAAAATTGGAGATCTAGCGATCACCGGGTTGACGGAGATCTAGCGATCGTCGGGTTAACAAATTTGCCAGGATGAATAAAGAAAGCGATACATAAGATGGGGGGGGGGGGGGGGGGGGATGATTACAAGCTATCAAACCGACCAAAAAAATTCCACAAGGTGTGAGAGTGGCGGTCAAAACTCTAACATTTCTGAAGGGCCTATAAAGGGAAAGTTACAAAGTTTTGAGGGGTTAATATGTAAAAATTGGTGCTTAAGAATGCATTAAATGAGGAGCGATAACGGATAAACAGTAAGAATTGATACATTTGGACCAATTAACAACTTTTGATTGATAAATCAAAAATGGGAAAGATAAGGATATATAGAAAAACACTTCGAACAAAAAAATTGATGGAAAATTCATTAAAGTATCAAAAGGAGAATGATGATAGATATTATTTAAGTAATGGCTACATTAGTATACTAAATCAAGAAAACGTTAAGTAAGAAAATTAAGTAGTTTTTCAAATGAAGATTAGTATGGAATATATAGTAATATTGCTTGCAATTTATTTTTTAGAGAATACCCCAAAATATAGTGAGTAAAGTAAACCAAGTTTACAACTAGATCATGAAGGTTAGACAACCACAAGGGCGCACCTGTCTCCCACTAGAAAACATTACAAGTTTTTTCTATAGCAACAAGCTCAGGGGCTACAAATTTAATCTTCCATTTTTTCAAAAAAGAAAGAAAGAAACATATCTACAAAAATGAAAGAAGGAAACATATCTACAAAAAAGAAAGAAAGAAGCATATCTAAAGATATATGGTGTGCTTGGTTCGTGGAAAACGGCGGAAATGACGAACTTGATTTCCATAAAATCCATTTTTGGCCGTTTGATTCGAGATGGAAAATGGGTTTTCGATGGTTCATAAAAACGTAACAAAGGATGGAAAACTCGACTTCCTCTTTTAAACGAGGTTATTCGGTTTCACGAAGGAGTGTTGGGGCTCGCAAATTCTTTTCTTCTTGACTTTAAAAAAAAAAAAAAATTGTCGATGAAGATCTTGAGCCTCTTTCTCTCTCTCTGAAGAAACAAGGAAAACTAGTTGCTCTCAATGGCATGTTGTAGGGCAGAGATGTTTATTTGTGTCACGTTGTAGGGTAGGGTTGTGTGAAATTATCCCAACCTCCATCAAGGGATTTTGATTGTCTTATAGGTTTATGGAGTGATTTTACAGTAGTTTCTACTTCACTTTTAAGTGAAATGTGCCAATTTATGTAGGTTAAATCAATTTTATGAATATTTTCCATCATTTTTCATGCTCAACCAAACAATTGAAGTTAGTTAATGGAAAATGGGTTTTCCGCGGTTTTGGTGAAAATCTAGTTCACCAATTCCGCTGTTCTCCACGAACCAAACACACCCGTCTAGGGTCCGGAATGAAGACTAACGTTTGGCACATCACCCCCAAGGGATTTCATCTGATTCCCTCTTCATGAACTTGATCATAAGCCGGTTGTCAGACAGTACAAAAAAATCACTACACTTCCACAACCCTAATTGGAGGAGCCCCTACTTGAGGTATTTGATTTCCGCCTGTACATCAGATTTAAGTTTTTCTCTATATCCTGCATGAATAATTTTAAGACCAATGTCAAAGATAATAAACCCAATCTTGACTTTTTTGTAATAAAGTTACACCTTGAGTCAACTATGTGAGTAAAATGTCCCCTGGGAAGGTCAAGGAAAGAGTTTGATGGAGTATGCATTTGTGATGGATCGGAGTTCACTGCAGGAGTTTGTTAAGTTAATGATTAAAAGGGTTCGGAATAATTTGTTTTGCATGATTTATGGATTCGAAAAATTATATTGTTTGTGACATCCCATATCGCTCCAATTAAGGTTATAAAGTTTGTGAAAAACTAGTTGGAATTTTCAGGGCTTATGGAGGTGACCTGAAGCTTATCAAAGAGGGTAAAGAGATCATGAATTCTACGCCAATGAGAGATTTCAAAATGGAAGAGGCATGAGTTCCAAACTTGAGAAGCCCATGGGTATGAAGAAAAGCTATGTTGCATAAAGCCTTACCCTTAAGTTTGCACGTGCCTGAGATGGTCTTACGTATTTGCCTAGATATGGGTGATACATTGGAAAACTAAACATCTAAATATTGATTAGTACAACATATTACAAACGTCTACCCTTACGGTCGAGAATTTTGTGAGCAAGAAATGATGTGGTTAGTGTAGAAATATATTAGAGGGAGAAAAATATTCTTATTGAATTGATTATTTAGGTTACATCATACTCTTTATATATAGGAAAGAGATATTAAACTACTTATATGAATAACCAATGTAGGACCTATACTGTCAGGGGCGGGGCGGAGCGCTAGGCGGATGGCATGGTCACTGTCGAGGCGGGGCGGAACGCTAAGCGAGAGGCAAACACACTAATGTATTCATGGGCATGTTTTGGGGTTTGCCAGAGTTAAAAGTTATGCATTAGGGTCATCTATTAAGCTTAAAGAAACAATATATATATATATATATATCTAAGCCTTCAAATATCAAACAATAAATCAATGAAGGAAATCTTGGAAAACCCTAATTGTTCTGGAACAGGGAGAGAGAGAGAAAAAGTACCTTTAAACCCAGTTTGAGAACCCAAATTGCTCTAACAGGGAGAGAGTGAAAGAGAGAGCATCTGTTGTGTTTTTTTTAACTAAATGTCTAAACAGCCAAATCATTTGGCAAAATTTTAGATTTTAGATTTTAAATAAAAAAAAGGCTAATTATTTGGCTCTGGAGAGAGGTGCCCCGTATTGTCAATCCCCCTAGGGAGGAAAAAGCTGTGGCAGGGCAGGTGGCTTAAGATTGGGCGCCCCTGACAACATAGTGTAAGACTAAAGGAACATAAAATAGCCTGCTAACAGTCAGATCATCATGATATATATGTACTGAAGTTTATAGTTTATCCTTACCAGGTCAACATAGATGCATTGCCATGCCACACCCGCATCTTAGTCATACCAATACAAATCCTGAGGTAGATCAATGTGTGTTAAGTGGGCTTATGCCAAATTTGACCCAATAGTAGGTAAATCCAATATGGCATGTTTATTTTTCCCAACTTCTCGAGAAGTTCACATAAGTAGGCCAAACTTCCCGACGTGTGTGCTTGGCATGAAATAAAGTTCGGAAGTTTAATAGGTGCATAGACTTCCTTTGACTAACTTCTACTATATATATATATCTCCCTTTACTACACGTTATTACCGTCACCTGACCAAAAAGTCAAGATTTTTAAGAGGTTTGCCAAACACACACCAAAGCCAACTTCCTAAAGAACTTAGACTTCCTCAAGAAATTGTCAATTGACTCAATTCTTGTAAATAAAACAACCTTGCTTAAGTTTATGGCAAACCTAATATTTTGGCTACTCTCCAACAGTTAATCAAACAACCAAAGCGAGTGTCTCCACGGTTAATTTGGCGAGCCGAGTTAGGATTACTGATAACAAAATACCCACTATTTGAATGTAGTAAAACACTAATATTAAACAAATTCACACTATTTGAAGCACACTATATAAACGCTACAAACACTACCAACAATAAAATCAAAAATCCCAAAAAAAATAAATCAGCGAAATGAGATGAACATACCAAATTTCACTAACATGGTGAAACAGTTACAGAGTCTCCTCTATGTTTCTGCTAATCATCAAGATTTGCTTTTATTTTAGTCATTTGGGTTCCGACTCTTAGTTAATCGGATCAGATTTGGATCTGATTTTCTTAATTTGATCCCGTTCTGGAACTCTTTGAGTAATTGGTTATTGGATTGGAATGGGGTTCACATTTTTGGATCCGATCAAATTCAACTGAGCTTAGATCAATATTGGCATTAGGTCTGGTGTCGCATCTCGACAACCGCTACTGAACATCTGCGCAAATAGCTCTCTGGCCAGAAAGTTATTCCTATCAAATATTGATCTTGACAACCACTAATCGCTGTGTTTTGGTGTTTGTTTAGATACTAGTACATATGAAGAATATAGTGGTCAAACCCTCTTCATATACTGAGAGTTCTAGATAGCTGTTCTACATGTGTCTGAGAAATAAGTTAATGTCGGCAATTTATTTTGTTAGGCGATAAAACCCTGATATTTCTTCTCTTTTTTTCTTTCCTTTAGTTAAAAATGATAATTTCAGTTGGAAAGAACTCAACAATTTGACAATAAAATTCTTTCTTTCCTCACAAAAAACCTCTATGTATGAGGTGAAAATATAAAATTTTCCTGATCAGTCCACTTAATTCATTTTGACCAATTTTACAAAATAAATGTACCACAAGATGAGAGGTAAAGCAAAACTTCATTCATATCAGAACTTTATATCAGTCTTGATGTATTCAGGGTTTAGAAATATAACCACTTTAGGGGTTTTTTCTACTACATTGTGACTTCAGAATCAGAAAGCATGGAAGTTCCTCCTGAAAATTTGGAGCATGTTGAAGACCATATCACGCAGCTCAAGCTTCATAACCTGTCGTCACAAAAGATGGCTGGATTATTTAAATAAAATTCATGGCATGTTTGCTAGCGGGAAACAACTGTAGATAAAAATGAAATATGTTTACAGAGCAAAAACATTTTGGTTTCTGCACTGCACATAATATGTTTTCTTAGCAAATCAGAAACTAACATGTAATGTGCACGTGTAAAATTCCCTCACGTGCAGCCATAGTGTTAATTGAGTAAACGATTTTACAAAATGCCAAGTGACAAAAGTAATTTGAGGAGTGCAAAGATCTACTATAAACACTTAAAACGTGATTACGATTGTTTTATAGCACTCTCTGGAAACAGATCTCCTCTCTTTGAGAGTATTTAAGGTCATATGTAAGTTTGATGTAATTCTGCCCCCTAACTCTCTATCATCAATCTTCAAAACATCTCCTCACTTGCCAAATGCCTATGTATCATAAGTGATATATATTTCTCCAATGACAACTATGTACATTGGTATATACTAAAATCCGGTTGTGTACAACATTTATGAGAATGTGTTTGTTTGGCACTACAACAAGATAATCAAAATTAAGATATGGCAAAGAATAACACATGTATCATGCACAGTGAGACTCCATGTGATATACAGAGTTCAAGTTACTTCTACATATGAACATATGAAAACAATAAACAGACACAAGCAAAGGGACACAACACTAAAAGACTCACGAGAATGTGAAGAAACTACAAATATTAAGGTTTGTTGCAAACGGACATACAAATCAATGTATAATTATACTTTGAAAAGGTGGAACTGAGGAACTCAAACAAGACACCTAAGATGAAATAGAGGAGAAATATTACACTCGTTGGGTGTGCTTCGTTGGTGGAAACTGAAAATGAAAACAATCTCTCACCAACTTCTTTGTTTATTTAGAAATTCAGGGAAAGGAAATTTGTTTTTTGCGGTTGGACATAGGACAATGAGTTTGTCTTTCAAAGACGAGAGCAAAACTTCCACAAAAGCATTTGGAGAGAGAAGAATTTGATTAAGAAAATCAAGAGAGTTCCAAGCAAAATTTTAAGAAAAAATATCTGGAGAGAGATCTAGAGAAAATCAAGAGAAATAGAGTAACATTTTGTTTGTTTTACCTTATTCGGTTCATTTCGCTCAATCTGTCAAATACATAAAATGTCAGCCCTTTAATATCATAAAAAGGACGTATAAGTTCGAATAGTTTTTCAGCTGTTTTCAACTTTAAATAAGTCATGGGATACTTGGTTGTCTCACCCAATATCGTGTATGGATTTTGACTTCAGGTAATAATGATCTTCAAACTCTTTTGATATTATATCTTTCTCTTCAATGTTCCTAAATTGTGTTATTTTGATTACCCTCCTGTTTGAGACTTGGTGATTACTGACATTTCCTAAAAGTTTATTCATTTACCATTTTGTTCTTTTAGTAAATGTACATTACTGACATTACCACTTCCTGCAAACTTAAACTTTGGGATCTTTTGATTTCAAACCAATGTACCTAAAGAATTTATAGTCAACGGTGCAAATCAATGTCTTAGAAAAGTCAGTTGGAGATTTCCCAATTCCAAAGAAAGTATTGAGAGAAGTTTACATGGAAGGTATAACTTAGTGCTGAAGACATATTAGGAATGGAAATTCCTAAGAAAAATCAATGTAATAGGTAATCACAAAAATGGAGTATCTTATAGAGTAGCATCTAGGTAACTGTCACGGACAAACTTAAACTCAAGTTTGGCACGTGCGGCACTCGAGACACCTGTCCCAAGTAAGCCTAATTACTCTTCTCTATCAATCGTTTAGCAACACAACATCGCAAAGCATCACATAATCTCAACGCAACACAAACACTGTACAAATGGTCTTTGAAGGCATCATTTCATTCATATATCAACAACTATTACAAAGCACTATTACAAGCTTAAATTCCTTCTTGGGTGTATTGGATACTAGTCCTCTACATATATAGCAAAATGGAAAACAACTAAGTTCTAAAAGAAAACATCAAAAGTGGAGACGAAGCGTACTCCCCCTTTTTCCTAAGCTAACCTTTACAAAAATAAATGAAAATTTGTACATAGCTTTCTTACAACCTAAAGATACTATTTACAAAGCCTGGGCGTCACACTCTCTCCCAGTCAGCTTGGAGACTCCCTCATCGACTTTTTCTTTTGCTTCCACATCTGCCTGTTTTTTTTCCTCTCTCGCTTGGCCTCAATCTTCCTTAGTCGGACCAGAAGAGAATGAGAATCTTGGTGCTCCCAGCTGGCTTCTGTATCTGGCAGATCCTTCCACTTCACAAGGTACTCGTAGACTTCCTCTTTGGTGTCCGGGTCAACATGGGTCACTCTGTGATCAAGAACACTCTCTGGAACTTGGCTTGAGTTGACTGGCTTGAGTGGAACATGAGGCCTGACGGTACTTCTGCTTGGATCTTCCTTGTCTTGGTGGTAAGGCTTCAGAGCACTGCCATGGAACACTGGATGGATGAAGCGAAGGTGGGATGGTAACTGAAGCTTGTAGGAAACCTTCCCAACTTTCCCAATGATCGGCATCGGACCGATGTACTTGGATACTAGCCCTTGGTGTATTCTGCCACCTCGGTGCTTGAGATGGGATCTCTTGATCAGAACAAGGTCCCCAACTTGAAAAGGATCTGGTCGTCTCTTCTGATCGGCCCACTTCTTCATTCTGGCTTACGCTTTCTCCAGATAGGCCCGAGCAATATCGGTATTTCTCTGCCATTCCTTTGCAAACTGGTAGGCTCTCGGAACACTTCCTTTGTAATCAGAGGCCACTGTGCGCGGCGTGAGGGGTTGTTGTCCCAACAACATCTCAGAAGGACTCTTGTTGGTAGAGGAACTCTTCTGTACATTAAAGCAAAACTGTGGAACATCCAGGAGTTCGGCCCAGTCCTTCTTGTTTACCCTGACAAAGTGCCGGAGGTACTCTTCCAATATTGCATTAAAGCGTTATGTCTGACAATCTGATTGCGGATGGTTACTGGTTCAGAAGTTGAGAGTGGATCCCAGTAATCTAAATACTTCCCTCCAAAACTTCCCAGTGAATCTCGGATCTTTATCGCTGACAATGTCCTTTGGCACGCCCTAATACTTAACGATGTGCTTCACAAAGAGACGCGTTGTTTTCTCTGTCGTGCAAACAATTAGAGTTGGAATGAATGTTGCATACTTAGAGAATCGGTCGATGATCACGAAAATGGAACCATATCCTTTAGTCTTGGGTACCCAGAGATAAAGTCCAAAGAGACGCTTTCCCAAGGTCGTGTCGGTACAGGAAGTGGTTCCAGCAGTCCAAGTGGCAAATCCCGATCAACTTTGTCTTGCTGGCAAATGTGACAAGTCCGCGTATAATCCATCACTTCGTTTTGATCATTTGGCCAATAGTAACCTCTGTGCAGCAAGGATAGTGTTCTCCGCCAACCCGGATGGCCTGCCCAAAGAGTATCATGACACTCCTTTATCAGCTCCCTTCGTAGTCCTGCGAACCGAGGAACATAAATCTGTTATCCCTTCGTGTATAAAAGACCATCTTCTACCCAGAACCGTTTTGTCTTCCCCTATTTCACCAAATTAATGATGGCCTGGGTCTGAGGATCCACCGCTAACCCTTGGCGGATCCTATCTTGAAGAGTGTTGGTAACATAAGAGTGAGACTGTTCGGCAGTTGTAGAGATGGCCGCAAGTTCAGCCTTACGGCTTAATACATCTGGCACATTGTTCATCCTCCCTGGCTTGTGCTCGAGATCCAAATCAAACTCGGCTAGAAACTCTTGCCAACGAGCCTGCTTTGAGGTCAACTTCTTCTATGTAAGGAAATGGCTTGCCGCACTGTTATCGGTCTTCACCAGAACCTTCATTCCCAACAGATAGTGTCGCCATACTCGCAGACAATGCACAATAGCTAAGAGTTCCTTCTGCTGGGCTGAATACCTCCTCTCTGTGTCATTCAGCTTCCTGCTCTCGTATGCCACCGGATGTCCCTCCTATAACAATACCCCACCGATAGCAAAATCAGATGCATCGGTATGTACCTCAAATGGCTTAGAAATATCTGGCAAGGCTAGGACTGGATTGGTAATCACCGCATGTTTCAGGTCGTCAAAGGCTGCTTGACATTTCTCAGACCAAGACCAAGATAGGTCCTTCTTGAGAAGATCTGTAAGGGGTGTCGCGCGTTTCGAATACCCTTCGATGAACTTGCGGTAGTAGTTCACGAGGCCAAGAAAGGAACGCACCTCTGTAACCTCCGTAGGAGCTCTCCAATCCTCAATGGTACGGACCTTTTCCATATCCATACGGATCTGTCCTCCACCAATAACATGTCCAAGAAACATAACTTGTTCCTGCGCGAACGAGCATTTCTCCAACTTGACATATAGTTGGTTTTGTCGCAAGACTTGGAATACCAGGCGAAGATGTTCAAGATGCTCTTCCATAGTGCAGCTGTATATAACAATATCATCCAGATACACCACCACAAACTTATCGATATATTTCCGGAAGAGCTCATTTATAAGAGTACAGAAAGTTGCAGGAGCGTTGGTCAGGCCGAATCGCATGACAAGAAATTCATATGCCCCATACCGAGTGGAACAAGTCGTCTTCGGTTCGTCTCCGGCGACAATCTTGACCTGATAGAGAAGTACTTCGCAGATGTAAGCTAGTCGAACAAGTCGGCAATGAGCGGTATCGAATACTTGTTCTTCACCGTTACCTTGTTCAGGGCTCGATAGTCGACACATAATCGTAGGCTTCCATCTTGTTTCTTCTGAAATAAGACCGGGGCACCATATGGCGTCTTTGAGGGGCGAATAAATCCCAATTCCAATAGTCCATCAAGCTGTTTCTGAAGCTCTGCTAGTTCAGGCGGACTCATTCTATATGGCCCTTTCGCAGGAGGCTTGGTTCCAGGAACTAACTCAATCTGATGATCGATAGGCCTTCGTGGAGGTAACACCTTTGGTAATTCTTTCGGCATCACACCCTTGAATTCCGTAAGTACCCGGGAGACTTCTGTCGGCAAGGTATCATGGTTCTGATCATCCGGCTTTAACCGTAAGGTTGCAAAATAAGTCAACTCCCCTCGCCTCAGTCCCTTCTCCAATTGAAGAGCTGATAATAGTCTGCCCTCATCTTTCTGCGTGGACATCTGTATGATTGAGGGATTGTCACGAAAAATCCCTAAGGAGTTGACAAACGATATCGGCACGGCCTTGTGGTAGCGGAGAAAGTTCATTCCCAAGATAATCTTGAAATCATCCAATGTCACAGCTAGAAGGTTAACCTTTCCGCTCCACTGTCCAATCTTAACCGGAACCAACTTGACAATACCCTGTATCGGCATCGCGGCAGAGTTGACAGCTTTCATCCGGCTAGAATCTTTCACCAAACGCAGTCCCAACCGATTCGCTTCCTGAATAACGATAAAGCTATGGGTAGCACCTGTATCAACCATCGCCAAAGTGTTTTGCCCATTAATAGTGAGGTCCACGTACATGAGTCCCTTCTTAGGCTTAGCCTCTGGTACTTGTGTGGTCATGGCATTACACAAATAAAGAGAACCCATATGAGTTTCACCACCATCATTTTCCTGAGTGGTGTCATTGGCTTGATCTCCTTGGGACGCCATTAGAGCATTCAGGGCCGTCTTCTGAGGACACTGATAGGCTTTGTGGTTCCCTCCACAAAGAAAACACTTCAAGTTCCTAGAACGTCCTTAAAACCTGGACGAGGAGGAAGCGCCACCATTGTTACGTGGCCTGTGGTACTCCCTCCTAGAATTGGAACTCGAGGCACCACCTGTACTTGTTCCCCCACTTCTGCCCTGGCCATGACCTTGGTCTCCCCCACTTATAGCTTGGTACCCACCATTCTTGCCCTTATTGTAGTTATTGGAGGATCCCGTTCTTTGTTGCGACTGGGAACTAGACTGAAACTGTCGTTGATGCGCTCGGCAGAGGCCATTGCGGAAGCCAAATCTTGAACCCGTTGCCTTTGCAGTTCATTATGGATCCAGGGTTTCAGACCTTCCAAGAAACAAAACAACTTATCTTTTTCAGACATGTCGCGGATATCTAACATCAAGGCTGAGAAGCACTTCACATACTCACAGATGTTACCGGTCTGCTTAAGTTGTCATAAACTCCTCTGAGCAATGAACTCAACATTCTCGGGCAAGAATTGATTCTTCAGTTCTTTCTTCAAATCATCCCGCGTTCCAATGGTACAGTGACTGCTCTGGATCTCAGCATACTTGGTATGCCACCATAGTTTAGCATAACCGGCGAGGTACATAGTAGCCATCGACACCTTTGCACCTTCGCTATCAGGCCTAAGCACATTGAAGTACGTCTCCATATCAAAAAGAAAGTTTTCTACCTCCTTTGCGTCTCTCGCTCCCTCGTACGCCTTGGGTTCGAAGACCTTGATCCTGTGCCGGTCCATACCGCCGCCCAAAGGTGCTGGTTCTCTATTTCCAACAACCTTTACTATGAAATTTACTTTCGAGAAAAGTTAAGCCATCTGATCCAGAAGGGTAGCCATATTCCCTTTAACCACTCCTTCCAACGAAACGAGACGTTCGCCCATATGGGCCTGATCGTCTGAGAAACCGTCTAATCGTTCTTCCAAAGTCGTCACCTGATCAATAATCCCACTTAGAGCTTGCATCTTTTCCTCTAATTGGTCCAACCGCGTTCGGGTATTCAAGTGCCTGGGATTAACGGGTGGTCTTCCCACATGCAGGGCAAGGACCTGGGCGGGGTCAGTAGCATTCAGACCCTCCGCCATTGCAACTGGATCTCTTTCAACTAGATCGCTCTGATACCAACTGTCACGGACAAACTTAAACTCAAGTTTGGCACGTGCGGCACTCGAGACACCTGTCCCAAGTAAGCCTAATTACTCTTCTCTATCAATCGTTTAGCAACACAATCGCAAAACATCACATAATCTCAACACAACACAAACACTGTACAAAGGGTCTTTGAAGGCATCATTTCATTCATATATCAACAACTATTACAAAACACTATTACAAGCTTAAATTCCTTCTTGGGTGTATTGGATACTAGTCCTCTACATATATAGCAAAATGGAAAACAACTACGTTCTAAAAAGAAACATCAAAAGTGGAGACGAAGCGTACTCCCCATTTTTCCTAAGCTAGCATTTACAAAATTAAATAAAAATTTGTACATAGCTTTCTTACAACCTAAAGATACTATTTACAAAGCCTGAGCGTCATAGTAACAACGACACTTTACTTAAAAAAAATAAAACGTGTACCCCGACAGTTAGGCACATGTGTCCAATACTATTTACAGGGTACTTGACAATTTTCTACCGTTTTCGACACCTGTACCCGTGTTGTACCCGTGTTAGACACCCATATCCGTGTCGTTGTTACCTAGAGTAGCACTGTGAAATAGAGCAAACAAGTCGCACTTGTTGTTAATACGTATATTTTATATATTTTTCTTCAATTGTACAAGTCGATGAGCTCATTGTCATAGATTTTTCCCCCCTGCTAAGCAGGTTACTGGAAAAGGGTTTCCTTTGTTCCAAAAGTCAAACATTCCCATAAATTGATTATTGTTTATGCTTTGGACAGCATTAGTCGATTATGATCTTAGACGTTATGAAGAAACAATAAACAACTACTAGATGCAATGAGTATTACCTCTTAGGAGAAGTCAATTAAGCAAGAGGCCGAGGCTTTAGGGAGCCTTAGTAATAGTTCGCGGTCCTCCATATGCATGCATTTCAGGATCTTTGGATAGATAGTCTGATGATATAATAGTCATCTTTTCCAAGACTCGCACATTCTTCAAAAAGTACTTAAGGAACGACAAATCAACCTGACGACTATTTTTATACTTAGATTTAAGATTTTTATTCTCACTAAGGATCCCTATCTTAAGTGCCTTTAGATGTGTTAACAAACATCCAGGCACCATGTCATCTTCAAAATCTTCATCTTCCCAACATTCTTCTTTCATTACCTATTTGAGAGGAAAACTCAAATGGTTAGCATAATTTTGGTGCAAAAATGCTACTAAATTAAGGTATGTAGTGCTCAATGACTTCCCGTGGGTAACACAAGCGATTCTACATTAGGTGAACTCAGCAGTAAATCCAACAGATATCTCACACGAAAAGTGCTATATGACTCCACTATCAAATGCGCCATATTAGAAAATTCAGGTTTTTCAGGATGACTTTCAAACAATATCTGCATACCCAAAAAATGAAAAGTTAAAGTATACAGGGATCAACTAAGACAAAAAGAATTTCACGCGCTCAAACTACAGTTCTAGAATTACACCTCAAGATCTACTAGTAACAAGTATAGGGAAATTAAAATGTAAGTGAAATAAAGAAACATACCTCCAAGGTTCCATCAACTAAAGTGAATATCTTTGCGTTAGAGATCTCTTTAAGAAACTTAGTTGTCCAATTATAGAATTTGTGATAGACATGCCTTCCTTCACGCCGTTTAATTTGACAGATGCAGTTACTAGTGAGCATAGGTTGGGAAAAGAATACTCGCATGATCCAAGAGACGAGTAGTTTAAGGATACGAGACTCTGAGCATCAACCTTAACATCACAATCATTATTTTCCCTTCCATCTGGCAGACTGTCATATATGATACAGCTCTTAAGTGCAGGAGCACAAATCTTAACAGTCTTGACATTCATCCTTCACAATGATCCATAACCAACTCTTCAAGAATAGCGAAACTGAGTACCTGTTCCTTAACTAAGTGTTTACCCCCAGATCCCATGTCTCCATAAAGTTCTAAGCGCGAGAGATGCAGAGTCTTGAGCCTTGAAAAACAAATTGAACTGGGAATTTTGAAAATAGACTTCATCATTAGTTTCAAAACTTCTAGTGTTTCGTAATTAAAATCAGTAGCAAGAAACACAATGGACGATGCACCATATACTCCATACTCGAGCTTCACTTCTGGAATCTGATGCTTTATTACCCAATTGATCCACACCTCAATACGCGACAGGTAACAGTCAAAGCATTTTAGAGAAAACTTCTGTATATCACACTCATCATGACAAATTAACACCCTCTCTACAAATCCATGAAACTCACCTTGCGATTCCTGTCCTTCATTTGCTTGACTTGATCCGAACTAATACAATGTGATGAATCCCAGAATTCAAGATTACTGATTGAAATCCATAAATGTTTCCATTGCTTCGTTAATAAACTAGTAGCGACTGCCTCTTTAGTCGTAAGCAAGGAAATGATACGATGGAGGACAACATCAGGTAAATTACTAATACTATCGCCACCCCCACCAACATTCGCAATCTTCTGAGTTTTCGACTTGGGTATCGAAACAATTGCATCCATTGTTAAATATCTAGGGTTTCAACAAATCCTGAAAATGTTAAATTCACATCAATCTCTAATTACTAATGATTCAATTGAAATGGGGTTACGATGAAATCAATCCTGGATTCTTTTTGAGCTTCAATTAGGAAAAAAAAACACAAAATCAAAGATAAAGAAGCGAAATTACCAAAGATTAGAGTTGGAGATCTTCGATTCTGATCCAAGAAAGTTGAGCTTGATGTTTCTGTGATCGATGATCGAAGAAATTTGAGCTTAATTTGACTGATCGGTCTCTAATTATTGTTGATTTTAGGGTTAGGGTTTCACAATTTGTACTCATTTTAAAGATCAGAGTTCAGGGAGGAGGGAAATTTAGGATTTTGTAATTTTATCTTTTATACAATACTTGCCTAAAACTTGAGAGTGCCGAATGATTAGGCCCTTTTGTTTGAGTGTGCCATATCTATAAGAACATCCACAACAACATCGTTAACATAGCCCTAGCAGCAATATCGTGCATCGAAGCAATTCCTCACCAAACATGGCTGACATCTACTTGTAAAAGCGCCTCTTAGAGCATCTCCTAAAGTGCCTCACTACCTTGGAATCCAAGGTGCCACCTAGGATTTTCGCCCTCCAACAGTGCCTCAACTTGGATTTCACCCTCCAAATCCAAGGCTGAGTCTTGGATTTCAAGACTCAGCCTTGGAATTTAATGTCACGATTGGGTGCCTAAGTGTTGGGCACCTATTCTATTTTTAAACAGGCGCTTACGGTTTGGGCGCCCAATTGTTTTTTAAACAAAAATTCAAATCGGGCGCCTAAGACTTGGGCACCCAATTTTTTATTTTTATTTTTAAATTTCAAATCGGGCGCCCAAGTCTTGAGTGCCCAATTTAGACTTGTGAAAAAAAAAAAAACAAAAAAAAAAACAGGCGCCCAACACTTGGGTACCTGTTAAAAAATCCAAATCAGGTACTGTTGGAGGAAATAGAGTCTGACTGAGTTAGATTTGCTTTTTTTTCAACCAAGTCAGTCAGTCACTTTAGGAGATGCTCTTAATATGAATATAGTGATTTTTGCGCCTACTCAGAGGGCGTTGTTAGTATTTTTTTTATGTCAAATATTGGTTGGTTTGTATGCCTACTCCAAGAGCGTGGTGAGTAGGTGGCTTGCTGTTATTGATTTCCAAGAAAAGCACCTCTATTTTTCACTTGCTGCATCTAAGAGAAATGTGTATATGTGGCTAGGTTATATTGCACTAGGTATTGTGGATGCTCTAACCTTCAGGTTCTTCTCAGAATGAAAAGTCGAGCTGCCGAAGTCTAAGACTTCCAATGCAACCTTGAATGACATGTCCTTGAGATACAGAGCAATAAGTAAAATTGGAGAAGTTTTAAGAATCTTATACATGATTTGAAATATGTGATCCAAAAAGATGGGATACCTTTAGTAATTAGTTTAAAGTATATTGTGCTTGAAAGTATAGCAGATTCAAAGTCGGTTATTCTTTAAATCGGTAGAACTTCTATTTGAAGATCTCCGTATCATTATTTCTCAAGTTTTGATCAAACATAATGGAAAAGCAAACAAATAATTCAGGAATCTAGCAGTTAATAAGGGTAACGCACATTGTTACAATCCACCTGGAGGTGCTCTTGAAACATTCGAGGTTCAAGCAACTAATACAAGGGGAACGACATTTCGACCATTGGTTGCCTATTCTTCCCAAAATCCAAACCATCAGTATATGATCCGAAAAACAACAAACAAAATATGATGGAAGAACTAAATGCTTTACAATGTTCCTCTTCGATACTGCAGTTGCCTCTCTACCGAAATGTGAAGAAAAAAATGTCATCCAATCCACGATAAAGTGAAACATGATTGAATTGAAGGTAGCACAACAATTCCAAAAGGTACAAAGTTACTCATAAGAAAACAAAGTAGAAGCCTGCCATAAGCATAACGAGAATGACAAGGTAACACAACTCTGAACCTGGGAAAATGATATCAGCAAAACTTGATTATACAACTTGGAGAGCCTCTAGGAATAGGTAGTAATTTATCCATAACCTGCATTTTCTTATCTTGATCCTTGGAATAAAGATAAGAAGCGATAGTCATTCTCAGCAACACTGTAGCATTCTTCAAGAAGAACTCAATGAGATCCAACTCGCACTCGTGTCCTTAAAATATTGTGAGTTTCATTCTCTTAAGATGTGATAGGAAACACTGAGGCACCATTTCTGACATCCAACTATTTCTTTGAAAAAATTGAACCCATGGTATCTGTAAAAGTAACAAAAAGAAACCAATTACTATGAATTACCAATTTCCAATATATGATCATTCAAAAATCAGGAATACTTGCCTCTACGTTGCATGAGAAGGTAAGTGATATTAGCTTGGGTGATGTAGTCCCAAAAGATCTCTCAGGGACGACAATGCGTGATTATGTATTTTGGGTTTGACACTTCTCACCAGAGGAGGGCACCACTCGATTCTTTCTGGTCTCTTCTCCCTCTTCCTCAAGAGCTGTTAGGGTTTGTAGATGAGGTTCTAAAAAAAAAAGGTTCATTCTTAGGTCACCTTCTCGCCCTATTTATAGGGAGAGTCTTTGACCTAGCAGTGCGTACCTGTTTTACATAGTTTGTAAGGTTTTTCAGTTCTTTGGTAGCCTTTATTTATAAGGATGTTGGAAAACCATTAGTGATGTCGGCCACATCTAGGTTGTGCGCCATTTTGATTTTACTAGGACAGTAGTTGGGAGGGCGGTCATATAGAGGCGAGAGGTACCTTTGGGAAAGTGGGTCCCTGAGGTATCCTAGTTTAGTATATAATAATTGTTTTCTTTTTGTTTGGGTAGGTCTAATTTTTGCACCTGGCTCGTGCAGGGACGACTTCTCATTCTGTACAAATCTGTGTGCCATCGCCCTAGATTGCTCGTCGCGAGGGATGGATTCATCTAGTGATATAATAATTGTTTTCTTTTTGTTTGGGTAAGTCTAATTTTTGCACCTGGCTCGTGCAGGGATGACTTCTCATTCTGTACAAGTCTGTGTGCCATCGCCCTAGATTGCTTGTCGCGAGGGATGGATTCATCTAGTGATATAATAATTGTTTTCTTTTTGTTTGTGTAAGTCTAATTTTTGCACCTGGCTCGTGCAGGGACGACTTCTCATTCTGTACAAGTCTGTGTGCCATCGCCCTAGATTGCTCGTCGCGAGGGATGGATTCATCTAGTGATGAGTCAACGACAGAAGGGTTGCATGCAAGACCTCCATGCGTTGTACCCCCAGATTGGGGAGCCAGGCACTTCGGTCCCTCATGACTTGAGGCTGAGGCTGGTATGTATTTTATGCCTCGTAGGAGGGTGCCAGGGGATTTGGCCCATGAGACAATCATTAGTGGTCGTGTTAGGTAGGCTCAGAAAACTTTTGGCTTTAACCGAGTGATTGGAGGCCACCCGCGTTGTCACCTGAGTATGAAACCGATGGGATAAGTATGGAATACTTGGATGTTGTAAACGAGCGTGTGAGGGAGAGTGGGAGTGACGATTGGATTGGCCCGATTGCCAAACGTTTACGGGGAAAAGAAAGATAATCGTTGTCTCAGTCCTTTGCAGAGAATACGACCCTGTCAGCGGGTAATGGCAAGCTTTTCTCAAGAAGCTTGCCAGAGGGGTAGGTCCAGAGTACACCCTATAAGGACAAAGAGAATGCTCGCTTAATAGAGGTTCTCCAAGACCCTCGTGCTTGGCACGTTACTGTCGTTGCGGCCGTGGGGATAAGGTTTTCATTTATAGCTACCTGCACTTACATTTCTGCTATGGAAGCGTCTCGTGCTATCTTAAAACTATTGTTGTTTGTCATTTGGAGTGCACATTGACTCTGGAGGCCACTCTATAATGTGGCAAGAACCTTGATAGTCGAAACAACGACCTGGAACAGCGCCTTACAGAAATGCAAGCCCACCAGAATGAGCTTATTAGAGAGGCGGTATAGTACAAGCTTGCGGAGTATGTGGCGTATTAGACGAAGGCATTGGCGGAAGAGGCCAAAGTGCCTAGGGAAGAGAAGGTTACCCTCGAGCAGGACTTGGAGGCTACCAACGGTCGTATTAAGAGTCTGGGGTTGGAGAAGGAGGCGGATGAGCAGGTTCTGATCAAGCAGCTTTAGGGTGAGAGGATAGTGTCAGCAAAATTACAGAGCCGCGTGGAAGAGCTAGTCGAGAACTTGATAAATGTTGAAAAAGAATTCTGTTTGCCCAACGACTGGTGGGTCGCCATTGTTGCTCCCCCGTTGCTTACTCTTCGCCTAACCCAAGATGTTCTCGAGCTACGTCACCTCTGTTACTCTGCCCGGCAAGGTCCTGTTCCAGCGGGATTTGAGAAAGATATCACTGTTGAAGAAGAGGCCGAGGTTGCCGCTAAGGACATTGTCGTTGTCGAGCCGAGCCCTGCCCCATAGCTGTGTTGTTTCTAAGGACTTCTTAGAGCATGTAGTGGCTATGTTATAACATGTGGGAAAACTATTTATATTTTTGTAACTTGTGAACGATATCGTTTGTTTGTTCTGTGGTGATATGAGCTATATTTTTTGTTTGTCCTTATTGGACAATATCTCTTTGGCGTTCTTATGGCCTAACTTTAAATTTTATATTTGATTATTACTTTTCCTAGTCTTCGTTGGATTATATCTTTTGATCGTTATTACGGTATAATCCACAAATATAGATGGGATATTTGGAGCTCCCACAAACTTAAGCTAGTCCTCGTTGGACTAGTTTGTTGGTCGTTATTACGACCTAATCTTGCTAATATCGATGGGATTTTTAGAGTTCCCAAAAACTTTAAGTAGTATACTTTGGATTGTTTAAGGAATTTAAAAGGAGTTGTTTAGGATTTGGGAGTGGATTGGTGGAGCTGTTGGTTTTCCCTATGTGCATTAATGTGTATTGGTAATCAACATCATTGATGCTAGGTTTAATACTCTAATGCACTGTAAAAGATGCTCCGATTTTCACCTTCCCTAGTCTCATTCAATTCCCTAAGTTTAGAAATTTTTTCAAGTTCGTTTATATAATGCAGACTCGGTCCCAAACTCGTTATGAAGCCTGTGTTACCGCATGGGTAGACTTCTACACTCTCATTTATTTGGGTAGTCGGGGTTTGGCGGGGAAGCCCCTGGAGCATGCGTACGTAGACCATGCGGCTCTTCCGGAAAGGGAACGAAAGGCACACCAGAAGCGTTGGTTTTGGTACCAGGTGTTACATGACCAGGTAAAACGTTCTGTCTTCCTGAGGACCATGGCGCTAGAAGATCTAAAGGAAGAAGACGAGGCAGGTGGGCGTAGCTACGGTTAGGGGGGAGGGGGAAGAAACAATGCCCTTGGTGTTTTGTAATTTTTATTTGGCTTTGTTTGTTTGTTATAACCATTGTTCTAGAAATGAAATTTCTATTGGTATTTCTACAGTTACTTATTAGTCTGTAACAGAAAATAGGTAGGCCGTCGTGAAGATGTAACAGAAAATATACACTTGGGATTTTGGTCCCTACAAAACCTATTACTAATCCTTGTTTAACTATTTATTGTGGTCGTTGTTACGACCTAGAGTTGAAATATAGATGGGTTTTTTGAGTTTCCACTGACTCTTTCGCTGGTCCTCGTTGGACTATTTATCGTGGTCATTATTACAACCTATTCCCAACTCTTTCACTAGTCCTTGTTAGACTATTTATTGTGGTCGTTATTACGACCTAACTTTGAAATATAAATGGGTTTTTTGAGTTCCCACCAACTCTTTCATTAGTCCTCATTGGACTATTTATCGTGGTCGCTATTACGATCTAACGTTGAAATATAGATATATATTTTTTTGGTTCCCACTGGCTCTTTCACTATTCCTCGTTAGACTATATATCGTGGTCGTTATTACGACCTAACTTTGAAATATAAATGGGTTTTTTGAGTTCCCACCAACTCTTTCATTAGTCCTCATTGGACTATTTATCGTGGTCGCTATTACGATCTAACGTTGAAATATAGATATATTTTTTTGGTTCCCACTGGCCCTTTCACTATTCCTCGTTAGACTATATATCGTGGTCGTTATTACGACCTAACGTTGAAATATATAAGAGTTTTTTAAGTTTCCACCAACTCTTTCACTAGTCCTAGTTTGACTATTTATCGTGGTCGTTATTACGACATAATGTTGAAATATAAATAAGTTTTTTGAGTTCCCACCAACTATTTCACTAGTCCTAGTCAGACTATTTATTATTGTTATTATTGCAACCTAATATTGAAATATAAATGAGTTTTTTGAGTTCCCACCAACTCTTTCACTAGTTTTAGTTGGACTATTTATCGTGGTCATTATTATGAGTTAACGTTAAAATATAGATGGGGTTTTTGAGTTCCCACCAACTCTTTCACTAGTCCTCATTGGACTATCTATCATGGTCATTATTATGAACGAACGTTGAAATATAGATGGTTTTTTTAGTTCCCACCGACTCTTTCACTAGTCATTGTTAGACTATTTATCGTAGTCGTTATTACGAGCTATTCCCAACTCTTTCACTAGTCCTTGTTATACTATTTATTGTGGTAATTATTACGACCTAAGGAGACAAGGTTGGTAATCTTGTACCTCGGGAAGGAGCTGGGTTGACTCGGTGAAGTCCTTATGTTTAAACTGATGGTGCTGATTTTGTAGCATCATATTTATTATTGGCATTGAATGATATCTCTATGAAAGAGGGTTGACCTGCCTTTCCCCACGGTACAAATTTCTTGGCTTTAACCTTCTGTTGTACCTCTGAGGATGATGAAGACTCGATCCCATTCAGTGACGAAGAAATAGAGGCGTTGATCACACCAATTATTAACAAGTGGACTATGTTCCTCTTTGGAACTGGGGGCTTGGACGGTGTACCTAAATTATTGTAGCATCCCGTGTTAGAGGCACTCCCTGAATGTGACCAGGAGGAGGTGCATGAAGGGTAGAGCTTATATGTTTTATTTTGTGACGTCATGCTGGATTCCATCTCCCGCAGCTTTGAGCAGTAAACGATAATATTGGAGAAGCTGGGGTTGTTCAATGAGTATTACCATGGCAAGGACTACCAGGCACTTGAAAAGAAATGTGGGTGCCTTGGGTGTCTTGCCTAGATTAGCTTGTAATAGTGTTGAATATGATTTCATGAATAAACAACTTTTGGCTCTGTGGTTTATGGTTTATTTGATTTTTTAGCCCTCGTAGAGTACTGTCGTAGTAGTTATCTAGATGATCATGTAATATTATAGCTCCTCAAAAACGACTTCAGTAGTTCGGGGGACGTTTTACTTTAAAAGCGCCCCCAATATAGGAGAGGTCGCTTTTACTTCAAAAAATGACTTCAGCATTTGGGAGGTCATTTTACTTCAAAGACGCTCCCAGTCTAGGGGAGGTCGTTTTTACTTCAAAAAATGACTTTAGCATTTGGGAGGTCCTTTTACTTAAAAAACGCCCCAAGTCTAGGGGAGGTCATTTTTACTTCAAAGAATGACTTCAGCATTTCTGATGCCGTTTTACTTAAAAAATGCCCCCAGTATAAGTGAGGTCAATTTTTCTTCAAAAAATGACTCCAGTATTTGAGACGTCATTTTTACTTCAAAAATCCCCCCACTATAGAGGAGGTCGTTTTTATTTTAAAAAGCGACTCCAGTATTTGGGAGGACGTTTTACTTTAAAAACTCTCCCAGTATAGGGGATGCATGCCATTTTTACTTATAAAATGACTCCAGTATTTTGGGAGGACATTTTACTTATAAAATGACTCCAGTATTTTGGGAGGACATTTTACTTATAAAATACCCCCAGTATAGGGGAAGTCATTTTTGCTTCAAAAGATAACTCCAGTATTTGGGATGACATTTTACTTCAAAACTCCCCCAGTATTGGGGAGGCCATTTTTACTTTAAAAAATGACTCTAGTATTTGGGAGGACGTTTTACTTCAAAATGCCCCCAGTACTAGGGAGGCCATTTTTACTTCAAAAAATGACTTCAGTATTTGGAAGGACGTTTTATTTAAAAAATGCCCCCAATATATGAGAGATAATTTTTATTTCAAAAAATGACTCCAGTATTTAGAAGGACGTTTTACTTCAAAAACACTCTTAGTATTCAATAGTGTTTGAGTCAAGCAAAACTAGCATTAAAACTTTTCTTAATAAATTTGTATAAGCAGGGTACACTACTGATTCCGTTTTCAGGAATTCATGGCATTCCAGGGAGATTTTAACTCTTCCTCATCACTATTAATTAAGTAGTAGGCGTTTCTATCAATGACCAGTAAGATGAGGTACGGTCCCTCTTAGTTTGGTTAGACTTTGCCTTTGTTGTGCTTCTTAGCTGTGGGAAAGACCTTCATCATGTATTCCCCCTCTTAGAACTCTTGTGGGCGGACTTATTTATTAAAACTTTGTTTTAGTGCGTCCAGGTACCTTAGCATTCAGGAGGAAGCCTCTTCACTTGTTTGTTAATAAAATAGAGGTGTTTTACGAGGAGACGATCATTAACTTTACTACGGATGACCAAAGATCTTGTTGCATGGGCTACGACCTCAGTGGACAATACTGCTACGAACCCGTAGGTAAGCATAAATAGAGTGAAGCATGTTAACTTTTGGGGAGTTGTTCGGTATGACCATAAAACGTGGGATAGTTCATCGACCCATCGGCCTTTAGCGGCATCCAACCTCTTACTGATACCATCAATTATTATTTTGTTGGTCGCCTCGGCCTGTCCGTTCTCTTGGGGGTACCTTGGGCTTAATGATAATATTTTGATGTTGTAGGGTCGTACGAACTCAACGACTTTACTACCTATGAACTGAGTCTCGTTGTCTATCATCAGGACCACTGAGACGCTGAACCTTATGATAATATGTTTCTACAGGAAGCTAATTACCTCTTCTTCTCTTATACGAGCGAGTGGCATAGCTTCCCCCACTTGGTGAAGTAGTCGGTAATGACCAACAACCATTTACGTCTGCTACTTGCCATGAGGAGCACTTCGACTATGTCTAGTCCCCATTTTGTGAACAACCATGGGCTTGAGACTGTCTGGAGGTTCACAACAGGGAAGTGGATGAGATGATCGTAGAACTGACATTTGTCACATTTTTTAGCATATTCTATAAAGTCTTGTCTCATCGTTAGCCAGAAAATTCGCTGTGTTCGCGCTCGTTCAACCATGAACCTACCCGTGATATATATATTCTACATATATACTCCCTCATAGATTTCTTGGATGATCGTTGTCACACGTTCTCCCACAATACATGTGAGGTGTGGGGCATATAGGCTCGTTCGGTAAAGCTTATTATTTATTACCGTATATTTTCTTGCTTTGTTGCGGACACTTTCAATGGCCGACCTACCTACTGGGAGGATGTGGAGTTCACCCAAGAAATCAATGAGTAGGCGCTGCTAGTCCACTT
Organism: Kingdonia uniflora; assembly: GCA_014058105.1. Classification (NCBI taxonomy): domain Eukaryota; kingdom Viridiplantae; phylum Streptophyta; class Magnoliopsida; order Ranunculales; family Circaeasteraceae; genus Kingdonia; species Kingdonia uniflora. The sequence continues at coordinate 142,070 of JACGCM010000374.1, forward strand.
GTTCATTTGTGGCTCCACTGTCAGTTTACATTACTTCTGTCGTGTGTTATAGTACGTTTGGTTGGTCGAGGACTTCAACTTGGATAACTCTTAGCTGGTCGTCGATGATTCCAGCTAAATAAGTGAGGGCGTCAGAATGCCTATTTTTTCCTTGGTGAATGCATTCAAGGTTGACCTTTTTGAATTTTATAATCCTTCGCTTCAAGATCTCCATGTATTCGGCCATTTTTCCGTTGGCCTGGAACGTCCCGTTATGCTGGTTAACAACTAGTTTCGAGTTGCTAAAGATGGAAATTTCTTCCACGCCTAGTGCCAACGCTGAATCTACTATACACAACATAACTTCGTATTCCACTTTGTTATTACTTTGTAGGAAGTTGACTCATATGGCATTCTCTATCTTATCGTCGCTTAGAGTGACTAAGGCAACCCTTAGGCCTGAACTACTCGCATTAACTGATCTGTCCTTGTATAGTTACCACCCCTTTGTATATGGTACATTAGTGTCGTCAGGAGGAGCAACTTGGTCGTTATCTTCCTCGTTGATCCATTTTTTATCATTAAGGGGAGGTCAGCCAAGAGATCTGCCATGACCAATCCAATAATGGCTACCCATGGTTTGAATTGAATGTCAAACTCTCCTAGGGTGATTGCCCATTTTGCTATTCAATGAGCTTTATCTTTCTTCGCAAAGATCTCCTACAATGGGTGAGTCATTATCGCCTTGATTTTGTGGAATTCGTGATGCGTATACCAATGTGAGTGCTTGCTTTTTGACGATAGAATATCGTAATTCTGCCCCCAAGAGGGTCTTACTGACAAAATACATTGGCTTCTTGGTTTTAACGTCTATTCTAATGAGGACTGTGCTGATTGATTCTTTTGTGTTGCCCAAGTACAAGCCTAGGATCTCATATTCCTTTGGTGCACTAAGGATTAGTGGTGTAGCCAAGTATCGTAACATGCCATGGAAAGTTGCCTCGCATTCCTCTTTTCATTGGCATTTCTTATTCTCCCGGATACATTGAAATAGTGGTCGACATTTATATGAGGCTATAAATAAAGCGTCCGAGGGCGGCAATTTTACCTAAGAGCCTCTGAACCTGCTTCAGCATCCGAGGTGATGGCATACATTCCTATCTGGTTGGGGTCGGCCTCTATCCCCCGTTGAGTGACTAAGTGCCCTAGGAACTTCCCCAAAAAGACGTCAAAGCTACACTTCTTGGGGTTGAGTCACATTTTGTAATGTCTTAGCTTGGTAAACACGGTCTCGAGGTCACTTAAATGGTCGTTATGCAACTTACTTTTGATGAGCATGTCATTAATGTAGACTTCCACTATTTTACCCAAATGTTCTTCAAACATTGTTTTGACCAGTCTTTGGTATGTGGATCTTGCATTCTTCAAGCTGAAGGGCATCACGGTATAATAATACAAGCTTTGCTTTGTGGTGAAGGAAGCACATTCTTTGTCCACGACAGCCAGAGGTATCTGGTTTTTAGCAACCATCCATAAATAACATTCGTTCATGGCTAACTGTGGAGTCCACTAGTCTTGTTATGAGGGGAATGGGGAAACTGTCTTTCAGACAGCTTCTATTTTAAGATGGTAAAATTAATACAAACTTGTGTTTTGCCATTGTTCTTGGGGACAACCACCATATTTGCTACCCATCAAGGACAATCAATGGCTCTGATGAATCCTGCCTTGAGTAATTTTTGGATCTCATCATTTATTTCTACTCAAAGTCTTGGGGCTATTCGTCGAGGGTTTTATTTAATAGGCGTTGATTTAGAATTAACATGTAAGTGGTGGCAGGCAAAGTCAGGGTCGATGCCCGACATGTCATCGAACAGCCAGGCGAATATATCCCTGTATCATTGGAGGAGGGTTATAATGTCTGATCATTCCTCTCCTGTCAAAAGTGAGCCAATATATGTAGTTCTTGTAGGGTCGTTGAAGTTAATCTTATCGACCTACCCTACAAGGGGCAGTGTCCATTATCTGCTAAACGTGTTTTCAATTGCATCGTTTTGGTCAGAGATAAGTTATGTATTGACTTCTATATTTCTTGGGTGGGCTAAAATATGGGATGAGTCCACCGTTATGGGCTTGTTCCCTGTTCGCTGCCATTCCCCAATTTTTAAACTTTTTCCTTTCTTTCTTGAATTCTCAAAGGCAGCCAAGTTTTTTAAAGAGTTGGCATAATAAATAGGAGCGGCGACTTGGAAGCCTCGTATTTGGTATATTTCAAACTATGTTGGGAAGCGTATTACCTGATGGTAGGAAGATGGTACTACCTTCATTATATGGATCCACTCCCGTCCGAGGATACCGTTATAGTGGTCTAATGGGCTATTTTCGATGACGAAGGTTTTGGACATCACGACGGGTCCAGCTTTTACCTGAGTAACGAGTTCCCTGATGGCTCACTTGGTAGACCCTTTGAAGCCCAATATATTGGTCTTGGAGGGTGTCATGCAGTCTTGCATGTTCATATTTTTTAGAGTACCGTAATAGAGGATGTTTACTCTACTTCTCGAGTAGACCAGCATGCGCTTGATCAAGACTCCCCCAATCATGATCCAAATGACTAAGGCATCATCATGAGGATGGGATACCGACCCCATATTGTTGTTTATAAAGTAGATGGCTTGCTAATGGTACCTCTTTGGAACTGTCATGATTCTGTGAGTTGTTCGTTAATTCTCACTTAGTTGGTAATATTGCCTCATGGAGTTGGAGATGGTGTTATGAGATTGTGTCCTGTTGATGTCTCCCAATATCATCTCGCAGATTACCATGTGCTCCTGTACTTGTATGGTCACTGCTGGTTCCATTAGCACCCTATAAGGGAGCATGTCTTCTGCTGGGATTGGTCATTTTAAGTATTTACTGTAGCGCCCTTTCCTAAACTATATCTCAGTCATGTTGATCAGGTCAAAACACTTCCCAATTTTATGGTCGTGGACTTTGTAATAAGCACAATATGGTCGTCTAGAAAGTTGTGGCTTCCTATAGTTTTGTCTTTCTTAGCAATAATAAGAAGGTCTGCCTATGTAATAATGAGTTTGCTGGGTGAGTATCGTTCCCAATGCTCGACTTTTGGGTTACCTTCTAGGGTGGGGGGGAGGTTCAACTTTACCCCAAGGATCTTTGTTTACTCTCATTTTGTTCCACCCCTCGTCGTATCCATGCTGCCTATCGGGCATATCTCTCGGATGTTTGGGCATTTCTGGACACGTGACAGGCAATGGGGCAGAGGTGGTACTGAGAAGAGTGGTTGTCTGAGAGGCAAATATGCGGTTGTTCATTTCTGCATTCTGGTAGTTTCGTACCTTTTCGTATAGATTTTCCAGTTTCTCTAGTCATTTCTTGTGCAAAGCTTCACGTAACTTTGAACCGGGTAAACATGCACCCATGAATGCCAAACAAGCTATCTGGGCATCCACTCTTTCAATGAGTATTAGCTCGTTCTTGATCCTCTTCTAGAAGGAATCAATTATTTCTACGACCTGCTATTTTAGAAAAAAAAAGTTCCGCTAGTTGTTTCTTTGATTGTTGGTTGACCATGTATTTTTCCACGAACGCCAAGGAGAGCTGCTCAAAGGTGGATATCTTCAAGGCTTTAAAACTAGGTGAGGGCCCCATCTGATAAGGTTGAGGGGAATAGGTAGCACATGTGCTCATCTGTCTGGTGTAGCAGGTTAATACTATACTGGAACTTTGAGATATGTTGGCCTACATCTTTGCTCTTAGTGAAGGCCTCTATCTTTGGTCTGGAATAGCTCTGCCCTAATGCATAATTCCCGATGGTCTCTATGACTGGGGTGTTATGTATCCTGCGTAGAGTCTCGTTCGTTAACCGTTTGGGCGGATCGTTGCTTTGCTTGTTTCTAATCAACGCTTCAATGGGTGCAGCCGTTAGGGGTGGGTGATCGCTTTTACCTTCATCCCTTCTTGGGCCTCATCCTTCCCAAATGGACAACTCATCATAGTAGTTATCCTCGTATGGCTCGTATGGTTGTCCAAACTGAGGCATTCCTTGGTACCGTTTGTTAAAACGGTCATTGTAGGTGGTTTTTTTTTCTAGATATTGCTTATGACCGTACCCAGGTGTGTATGATGGGTCGTCAAGGCTGTATTATTGGTGCCACTGAGGAGGTTCTCATGATCATGATCATACGAGGCCCCTGGATACGTTGTAGGCACGGGGGGACGCATACCCTGGTACTGTAGAGCGTACTGGCCAAGTGGTGGTAGGCCTGTGTGGCTAAACTAGTGTGTTGATCGTAGTAGTTATGGTCATTGTCCACCAACTTGTTGTTCAGGTTGTCTCGGTGGTAGAGGTCGTTCAGCCACTAAATTTAGTATTGTCTTTGAGCCAACAAATACGGGTTATAAACTAGGGTGGTTTGTGGCTCGTACAAAGACCTATATATCAATGGTAAATGGGGATTAGTTTCCATGTTTAGGCCGTTGAGTGCCTCCTCGTGTGGTGTATAATCTCAAACGGTTTTGAATATGGCTGGGGCAGCAGCTAGCACTTGATGCCCGGTAACGAGCTTTTCTCTCATCTCATCGTTATCCACTTGGAACTATCGTATATGGTCTTCTTTTCTCAGCATCTGTTCTTATAGCTGTAAGAACGTAACTCGCATATCTACCATCATCTTTGCGCGGTTGTGTAAAGGTTAGTCGCGTAGAAGCAGATGGCACCAATTGTAGTTCCAAAAGATCTCTCAGGGAAGAAAATGTGTGATGATCAATTTTGGGCTTGATACGTCTCACTAGAGGAGGGCACCACTTCACTCTATCTAGGTCTCTTCTCTTCCTCTTCATCTAGAGTTGCTAGGGTTTATAGATGGAGGAGGAGGTACTAAAAAAAGGTCCCTTCTTAGGTTACCTTTTTCCCTATTTATAGGAGGAGTCTTTGAACTAACAATCCTAGGGCTCACGTGACGTATATAATTCCTAGGATACCCCTCCAGGGTCTGAAGCTTTTCCTTTTCATGTGGGCTTGGCATAAAGTGTTCGTCGGTATCGGTTGTTTTCATCATGGCTTTAGAGTCATTAAGATAACTCCCCCTAAGATGTGTTCGCCTATCGGTGGGCAGGTCGTCTGACGACCTACAAACCGTGGTTAGCGGGAGCGTGCTTCTATATATCCTCCGTTATCACAGACCAGCTGAAACACAAACTTGGTATGTGCGGTACTCAATGCACGTGCCTCAAGTAAGCCTAATTATTTATCTTCTTTTAATAGTCTTTTATCACAATATCACATAATATCAAAACAATATTCAACTAAACAAAGATTTAATGCAAACTAGCTTTCATTCATTTATCAACAACATTATAAGGCTTTAATTCCAACTTGGGTGTATTGGATTCACTTCCTCTACATAATAGCTACTAAGTAAATAGCTTACAGCCAAAAGGAAATATTAAAGTTGGAGACGAAGCGTACTCCACCTAAAGGCTAACCTAATCTTTACAAAAATTAATAAAACTTTTTTAGAAGGCTTTATTACATCCTAAAACTTCTATTTACAAAATATAGGCTTCATACGCCGAGGCGTTACACTCTCCCCCACTTAGCTTTGAGGCGTCCTCGTTGATTTCTTCTTCTTCTTCTTCTTCCACATCTACCTCTTCTTTTTCCTCCCCTATTTAGCTTCAATCTTCCTGAGTTAGATCAGTAGGGGGTTAGAATTTTGGTGCTCCCAGCTGGCTTCTGTGCTAAAAGTGGGAGGTCTCCTACTTAAAAAGGATCTGGTCGCCTCATTTTGATCTGCCTATTTCTTCATTTTGGCAGACGCTTTCTCTAAATAGACACGTGCAATATCAATATTTCTCTGACATTCATTTGCAAGCTGGTAAGCTCTCGGGACTTTTCCTTTGTAATTAGAGACCACTGTGTGTGGTTTGAGGGGTTGCTATCTTAATAGTATCTCAGAGGGACTCTTGTTGGTTGATGAACTCTTTTGTAGATTAAAGCAAAACTGCGTTACATCCATGAGTTTAGCCCAGTTCTTCTTGTCTACACTAACAAAGTGCCAGGGATATTCCTCCAATATTGTGTTGAAGCGTTTAGTCTGATCATCTAATTGCAGGTGGTTACTTGTTGAGAAGTTGAGAGTGAATCCCAATAATTTGAATACTTTATTTCAAAACTTCCTAGTGAATCTTGGATCTTTATCACTAATGATGTCCTATGGCACGCCCCAATACTTAGCAATGTGCTTCTTAAAGAGACGCGGTGCTTCATCTGCCTAGCAAATAATTGGAGCTGGAATGAACGTCGCATACTTAGAGAACCTGTCGATGATCATGAGTATGGAACCATATCCTTCAATCTTAGGTAACCCAGAGATAAAGTCCAGAGAAACACTTTCCCAAGGTCCTATCGGTACTGGAAGTGGTTCAAGCTGTCCAAGTGGTAAGTCCCAATCAACTTTGTTCTGCTGGAAAATGTGACAAGTCTGCGTATAATCCATTGCTACTTTGTGATCTTTTGGCCAATAGTAACCTCTGTGCAATAAAGATAGTATTCTCCGCCAGCCTGGATGGCCAGTCCAAAGAGTATCGTGACACTCTTTTATCAGCTCCCATTTTAGTCCTGCAAACCGAGGAACGTAAATCTGCTGTCCCTTCGTATATAAAAGGCCATCTTCTACTTAGAACCGTTTGGTTTTCCCATGTTTTACCAAGTTCATGTTGAACTGGGTCTGAGGATCCACCGCCAACCCTTCATGGATCCTATTTCAAAAAGTATTGGTAAGGTGAGATTGAGACTGCTCGGTACCTATAGAAATGGTTGCTAGTTCAACTTTACGGCTCAATTCATCAGATACGTTATTTATTCGCCCTGACTTGTACTCGAGATTTAAATCAAACTCTGCTAGAAACTTTTTCCAATAAGCCTGCTTCGATGTCAACTTCTACTGTATAAGGAAATGACTTGCCGCGCTATTATCGGTCTTCACCAGAACCTTCATTCATAGCAAAAAGTGTCACCATTCTCTTAGACAATGTATAATAGCTAGGAGTTCTTTCTGTTACACTGAATACCACCTCTCTATATCATTCAGCTTCCTACTTTCATATGCAACTAGATCCTCATCTTGTAACAATACTCCACGGATAGCATAATCAGATGCATCGGTTTGTACTTCAAATGGCTTGGTAATATCTGGCAAGGCTAAGACAAGGTTGCTAATCACTGCATGCTTCAGATCGATAAATGCTATTTTTTATTTCTCGTACCACGACCAGGATAAGTCCTTTTTGAGAAGTTCTGTAAGGAGTGTCACGTGCTTTGAATATCCTTCGATGAACCTGCGGTAGTAGTTCACGAGGCCAAGAAAAGAATGAACTTCTGTAACCTCCGTAGGAGCTTTTCACTTCTCAATAGCGCGCACCTTTTCCATATCCATGCGGATCTGTCCTCCGCCAATAATGTGTCAAAGAAACATAACTTGTTCCTGGGCAAATGAGCATTTCTCCAACTTGACATAGAGCTGATTCTATCATAAGACTTGTAATACCAGGTGAAGATGTTTAAGGTGTTCTTCCATAGTGCGGCTATATATAACAATATCATCCAGGTACACCACCACAAACTTGTCAATATATTTTTCGAATAGGTCATTCATAAGAGTAGATAATGCTGCATGAGCGTTGGTCAGGCCGAATAGCATGACAAGAAATTCATATGCCCCATATCGAGTGGAACAGGTCATCTTTGGTTCATCCCCGACAACAATCTTGACTTGATAGTAACCCAATCTAAAATTAAGTTTAGGGAAGTACTTCGTGGATGTAAGCTGGTCAAATAAGTCAGTAATGAGCGGTATTTGATATATGTTCTTCCCCATTACCTTGTTCAGGGTTCGATAGTCGACACATAATTGCAGACTTCCATCATATTTCTTCTGAAATAAGACCGGGGTACCATATGACGCCTTTGAAGGGAAAATAAAGCCCGATTCCAATAGTCTGTCAAGTTGCTTGCGAAGCTCTATTAGTTCAGGCGGATTCATCCTATATGGCCCTTTGGCAGGAGGCTTGGCTCTAGGTACTAACTTGATCTGATGATTGATAAACCTTCGTGGAGGTTACACCTTTAGCAGTTCCTTCGGCATCATATCCTGGAACTCATTAAGTACTTGGGAGATTTCCTTCAGCATGGCACTGTGATTCTGATTATCTGGCTCCAACCGTAAGGTAGCAAGGTTAGTTAACTCCCCTCGCTTCAGTTCCTTCTCCAACTGAAGAGCTGATAATATTCTACCCTTATCTCTATGCGTGGACATCTGTATGATTGAGGGACTGTCTGCAAAGATCCCCGAGGAATTTTTGAACGACATCGGCACTGCTTTGTGGTAGCAAAGAAAGTCCATCCCCAAAATAATTTTGAAATCATCCAACGTCATTGTGAGAAGATTAACCTTCCTACTCCTCTGTCCCATCCGAATTGGGACAAACTTGGCAACACCATGTATTGGCATTGTGGCTGAGTTGATGGCTTTCATTTTGCTAGAATCCTTCACCAAATGTAGTCCCAAATGATTCCGCTTCCTGAATGGCTATAAAGTTATGGGTAGCACCTGTATGAACCATAGCCATAGTGCTCCGCCCATAAATACTGAGGCCTACGTACATGATTCCCATCTTAAGCGTAGACTCTGCCAGCTAAGTGGTCACTGTATTGAGCAAGTGAAGTGAACCCATATGAGTTTTACCACTATCACCTCCTTGTGTGATATTATTGGATTGTTCTCCCTACAACGCCAATAGGGCATTAAATGCTATCTTCTAAGGATATTGATAAGGTTTGTGATTCCCTCTACAAAGAAAATACTTCAAGTTCCCTGAATGTCCTTAGAACCTGGACGAGGATGAGGCACCACCACTGTAGCGCTGCCTATGGTACTCTCTCCTAGGATTGAAACTTGAGGTACCACTCGTACATGCTCCACCACTTTTGACTTGGCCATGGCCTTGGTCTCCCCCACTTCTAGCTTGGTATCCCCCATTCTTGCCTCTATTATAACTATAGGAGGATCCATATCTCTAATGTGGCTGGGATATAGACTGAAACTAAGTCGATCGACGTTTACCCTGCATAGGAGTACAGTAGTTGATACACTTAGTGGAGGCCATTACAAATGCCAAATCTTGAACCCGTTGCCTTTGCAGTTCAGTTTAGAACCATGGTTTTAAACCATCCAATAAACATAACAACTTGTTCTTTTTGGACATTTCACGGATATCCAACATCAGTGCTGAGAACCACTTTACATTATCGCGGATATTACCCGTTTGCTTCTGTTCCCTTAAACTCCTCTGAGCATTGAGCACAACATTCTTGGGCAGGAACTGAGTCTTCAACTCCATCTTCAAGTTATCCTATGTGTTAATAGTGTTGTGACTACTTTGGGTCTCGACATATTTGGTATGCCACCGTAGTTTAGCATCACCTCAAGGTACATGGTTGCCATCGACACCTTCGCACCTTTACTCTCAGGCCTGACTACATTGAAGTAAGTCTCCATATCAATAAAGAAGTTCTCCACCTCGTTTGCATATCTCGCCCCCTCGTACGCCTTTGGTTCGGGGACCTTGATCTTGAGCCATTCTATATCGTTGCCCAAAGGGGCTAGTTTACCATTTTCAACAACCTTAACCAGGAGATTCACCTTCGAAGATAGTTCAGCCATTTGACCCAGAAGTGTAGCCATATTCTCCTCAACTACCCCTTCTAGTATAACGAAATGCTCGCCCATATGAGCTTTATCATCTGCGAACCCATCCAATCGTTTATCCAAAGTCGTTACTTGATCAATAATCCCACCTAGAGTTTGCATCTTAGACTCTAGTTGGCCCAACCACATTCGGGTGATCGACCTGAGATTAATGGGTGGTCCATCCATCCGTGGGGTAGGGTCAGTAACATTGGGACCCTCCGCCATAGCTAACAAGATCGCTCACCTACTAGAACGTAGCCCTGATACCAACTGTCACAGACCAGCTGAAACACAAGTTTGGTACGTGCAACACTCGAGGTACATGCCTCAAGTAAGCCTAATTATTTGTCTTCTTTCAATAATCTTTTATCACATTATCACATAATATCAAGGCAACATTCCGCTGACCAAAATTCAATGCAAACTAGTTTTTATTCATTTATCAACAACATTACAAGGCTTTAATTTCCACTCAGGTGTATAAGATTCACTTCCTCTACATAATAGCTATTAAGTAAATAGCTTACAACCAAACAGAAGTATCAAAGTTGGAGACGAAGCGTACTCCCCCTAATGGCTAACCTAATCTTTAAATAAATTAACGAAACTTTTTTACAGGGCTTTGTTACATCCTAGAGCTTCTATTTACAAAATATGGGCTTCATACGCCGAGGCGTTAAACTCGTGGTTAGTAGGAGCACACTACTACAGTTGAGTTTCTCAATAAATGAAAGAGTGCTTTCATCGCCCCATCATTGATACTCTCGTCTACAGTAACTCTATTATATATGTTCATATCTATCAGATTAATAACTATAGGAACATTAGCTAAGGAACCTTCTTCTCTGGAGAGTCTTTTGAAACATGGTAGAGTAACAAATCAGTTTATGAAAGTGATGACATTTACACATTGAAATAAGAAATAAACACAAGATGGATGGAAGCATACCTTAAAGACTGCAGGAGCTATTATTAGAAATTTTATTTTAGAAAGCCCCCCAAGAAGCCTGCTTTCAGAATAACCTACTTCTATGTCAGCGTTAATATTTGCACGGACTAGTGATTGAAATTCGTACAAAACAAAGTTGAATGGTTAAACATTGCTACAGGAAAAGTTCAAAAGGTTTGGTGCAAGAATCTTGATTCTTAGACCATTTAAACCATCATGGTCACAACTATTACCTTCGAAATCATCAGCCTTAAAGTACTTCAAAGATGACGAAGAAACACAGAAAGTTTCCAGATTCATAATTCAACAGTTCTCCATATGCTACTTTTCTAGGACAGTGCAATTGGAAAAGAGATTTTCGGTTGTTATGTCATCCAAAAAAATAATGCGAATAAGACGAAGGGACTTAAGGCTCGGCAAACAAATTGAAATTCGTAGCTGAAGAACATCATCCATTTCAATGTTTAATACATTTAATGAACTACAAGTGAAGACACACAAAGGAAGCATACATCCGTCGAAATCAAGTTCGATGCAGGCATGGAGCTTTGTAGCTTTATTTATTATAACTGTCGATATCCATGTGTGAATACGAGATTCATCAATATCGCATTCCGCATCATTAATCAAAAGTTTGAACTTCTTTAAATTGGACAAGTAATGTAGATGTAACATTCTATCCACATGATTCATAAATCATTTTGCGTTTCTTTCATTTTCACCCTTAGTTTTTTCAAACCACTTACACACATACTGAAAATTAAGATTGGGTACAGTAGTCCAGAAGTACCTCCATCTTGTTGATATATGTCACGCCCCCAAAATTGGCTTCTTAATAAACTATTAAGAACGCGAATTCTGAGGTGTAACTTCGGGCATCCTAAAGATGAACCCCCAAAAGACGTACTACAATTTAAAAACAAATCATAAATACATCTACAACACTATGAAACTACGCAGCGGAATAATAATCTAAAAAGAGATAGAAATGATTACCAATGGTAACTAAAACTCTAAAACTGGCAAGTCCAGCTTGCTCCAACTCACTATCATCGCTACTGCAACTATTCACCTAAAAAAGTATATATGCGCAAGGCGTCAGCAAGCAACGCCCAACAAGTACAAATATCCAAGGTCATAAGACATGATAGACCAAGATAAACATAGAAAAGAGACATGAAGAATCCAACAGAATTATAGGAGAAGATCAACCAAGCTACGAGTCCTAAAGAAGACGGTCTAAGTAAAACTAATATCCTATATATATAAATGATGCAATGCTTTGAGGAAATAATGTTCAATTATTAATGTTATTTTTAAGCGTCGGCGCCAACCGGTATTATAAATAATTCTAGAGTATTATTAAGTGTGGGGGATAACTAACAGACGATGTACACAGGGTCACTTTTAATTCAGTGGGACCACCCTCTCACACCCTTCTATCCTCAACAGAAGCGTATCCCTTATTGGCAAGCCAGGGATTGGCGGATTCCTTTTTAGTGAGCCAGGAATTAGCGGGTAATGCACCTGATCAGGGTGTTCAAGGAATTTCAACCTACAGGTCTAAAGCCTGTTTTATTTTTACTTTTAGGGATCTATCCCCACGGGGAGTATTCACAAAGAATAACAAAGCCGATATGTAACTGGGGAAGTAATTTAGGGACTTGCAACCCGGGAAAACTGATAAACAGTTACCTCATATTTGGTTTAGGGACTCGAACCCAAGGACCCTGACAACATAGCCCTACTGTGTACATGACTCTAAGTTATCATATGCATGAATGAAAGGAAGAAGTTTGAATCCTATAAGAATCAAATTATCTGTCCCCCCCTACCTAATCAGCATCTGAGACTATATCCAAAGACCTATCGCTCTTACGACCAGATGATCTATCTACCCTCACTTTAATAACAAGTGGGGACTCTATTAAATGAAGTAAAGCTCCAACATCCAATACTATCTGTCGTAACATGCCCAATAAGTGTGACTATATCAAAAAGAAACTCTGAGCATCAAAGTGAATCTAAGTCGCGTACTACTGAATCATAGAAAATTCATGTTAGGATCAACTGTCACAAAAGACATACCGAAGAATCATCTAAGTTGTTCTAGAATCACAGACTCGTCCAAATGTCCATTTGAGATAAAGAACTCTCTTACTCAACTCGCGCCTTAGAATACCAATCTTACAATAAGTACTATGTACAACACTAGGCCGCCTTGTCCATGATAGACATAATCGATGTCTCGAGAATTCTCATTATTACTAATGTAATATCTAGCAAGAAAACACCTAAAGAACTACTCCCGTAGACCATATAAGGTACTTGTATGCTTCACAACCCATGTCATTCGCCATAACATGCAATCAATATATATATGGAAAATTGCCTCAAACCAAACAAGTATCGATAAGCTACTTACTGAACTATACCATCTTAAGGTAAAGTTTAGTCCAAATACTCCATCCCATATAATTTAAGAATAATATCAACTATACCAAAATGTGTCCAGATCACTCTAAGAGTAGATTACTTTATGAATTTCTATAAGATAACCAACCCTCGATATAAACACCTGACAAGAACACCATATACATACATCTTTCTAAGCAATTACGCCTTCGTGAGTTAACCTAAGGGTAAGCCTAATCAGGTTGAATACAAATGAATCAAGAATATGCGATGTCCAAAGAATGACCTAAAAACAGAACAAATCAAGATTATCACAAATACCAACTTCCCATAATATCTAGTTTGTCTACCTAGAATACAATCTGAAGTAGTTTCTTTACACTTTCAATGCCCAAGTGATTCTCTAGCCAAAATTACCATCAGACTATAAGAATATTAGGATATTAACCTATTAAGAACCAAAGCCTAACTCATAAAGATCAATAGTTGTATACCTAAATAAACATGATGAAATAAACCACTAGGGGATACATGACTGCATACACAATACTGAGATGTCTAATGTAAATTGATGCGACGATTAAAACGAAAACTAAGAGGGTAATAAACCAATGACAGATTAATATCTAGAGCATGCTTTGCATAGGGAAGATTAGAGCATACAAGAATACTATGATTTACTCATATCAATCAAAGAAAATGAGATTAGATAGATGCAATTGCCTTGGGTAAATGGACGGAGAAGGAATTTACTGCATCTTACTTCAATCATCAACCTTGCCAAAACATCTTCAAATTCAACAAAATTTGATTTAACCAAGATGGGTTTGAGATTGAAAGGAGAAGTGGGAGGTTATAGGTCGGAATCCAACCGGCATAATGTTGTTCTCCGATGAGATTCTAAAGAGAGAAAGAGAGATTGGAGAAGGTTGATGGAGGAGAAATAGGGAGAAGAAGGAGAGAAGCAAGGAGTTATTTCGGTGGTGGGTTGAATGGGTTAGGGGAACTAGAGTTAAGATCACGTACTACCGAGTGCAACGAGTTTAAACCACAACTACTACACAACTAGTTATAACAAAAAGTGGGGCGCTACAATATAATACTTGTAGGAGTTGTTGTTGTGAATCGAGGTATCTAATCTCTCTTCTACGCCAAGAACGATACGCGGAATATGCCTAACAAGAGAACAATCAAGCAAGAACAATAAAGAAGATAAGTTTTCCCAGAGGAGGGAAGTGGAAAACCCTTGCTGATAAATAACCACTCCCAGCGAACAATCTACTATGATCAAATAGGTTATAGACAATCTCTCCAAGCTTCTCAAGCTTTGTAATGGAGTCTTTCAAATCTTAGCTCTCAAGAATTAATCTCACAGAGAAAAGATTAACTTAATAAATAATCTAAGTCATTTTTATATACTAAAAGACTAATTACAAGAAGAATGGATCTTGAGGCAAACTCAACATCCCAGAAGAACTCTCAAGGACATCCTACGCACATCTCGTTCGATCGAAACACAAACTCATTCGAACGAATTTAGCGACAAAAGGTTTTAACCCTAGAAAATAGACATGTCGTTTGAACGACATTCAAGCTTGTTCAAACGACTTCTTCGGTCTCAAGTTTCTAAACGCGAAAATAGACAACTCGTTTGAATGACTTTTATCCTCGTTCAAACGACTTCGACAATTTTGACCTCTCACCTAACAGTTCGAATTTGGTTGAACAAAACCAACTCGAATCTTTAAGTAAATAGAACCAGCTAGAACTTCACGTAACAAAATCAACTCAAACTTCAGTCAATAAGAACCGGCTTGAATCTAAACATTAAAAATCTCATTTTCAATCCGTTTCAATCCAACTTCAATCTTTGAACTGAAATAACTTGAACTGAAACAACCTCGAGCATAATTTGAGTTTATAGCTTAACAATCTTCCACTTGAAATTGAATCTACCGTAACCAATCTCTAGATCTCCAAATAAATTGCTCGAACTACCCAGACATTCAATCTTGAAGACCCACAAAAGTTGTACATGTCGTCAACTTCTAAAAAGTCACCACCTTTGTAAACATATCGGCCGGATTCACATTAGTATGAACCTTCACAAACTTTAACACACCGTCCTCGAGGAACAAGCAAATATAATGATATCGAATATAAATGTGTTTGGCACTAGAGTGAAAAGTCGAATTCTTCGCTAAGTGTATAGCGCTTTGACTATTACTATACAACTTAGGAGAATGTTATTCTTTACTAAGCTCTTTTATCAACCCTTTAAGCCAAACCATGTCTTTGTAAGCTTTTGTAGTCGTAACATATTTTGCCTCCGTCGTAGACAAAGCTAAAATATTTTGTAGCCTAGAAACCCATGTAACCACACAGTTTCCTAATGTAAATACGAAACCACTAGTGCTCTTCCGCCTATCAATGTCACCCGCCACATCAGAATTAACAAAACCCTATAAATATATCTGAGAACCCCCATAACATAATGCCATATCTTAAGTCCCCTTTAGATACCTCAGTATCTATTTCACAGCTCTCCAATACTCCTTGTCTGGATTACTCATATGCCTACTAACAACTCCCAATGCTTAGGCAATATCCGGTCTCATACAAATTATAGCGTACATTAAGCTACTAAGCGCGGATTAATAATGAACCTTCCACATCTCATTGCGATCCTTCTATGTCTTCGGACAACAATTCTTTGATAATTTAAAGTGACCTCCCAATGGTGTACTAACAACATTAGAACTATTCATATTAAACCGCTTAAGTACATTGCCGATGTACTTAGCTTGAGATAAACTTCAATTCTTGCCGCTTTCTGTCCCTTGTAATACGCATACCAAGAACTTGTTTTGCTGCACCCAAGGCCTTCATAGAAAACTTCCAGGATAACCGTTCCTTCAATTTGACAATCTCTCCCATGTCGGTACTTGCAACCATCATATCATCTACATACCGAAGTAGAATAATATATGAGTTCCCCGTATTTTTGATAAAACAACAGTGATCCGCATTGCTCTTCGAATAGCCATTTCTAGACATGAATTGTTCGAACTTCAAATACCACTGTCTCGGTGCTTGTTTCAAACCATATAAGCTCTTTGTGAACCTGCACATAAGATCTTCTTTCCCTTTAACTGAATACCCTTCTGGTTGCTTCATATAAATTTCTTCATCAAGGTTACCGTGAAGAAATGCTGTTTTGATACCAAGCTGCTCAAGATGCAAATCTTCAACTGAAACTATATTAATCACAATCCGAATAGAAGACATCTTCATAATAGGAGCAAAGATCTCACCAAAATGAACGCCTTCTTTCTACTGAAAGCCCTTCACCACAAATCTAGCCTTAAATTTCCTTGAACCGTCAGATTTCTGCTTAAGTCCCTATACCCACTTGTTGTGCAATACTCTATTCCCTTTTGGTAACCGAATTGAATCCCAAGTTTGATTTACTGATAATAACTGTATCTCATTATCCTTGACAAGCTTCCACTTGTTCTTGGCTTCCACATCTAAAGCCTCCTTGTAACTTTTCGGTTCACCACCATCCGTAAGTAACAAGTGATATAGGGAGGTATCGTACCTAGCCGGAACTCTTGCAATTGTCGGCTCCTTTTCAAGTACTATTGGAATGTCTATATTATTAGGTTCTTCGCCTTGATTCGGTGTATCGGTCTCAACCACGACTTCCTCATCAACCTCTTAAGAGGGTTCATCATCAATGTCGATACTTTCTGCTGCATCACTTTGATTCTTTTTACGAGGTACTTTGAAGTCATTATACAAAACTTCCTCATTGAATGAAACATTACAGCTCTGGATGACTTTCTGATTCTTCGTATCCCAAAATTGGTACTCAAACTCATCACCACCATATCCAATGAATATGCACTTCGTCGACTTTGTATCTAACTTTGTCCTTGTATCTAAATTATCAACCACATATGAGGAACTACAAAAAATATGCAAGTAAGAAAGGCTTACCTCTTTGTCCTTCCATGCTTCTTTAGGGAATCCATAGTCCAAAGCCGTTGAAGGCCCTCTGTTAATCAAGTATACTGTCGTACTAGCCGCATCTACCCAATTTTTTTTTTGGCAATCTAACGTTGAGTCTCATACTCCTCATTTTTTTGTTTATTATTCGGTTCATGCGTTCTGCAATACTATTTTACTGCGGTGTTCTGGGAATAGTCTTTTGTCGCCTAATCCCGCTTGATACGTAAAAGTCATCAAACTCGTCACTACAGTATTCACCTCCGTTATCCGACCTGAGACATTTCAGTTTTAAACTGGTTTCATTTTCAACTAGAGCCCTCCACATCTTAAATTTATCGAACACATCTGATTTGTTCTTCACAATGTAGACCCACAATTTACGAGTAGCATCATCAATAAAAGTAGCGTATTAATGAGAACCACCAAGAGAAGATACCTTGGTTGGTCCCTAAACATTTGTGTGAACAAGATCCAGCTTTCCAGGTTTCCCTGATCTTCTAGTTATTTAAAATTGACATTCTTCTATTTTTCAAGAACACACTCTTCACAAAACCTAAGATTAACATCATCAAGACTCTCCAGCTTTCCCTTTGTTACTATCATCTTCATCCCCTTTTTACTTATGTGACCAAGACGTTTGTGCCATGTACTTGTATCAATTCTGGAGTGGCTGCACAAATAGTAGAAATTATGATTTGAGTTGTATACAATGTTTATTGTCTTAAGCCTCGAGTAACTACCATAACTCCCTTTGTAACCTTCCAGATGGTTGCACTAAAGATGCTCACATATCCAACATCATCTGCTAATTTGTTAACCGATATAAGGTTACGCCCCAATTTGGGTACACGTTCTTTAAAACCAATATCACCCCCAAAGGCAACATCAACTTAGCATTTCTCTTTTCAGTAATATTGTGTGCACTCTTATCTTTAAGAATGACCGTACCGAAGTTACCTTTAACAATATTGGTTAGGAAGCCTATGTTTGCAGTAGTATGGAAAGAGGCATCCGAATCAACTATCCAAGATTCATTAATATCGTCATACGAAAGTAGCAGAGCCTCATCAGAACTACCCTCCCTAGTAAGGTTCATTGTTTCTTTCTCCTTATCATCAACTTTCTTAGAAGAGGAGTTGCATCTTGCCTGAAGTGACCCTTCTTTCCACAAGTCCAACACGCATCGGGCGGCTTAAACTTTCCTCTTGACTGTAATCGACCTCTTCCATATTTTTTGCCCATTTCTGTAAGACCTCCCTCATTCCATGACGTTCAACGTACTGTCATTTGAATTCGAAGAGGGTTTTGATGTTTTATGTCAATTCTCTTCACTCATAATCAAAGAGACTATAGTGTCAAATTTAATATCTTCTTTTCCCGATGAATTGCTCAAAGCTGTAATAAACCCTTCCCTGTATTTCGGCATCTACCCTAGAAGAGCCCACGTTCTCACCTCCACGGTAAAAATGATTTTCACGGATTCAAGCTGAGCATGAATAGTATTGAACTCACTGATATGAGCTTGCACACTACCGTTCTCCTTCCTCTTCAAAGTAAACAAGTACCGTAAATGGTGTACCTTATTTGCCCTGAGCGATTCTGAGTACATAGAGGACAAATTCTCCATCGAACCCTTTATTGTCATAACATTAGAGATCATGTGTAGAATCTGGGATGATAGCGCTAACCTAACTGTTCAAAGTGTCTTGCGATCCAATTGTACCCACTTAGCAATATCATAATCTGTTGGCTTCATCTCAACTCCACCAGTGGTAAATCAAGATCCTTCTGATAAAGGTAATCTTTTATTTACATCTTCCATACTAAAAAATTAGAACAATTGAACTTCGTGATCTTTAATTTCTCTTGATCGGCCATCGTTCTTCACCACACAAGCCCTGTAATAAACGTTTTTACACCAATTATTGAGAATCAAGGTAGCTAATCTCTCTTCTATGCCAAGAACGATACGTGGAATATGCCTAACAAGAGAACAATCAGGCAAGAACAATAAAGAAGACAAGTTTTCCCAGATGAGGGAAGTGGAAAACCCTTACGGATAAAAAACCACTCCCCGCGAACAATCCATTATGATCAAACAGGTTACAGGCAATCTTTCCAAGCTTCCCAAGCTTTGTAATGGAGTATCTCAAATCCTAGCTCTCTAAAATTAAACTCACAGATAAAAGATTAACTTAACAAATAACCTATGTCTTATTTATATACTAGAGGACTAATTACAAGCTGAACGAATCCCGAGGAAAATTTAGCATCCTATAAGAACTCTAAAGAATAACCTAAACACATCTTATTTAAGCGTAACACAAACTCGTTCGAACGATTTTGACGACTAAAGGTTCCAGCCCTAGAAAACACACATGTCGTTCGAACGACATCCAAGCTCGTTCAAACGACTTCCTCAGTCTCAAGTGTCCAAACGTGAAAATAGACAACTCATTCAAATGACTTCTATCCTCGTTCGACAATTTTGACTTTGGCAATTTCGACTTCACACTTAACAGTTCAAACTTGGTCAAGCAGAACAGCTTGAATCTTTAAGTAAATAGAGCCAGCTAGAACTTCAGGTAACAGAATCAACTCGAACTTCAGTTAATCAGAACAAGCTCGAATTTAAACATTAAAAATCTCATTTTCAATCCATTTCAATCCGACTTGAATCCTTGAACTGAAATAACTCGAACTGAAATGACCTCGAGCATAATTCGAGTTTATACCTTAACAGTTGTGGCAAGTGATTTGATGATACTAATGGATTATTTGGATGGTTTATGATAAAATTAATAACAAAAACTAAACAAAAAACACGCACACATAAAATGAAAGAAGAGAGAATAAAATTACCAACAACTATTGGAGACCTCCCACTCTGATCTTCGAAACAATTTGTATCATCGAGGACTTTTGAGCTTAATTCAGGGGTTTAGGTTTTCAAGTTTTCTCAATTTTGAGTTTGAAATTTTACTCTTTCAGACAGGTTCAGAAAAAGGGAAATTACATTTGATTTTACCTCAAATAAGGGCATCTCCAACAAATAGACCCAATCCAAATTGGAGTTAGCTCAGGATCTAGACGCAGGAGCTAGAGCCTTGCTTCAACTACAAAGTAGGGGTGGAGGCTCCAAACTTAAGCTAGACACTTAATCATTAAGAGCCCGATGAGGCGCTTAATAATTGAGCGTATATCAATCTTCAATTATTGCTTTTGGACCCACCAAATAATTCCATGAGCTTAATGATTAAGATTTGGCGTAAAAACCACATGATTTTGCTTTTAAAAGTGTACAGTCCAAAGTCATTTGGGGCAATGCAAAATTGTTGTTGGACTCCACACCCGTGTTCTGAATTCGAAACTGGATTATTGCCTGGATTAAGGGCTTTGACGGTTGGAGATACTTTAAAGAGCCAGAGTATAAAATGGGATGGGTCAGGTTGTCTAAAATTAGAATTTATGAAGCCCTTTTATTCTGAGGGCCGTCTCGCCAAGTTTAATACAAAATGTTTAACCCATTGTATTACTATTTCAGCAAACTTCCAAGACTTTGGTCTGAAAATTTGATTTTTTCTGAACCAAAATGATATTTTGTTTTTTAACTATGCAGTTACAATAGATACGTAACAACTAGGAATTTTCTTTTATTTATAAAAGGATTTATCCAACATGTATAGTCGAAAAGTAGGGATAACCAAAAGCATGTTACTTATATCATTTTGGTCAAAAAACTGCATAGTCAAAATAAAAGAACTCTCCAAATAATATTGGATACTGCATAGTCAAGTTACGTATATCAACTTAATTTTAATAAAATGATAGTATTTGATATTTTCCAACACGTTATCAGCACACGAAGAGCTAGTGGATTAGAAGGAAAAAAGAACTCTCCAAATAATACTGGATACTATATCAGTTAATCTTAAGCAAGTTGATATTGAGAGAAGAGTAGAGATATCTTTATTGATGAATAATAACTCTCTGTATCCTCAGAGGTTCTGTGTTACAAATGATAACCCATTTTAGGTTAGCCATACTAACTCAAACTCTCCCCATAAACCTTAATGGTCTATGGGCTTGTTAGGAGTCTTGTGGGACACCCCAATCCAGTTGGGTTCCCACCTTGGGCCGGACCCAACTCCTTACACTCCTCCTTGGGGTGTTCCATTCCAGGATGACTTGCCTCATTAAGACCTCTGCCTAGCAAAACCCCTTTGGGAAAAAAACTATGCAAGAAAAGAGTATAATCTTATGCCCTATATGGGTTGTGAACGCGTATATGTTGCCTCATCAAGACTTTCAGTCAATAAAACCTCCTAGGATAAGAACTACGCTATCAAGAAAAAGAGTATAATACTCATGTGTCCACATCAAGTTGGAACTACTCCCCCTGACGTCAATCTCCCTTAAAATCTATTTCCCTGAAATGTATCTCCCCGAGATATTATGAAATCAAACTTCTGCATGCCAATTCCGTGTACCAACTGCTTGAACGTAAGTGGTGCAAAAGTCTTCGTGAATAGGTTTACAAAGTTTTCTTGCAAAATATCTCGAATAACGCCAATTTCATTCACCTTTTGCAATTCATCAATATGGAATGGCTTCTATGAAATACGCTTTATTTTTGTTCCATTGATAAAATCTCCATTGACATGAGTGATGCAAGCTGAGTTGTCTTCATACATAGTCGATGTTTTATCTTAGATAGAACATGCCACAATCATTAGTTGATAAAATATATCTTGGATCGCATCCATCATTTTCTGCCAGCTTCATAAAGTGCAAGAATCTCCTCGTGGTTCTAAGATGTAACTACCGCCATCTGCTTCATCGATCTCCAAGAATTTTTATGTTTCCCTATACATAAACACACAATCTATCTGACAATGGCCTCTATATGGGTCTGACAACAATTTTGTATTGGCGTACCCTATAATTTACTGTTTACCCTATAATTTATTATAAATGAGTCATCAGGTCTTGTAGCTATGGCATCACGACCCTAGGAGTTTCTCCCATATTAGGATAGTGGAAGATGTCATTGTCGACATCCAAGTACTAGATGCGCAATAAATGACTTCGCGCCGTTTGTAATATTCATACCGAAGTGTGAGATAACTCTTCCGATATATATTACTTGGTGTATGAGTATGCCACTTCCAAGATGTTTGATCTACAAATTGAAGCACTACTTGATTTCCCAAGGTTGTTTACTTCAAATTCCTTCCTAAGGTATTCGGCAGCTCTCGCGATCTCCCCTAGAGTTCTAATGATATCCAAATCATTTAGTATACTGTTATGATGTCTTAAGCTAATATCTATATTCTAAATAAGAACATATGGATATATAATAAAATTTGCAAAGTCCCCGACCTTCAAATACTCAGTCAAAACTTACTATGTCACATGGGCTTTGATTGCTTCAAGTTAACAATAAGTACTTTTCTAGTTTTATTACATACATACCTCGTGTGCCAGGCTTAATTGCTTCTAGAAGCTTATACCTCCCCAGGTGGCTTCATGTAGTTATCCGTATCTAGTTTCCTATATAAATATATGGTATTTACATCAGATGCATGTCTAGCTTGTCCTTGACAACTTGACAAACTGATCAGTACCAAAACTTTATAACATCCATAACTGGGTAATAGGTCACATTGCAATCGATGCCAATTCTCTTAAAGAATTTATGGGCACCTTGACCAATTTATCTCTCTGAGTTAATCGTGTTTTCGTACCATTCCTATT
This sequence comes from Kingdonia uniflora, assembly GCA_014058105.1. Lineage (NCBI taxonomy): Eukaryota > Viridiplantae > Streptophyta > Magnoliopsida > Ranunculales > Circaeasteraceae > Kingdonia > Kingdonia uniflora. The sequence goes on from JACGCM010000374.1 coordinate 164,957, forward strand.
TGTAACCGATAGGCTATATTGTATCATTTTATATTATGTTAGGAAGCTGAGCTCCGCTTGGATTCCAGATGTCCACTTTAGCTAATGTACATCAACACATAGTCATTTACAATAAGTGGTTCTGAATCTTCATCCTTAATGGCAAACACAACCCTAAATACGAATACCTTGTCGACAAATTTCTACTGAACGATCCTACGTTGTGCAATTACATACTTTTAATAGATCGATATATTTTTATTATCATACATATGTGCCAACCCGGGCTTGTCTCATAATGCATCAACTGGTCGCGTAACTACTATTGTATCATCAATAGGTGGTTTCATCCTCGATGAACCAACTACACCATTAATCATATTTGTTCTTTATTCTGTACCTCCCCAGCTCATAATACTTTCTTTCAACAGTGCTTCGTACTAAGCGCAAGCGTCAAATTTGTTTACAGTACTAATTCCCCCAAATTGTTTAGTTGTGTAGGTGTATTACTTGTAGGTACATATTGGAAGTTCTAATCACTTGAGATTAACCAATTTCGATTAATTTAGTTTAAAATTAAAAGGTTTAAAATACCTTGAGTTAATGGTTTAACCCTAACCTAATTTAAGTTAGTTCAATTATTTAGTGTCAACAATCACACGTACATCAAACACGATAACAAAGAATTTTAACTTTGTAGGAAACTTTTTTTAGGAGAAAAACTCACAGGTCGCTGCCGAATCGCCCGACAGCTAAACATTCTAATATTAAAAAAAAGTTACAAGAGTTTATTTACTTACAAACTCGATAAACACAACCCGTGGTTGCCTTTCTTCTAATCAAACTCCTTGTAGTCGATTCCTCATTGTTACAATGCCTTGCTTCAATCTTTCGGCAAAGCATCCAAGCTTAAAACTTACAAGCTTTGTAAATCAATGATTAGGTTTTTAAATTCCTCGATTGATTCAATTTTAGTTTTACTTCACATTTAATCAATCGTTGAAATCTCTCTTCTCTCTGAAATCTCAAGCCCTATAAAAGTTGGTCTTGGAAGAGGTAAAAAGTGAAATAAGAAGGAAGTCTTTTATTCGAAAACTGAAAACCTGAAGTCTGCTCGAACAGAAAAATATTTTGTTCGTGCAAGGAATGCTTTATTTGAGCAGAAACAATGTTCTATTCGAAGAAACAAAGTTCTGAGTAACCTATTCAAATAGAGAAAAAGTCTGTTCGAACAAGTTACTTAAAACTTGTATTTATTCGAATAGGGCTTTTGTTCTATTTGAATGAAAAAGTATGTTCGAATATAGTCAATTCGAATAGAACAAAAGCCTATTCGAATAGAAACTTTTTTCTCCAAAAGACATCACTTCCTTTCTGACATTTTGTAAAATATTAAAAATAAAAATACAACTCGATGGACTGACTTAATCGCTGAACATCCATACTTAAAGCTCCACTTTCATCCTATAACATATACTCCAGAATCCCTGCATACTAAACAAGATACATCACGTAACCATTTAAATAAAATAAGGGATCCAAAAAAGAGCATAACTTACCTGGCTTACCTGTCAGGAATATAAAAAGAACATAGCGTACTTGACTTAACAGTCAGGAATATCTCTCCCCAATTTTGGCACAGTTGAACAAAGGGTAAAAAAAAATAAGATGGAAGAAAAAAAACTGACCAAGAAAGCAAAATGACCAACAGGCAGGAATAACTGAAATACAGAATGGATGAATAACATATATCAGTAAATGTCAGAGCAACTATTTCAAAAAGTAAAACTGTCAATACATAGCTGATCCAAAAAGTCAAATGAAATAACACGAACAAGCAGTTATGATATCATAGGCTAAAATAGACAGAAAAAAGTAGAAAAATAGTCAAAAAGGGCTAACAATCCAAAACAGAGGCAAAAGAGACCTTAAGTTTGCAAATCTGGTCTGGGAGCAGGACCACCTGAAGAAGAACTATGAACTACACTGTTCAGTGTATCCACAAAAGACTGAAGTTGATGGAACTGAGTATCCATATATGCATAGAGAGAGGCGATATCATGAGGGATCGCTCCAGTCGGAGCAACTGGAACATCAGCAGACATGGAACCAGTACGCATCACCTCGGTCTCAGAGTCTTCTGAACTTTCCCCTGACTCAGAATTAGTCTCAGCGACCATATGTTTTCGACTCTTTTTCCAATACTGAAAATTGAGAACATCGTCCCGATGATTAACTTCCTCCCCCTCAAGTAGAACATACCCCAAATCTGTCAAAAGCTGAGAAATAAAGCGGCCAAATGGCAAAGCCCGTGTGTGATGATCGGGTTTAGCCATAAGAAGCATCTCGTGCATAAAGATACTAGACCAGGTAGAGCATGTTACCAACCAAAACATTTCTATTCCCGAGTTGAGGAAGAATGTTACGGTGGGCAATCATTTAAAACAAACATAACCCCCTTGACAGGTTCTTCCACCATACATATTGGCCTCTCTTCTTCCCAGCATAAAGACGACAATCATCAAGTTCTCTCTTGGGAGGAAAATCACCTGGAACTGGGGACTACACCGTAGGTGGGACCGAAGAGGAACATTGTCTAAATCAAAAGCTTTCAGGAGATCAGCCCGATGAACCTGAAACTGCACACCATCAATAGACACATTAAAGTTTTTATTGTTGCCAATTTCATGCACATTGGAGATATTGGCATAGAATAGCCGAACCAGGCGAGGGTGGTAAGGTTGCTTGGGCCTCACAATCCCGATCCAACCATGGGCCAAGAAATCATCAAACATAATAGAGAACTTGTAATAATGCTTAAGTAAACTCACCCCATCCACGGAACTTGAAGCCATGTTTCGTCGACCAATTAGCAGGGTTTGGAGACTACCATAATTCCCACCATCATTTTCCCGGGGTGTTTATAACCCATGAGACCCCCCAAGAATATTAGAACCTACCACCCCTGAAGCCAAAGGAATGGTACCTCTCACATCCGCTCCAGTGCCAGCCGCCGCCCGAACCCTCTTAGTCGCAGCTCTTGGAGTAGATAACTATAATCTTGTACATTTTTCTCTTGTTATGAAAGATAAAGAGCACTCAACCTGCAGAAAAGAAGAATCAACCATCACCGCAAATTGTCAATAAGCAACCCAGTTCAATAACCAAAACCAATACTCATAGTAATCCAAACACACTGCATAAATTATCAAAGTATTCACCACAACAGGATAATCCCATATATAGCCAATCACAATTAATCACAAAAAACCCAGCCCAATCACCTACAAGGAAATACCCATATCCACAAAACCCAGTTCTAACAATGGAAACAATCGAACACCCAACAATCACAAACCAGACCCCACTTCCAAAATCAGATCAGTCACCACTACTGAAGTTCAAAGTTGCAAAATTTATGGTAAGAGATAATTAACAAACCTTAAATTGATTGATGCAGTACTACAAGAGGTTCATAAAGATGCTTACTGTGATCAGAGGTGGAGGCGACGAAAGTTATTGAAAAAAGTGACAAACCTTGGAATGAAACTGCCAAGAGTAATTCACCAAATTTGAATGCCAAGCTTTGGAATTGAAGAGGAGGAGCAAAGGAAAGATCAAACACAGAAAACCCCTTCTAATCGAGAACAAAATCGATCGAGTTTGAGAGTAGAAGCAGAGAGGGAGGAGTGAAACTTGAGTCGGTGAGAGAGAGAAGAAATAAACTGTGGTGTGTTATGTTTAAGAAAAACTCAAAAACTGTATTCGAACAGAACCCAGGTCTATTCGAAGAAACAGGCGTCTATGTTAATTATTTGAATACAAAATTTTATATTCAAAATTCGAATATGAAAAAGTCTATTCGAATACACAGAAGGTATATTTGAACAAAAACAGTCAGATAACACAAAACAAAACAAAACCAAAATAAATAGTGTTTTTTTTAATAGAGTCCAAAGAGAAACAAAAATATATCAAAATACTAACTACTCCCTTTGTATACGCCACAGAAAGAAGAAATCATAGTGTATATGAATGTCAGAATGGAACTCTCTTCAGTGTCAAAGGAACTCAGTATAGAAACCTACTTAGTGTGTGTGTACACAGTGAACCTAAAACAATAACATGCAGTTAATAGAGTGAGCAATCAAAAATAAATAGTTATGTTGGAAAGTTGTTTCAACTTATGCCTCTCATGGTGGTCACTCAAAATCACTGTGAATTGACTAGCAAACACTCTGTGTGAAATATGAATATGAACAATATGCAACGAATGATTCATATTTCATCAACCAAGCGGTGCAATGTGTGCTGGAATATCTCATAGACAGAAAATCAATTGTCATTAATGGTGTCAAGTTAATTAATATAGACTCCCTATCTCTCATCTCCACTAAACTGACTTTGCTAAACTCAAGATCAACACTACAAGAATAAAAGATATTAACCACAGAAAAATCTGTGGCAAAAAGGTTTTTCCCACCATTTTTACCATGGCAAGGTTCGTGGGCGTAGATGGGGTGGCTAAAGCTTTGGCACAGATTTTACCGTGGCAAAAGGTTTCTCAATTACTATGACTTTTACCATGGCAAAAACTCTTATTTGCCACTACATAGTCCGTGGCAAAAGCTTTCTTTCACGACTACATAATCCGTGGCTAAAATCTACTTTCACCATTATAAATTCCGTGGCAAGAGTATGCTTTCACTACTACATAATCCATGGCAAAAGCCTACTTTCACCACTGCAGAGTTCATAGCAAAAGCCTGCTTTCACCACTACATAATCCGTGGCAAAAACATATAATAAAAAAAATAATATTATTTCAGATATATACAGAAAAGGAGATAAATTATAAGCATGTACATATATCATCATACACGAAATAAACTTAAGGGTGAAGAAGTAACTTTAGAATCTATATAATAGTCAGACAATAGCTTAAACTAAAAAGGAACGTAATAAAAAATGTGTAGCGGAGAAGGTTCAAACATTAAGTGCCAGCTGAAGGATGGAAAACGTTCCCAGTCTCTTTTGTGGCTTCCCCAATGACAGTGGAAGGAGGTACTGCCTTAGATGGTATAATACTTATTGTAGTAGAAGCTTGATCACTATCACATATAGAATGAAAGAATGCAGAACTCATTCACTATACAACATCTCCAATCATCAACTATTAGAACACGAAGAGTCTAGGAGAATGTATATAGATCACTCAACAAATCTAGGTCGCTTAATTATCTACAGAAAGTTAGAGGATTCATGGATGGGATCTGTTGGAACTCCCAAACGGAGTGTGATGCAATAAGGACAAACCAACGTTCTTCCTCCATCATGACATCACATTTTTAAGGTAAATTTTGTTTCCAGTGAAATCATTAGTCCCTGGATAATCCAAATTATTTACATGGCCCTCTACCAAAATGTTTAAAAGGTAAATTTTTTTGCAGTACAAATGGATCGAGTATAAGCAAAATGTGCATGCATTGGCTTAATTAACTACCAAGATGCTATTAAAATTGCTTCAACGGCCAAACAATGTATTAACAAAAAAATAAAATTTGCCGGTGGTTTCTGTAATTAAGAGTGAGTAAACAATTTATTGCATTCTTAAATGGTCAAATAGAAGTAATGATTTCACAAATGTCATTAGTTAACAGTATTTATGCTTTTTACTTTTACTTTTCTGTAATTGGTAAGCGGCTCTCTAGAGACACGCCCGGAGATTTGTACCCGCAGATAGTCATCGAGATACTTAACATGGGTTTGTTATGTGCATCCAATATTACTTTACATGGTTTATGGTTAGAAGTCATTCATCCCTTTTTATTTCAATAATAGTAAATAAAGTATATTATTGAGTCCGAGCTCTCATCTGTTTACCATGCCCATATTCCTCTTCATATTTGGAGTATATCTGAGCTTTTCAATTGGCCTGAAAGATGACACAAAAAACATACAGTAAACCTCAAGTTTGTAACTAGTTTAACCTGATAATATCACTTAAAGAAAGGCTACCCTTTGACTTCTACCACATCTCCTGGTTTTAAACTTGAAAGATGCTGACATTTTTCTTTATGGATAAACCTACATCATTTATACCAAAAAAATGCATATCAAACCACACTCTACTTCAATCAAAGGGCATTCATGAAAAGTCGTATATTCATTAGACCATCGTTAATAGTATGTAATACACTAATATCTTGGGGCTAAATTTGTCCCTAAATATTAAATATACCGCGGCATTTCCCCAGTCTTACGGTATAGTGCAAGTTAGACTTGCGTGCCAAGATAACAATGTACAATAGTCTTTTTTCAACAGAAATAAAATGTAGCGAATTTACCGGAAATAAACGAGCAAAAAAAAAATCGCTTTTTGGCCGTACATGTGAACATTCAACGACACACTTAAAGCATATACCCCCAATAATCCTGTTGGCTAAACTTGTTCAAATTTTTGGAGTTGTTTTTACAGTTTTTTTTTTGTTGCTTTTTTACAACAGTACCAAGCCGTTGAAGGTTTTCTTAAGCAACCACGGGATGCTAAGAACTGAAATCAAGAAGTAAGCATATTGTAGTAACATACCTTGATTAGTAAGTCGAAATACCCCTTAACATCTGGATCTGATATAGGAGTGTACCTGATAGTATCAAACAGGTGGGAACTTAGCAAATTTCTATGCATCACAAGATAAAATGGATATTTAACATAGATCAACAATATAACAACTAATCCTTTCAAAAAACTCAACAGACCCTAGGATCGGACGGGCTATTTGCTCCAAGCCTCTAACCAAATTCAAATTAAATTCATATCAAAATAAGAGCATGAGCTCTCGTATAAGCATGCTTTTAATTGTTTGGAGGCCCCTTTAATGGTAAGATATAAACCTGAAACATGATTGCTCAGAGAAGAAGATACAATACTAAAGGAGATCTGGATCTCTAGCTCATAGACATTCCCATAGTCATAGACATTACCCAGAAAAGTGCTTCTTCACTGGAGAGCATCTGAGATGTGATTATTGGTTTTTTATTTGTGAGAGTTTGTCCGTGCAACTCTCCCTCTTTATCTTTTGGAGTTCTCAAGAACATCTCATTGAGACCTCTCTCACTGTTTTGAGCTACCACACAAGATTTTCTGTCCGCTCAAAATACCTCACTTGGTTTTTCCTCAAAAGCAATGGGTAGGGGTGGATGTTAAGCCTTGCTTGCCAAGGTGCACCCTTACTTTTTACGTTCCGATCGGAAATCACAAGTGTTGAGCGTCTGGTTTGTTTTCTAATATGGTTGCACCTAAGGTTTGGACGCCTAATTATTAAAATAAAAAAAAGAAAATTGAGCACCTAACATTTAGGGAGCCTGATTTTTTTTTGTTTTCAAAAAAATTATCCAGGCACACAACAAATTTAGGGCTCCCGTGAGGTGCTGTGGATGAAATGGACCTCACTCAGTTGGATTTGGTTTTTTTTTTCACCCAACTAAAGTGAGCACTTTAGGTAGATGACTTAATATTGCAATTTGAGAGAAAATATTCATAATACTAAATATCATATCTATGTTTCTAACCTGTTCGATTGTTAGTTATTTTATAGTTATTTCAACTTTCAGTTCAATTAATCGAGGCATATAAATAAAGAGAAATTAAGAAACAAGACTATAAACCAGGTGCTTCAAATAAAAATTTGAATGTCCTCCTCTCACTTCAATATAGTGAGCCCTCTCACAATGGAACATTACCAACTACCAGACCAAACCATTAGACAATTATATTGGCTATGATAGACGGACTCGAGCTAGCCAATTCACTACAGTATTGAAGACTAAAAACCACTTAAAGCGCTTCTATTCTTATGGGATTCTTAATGCTATTTGGTTGTAGACTCTTGAGTATGAAAAATCACTCCTTATGGAGTTTGCTATTCTTTAGTCTGTAATAACAATCTATACTTATCCTATATAAGGGGATGGGGTGTTTTCTTTTTTAGATTATTAAATTTTCATTGAAACTTACAATATTTGCTTCGACCTAAACTCTCTTTTCTTCTCCATATTCATCATTTTCGCTCAAATCCGAATCTTGCTAATTGAAGGATTTAATCCTTTTATCTAAGTGCAGTATCGCATGGCATCAAGTGTATTCACGAACAAGATCCCATGGTGCCTTCAAACAACAATGGGAATTCTGAAGAAGTCATATTTGATAGTTCAAATTGAGAGGATAAAACAATGGGGGAACTCACAATCGCAATAACGGAAAAATCAAGATTCGTTTAAAAAAAATACTTAGGAGTCTCTTCAAAAACTCTTGGAGGTTTTAAAGATTGAACAACCACATCCTCCACAAGAACCAGCCTCACCATTCTCCTCAACCATTTTAAACCACCGCGAAACTTAGCGGAAATAAGGGGGAAAAAATTCCCCCAAACAAAAATTCTGCCATTGATACCCTGCAAAACGAATTTCTAAACCAAGTTCTCCTTAAGCAATAACACAACAATCGATCCAAGTGTTTTCCATGAAGCTCAGAGATTCCAATAGTGCCGACGGAAGATGCATACGAAATTAATGGTTTGCAGAGTGCAAGATGAAAAGAAGTCAATAAAATCGACTAAACTAGATTATAGCTGCTATTATGGCCGTAGTACCATTGAAAGTTGACCTATTCTTCCCTTTAGGAAATTTCAACATTGACGAATACCTTGATGGGTTACGAGTTGAGTCGCTTTTTGAGTTAGGGAAGACAAGAGACAAGCCAAGTCAGAATGTAAGTCACTAAAAAACTAAAGGAGTTGACGACTGCGTGTATGGTATATTCTCATATGGCGGAACTCGTACGAGCAGGAAGTTTGAAATGTACTTGCATTCGTATGCACAGATTATTGTGGCTAAATTATTACCTGAAGAGTATCGTCAACAAAACTCTTTGCAAAATTACAAAGTTGGGAAACAATGTGGAAGACCAATTGACAAATATGTTCCAAAATTTTTTTTTCTCTTATAACTGTAAGGATATCAAGATAACGAGATCAGTTGCTTCCCCATTTTGTTGTGGGCTTAATCGGTCTGTCAAAGTAGTTATGATATGGCCACAATACAATGGCTACAACAATTCAGGATGGGCCCTCAATATTGAACGTAATGCCTAAATTTCCTTAAAATTAACATATCGCCAATTCACGCACCAATTAAAACACCAGTTAACCAATCTCAAATATCACGATTCAGCCTGTTTCCCATCCATCTCCCACGTGATTTATTATATCCACAAACTACATATCTCCACAAGTTCATATTACCCCGACCCGTTCCTTACCAAAATTTTCAAAATCTAATACTTACCACTTCTCCCTTTGCTGGAATCTCATATTCAGCACGCAAACTTACTCGAGCTTCACAGTTTCCCGCTCCACGTGTCCTATTGCCAACCAAAATTCAATCCACCTCGTTCCAAAACCAGCCTACTCAACCACTACCAAACCAATAGACATTATGTTAAGCATCGGAGACGTTGTGAACAAATGTGGCTAACGGGACAATTCTTTTGCTGAGTGTATAGTGAAGAAAAATTTAGGTTATGTAGTCATATGATGATAAGCTATTGCACATGAAGAAGAAAAACAGTAATATCAAATGAACAAACAATGCTTCTAATAGTCATGACGCGGATCACGATCTCCCTTTGCTTTGATTTGTCGTCGTCTTATGCTAGCTCAACCTTTACTCTCACAGAGACTCACCGATTCGCTTTACATGTGTTATTAAAGGAAAAGATGCAAGTGGATCATAGATGGTAGTAGTAGTGAGAATTGTATTCTTTACCGGTGGTTGATAAAACTGAATTTGAAAGTATCATCATCTGGCCTTATTCAATTGGTTGGATAAATGATGAAATTCTTAAGGAGGTACAGCTAAACAGGTGTTGCTTTGAATTTTCAATGGGTGCTGTATTGTGCTTCGTTGTATGTCGAGTAATCCATGACTATACGCATCTATTGCTGGAGCCCTTGGTTATATATATGCGTGTACACTAATAATTATGAGAACAACCTATAGTTTCTCATAGGATGGTATTAAATGGCATACATCTCTACTCGGTATTAATTACTACTAGTGATCGCTAAATTAAAGGTACTTTGTTATGGCTGATGCGATGTTGAGATCTCTCCATCAAACTACTTCTGTTTCAGCTATTTTAGTATCATGAAGATGTCAAAGCCCTTACGGTGATTCCTCCTCATGTACAAACTGTATTAAAGAGCCTAGTTATATATACTGAATGACTTGCCCCAAAAACGCTTTACCTCATAGTGAGTGCTTTAATACTCGGTAAACCGTTCCACGGCAAAATACTTTTGAAATGCGTATCTAAGTTCTTAACCTGTCCTTGTCTTGTGGTCTTACAAAAGTTCTAGGAATAATATTGCAACTGAGATTTAGAGATTAGGATAAAGCCTTCTTAAGTCCATCATGATGTTCGTCAAAAAATTGAAGCCCAATGCTTAAAGTACAAGAAGATGCAGCACAAAAGTCGTCGCTTCAAGTCTTTTAGAAGAAAGGTGATTTAGGTATGGTCCCTAGCCAAGAGCAGACTTTTCAACTTGTACATGAACATAAGACAAAGATGAGAAGTTTAATAGGTACCTTTCGAGTTAGTTCTTCACAAAAGCAATGACAACTGTTATGTATTGATCTTACACGTCATTCAAATCTCCAATGTTTTAATGTCAAGATAGTTTGCGTGTCATGGTGATTGAGATGTTTCGATCGGAGGTTTACCGAGAGTTGTGTCGATTTCAAGAAAGGAGCGGGGGGGGGACTGAATGCTAGAGATATTGAGCTACTCCAATTCATGAAGAGATTTGAAGACGATACAAAGAAGGGCAGATTCGTTATTCTTAGGGATTTCTTAATTACTCTTTGTTGTAGATCTTAGTTGAGAATCCTACTCCTTTATGGAGTTGGTATGTTTTGTTCTTGTTTAAAAGACAATCCATCTTAGATGGCTGTTTCTTTTAGGATTTTGGAATGTTTTCATTTAAAATACAATTATCGTATTCCAAGCCTAAAATTCATCTTTCTTCTTATCAATAATTCTCATTCCTCTCTCACTATTTAATTCTTCTCTAAGTTGAAGGATTCTTAATCATTATGCTCAAGGTATAATGTATCGTGTGCATCAATTAAGACGCAGAACGGAAAATTGAGTTTTACTCTCTATGGCAGCAAAGCTCTTAGAAAGTAGCCCTCAAGCATACGAAATTGACCCTGGATGAAAAAATTGCAGAGATATGCAACTTTAACCCGCTGCAACATGTTTGGGCCAAATCCAACCTCTCAAGGAGAAGGATTGATACTTCCAGCTAACATGATATACGCTCTTCCATGTCAATCCTTCTTCCTAAGCAAAGCCAAAACTATTTATCTTAAAAGAACGAGAAAAATCGTAATCCCCAATATGCTTTCAACGAACCATTAAGGCTAGCCATAAGTGCCTAGCAATTTTTGTAAGGCCCAATGGTCAGTTATTAGGGTTCATATTTAAATACAACTTCTGAACCTAGCAGTTAAGATCAAGATTAAGGACAGTTGTGGTTTGTCCCATTTTACCTAACAATTGCTTAAAAGAAAAATCACCAATCATGGAGTCCTCCTAATTGGTTTCTCCAGGTGACCTCATAGAAAGCAAGCTAGAACTCATTTGGCCCGAATCTACTTCCTTCTTATTAGTAGCTAAAAAAAATTTCATCTATACCAAAGAGAGGCTCTGAGTAAGGTCAGAAATGCAATAAAGTCATGGACATCAAGCATACGGCTGATAACCGCACTTTTGCAACCTTATATCCTCGTAACTCTGTGATGTTCCACTTGGTAGGATCCCTCGGACGAGATATTCTCTAAGACCGAGATTCTTAAAGTGGTGCTGGAGCATTTAGCATCGAGGCCTTCGTAGAACAAATGGACCACCTCTATAGGTGGTAACGTCTGACAAATCTGATGGGGTTGAAGAAGTTCACTCTCCCCTCGACACCAGTGTAAAGATGTTATATGATCTTTCCAAGTAGTAGCAATGTACATGAATACTTCTGATTGTAATCCTCGCTTGTGAGCGATCTTAACCCCAATTATTGTTTTTTTTCCTAACTTAGTTCTCCATATTTGCCTATTTATTTATTTTCATATACTTAAATATTCACTGAAGGCACATTTCCCCTTAGTTGTGTCTAATAGTATTATATCAAACGGTATATATGCACAGAAGTGCAACATATAAATGTGACACAGACAAAGACACACAGGCGAATAAATAGTAATTTGTTCTTCCTCGTCCTTTTTCCAGATGGGTCCTGGCGAATAATAAAGCTTAAAAAGGATTTTGTAGAGGTAAACATTATTTTGAGGGGAGTACTAAGTAGACCCTATTCTTAAGTAAGTCCAGCAAGAATATTAGATTGTAGTAGAATGAAAAAAGATATTCGGCCAGAGAAGGTGCAAAAAATGGTCAAAAAAGAGGCTGAGCACCTTGTAAGAAGGCATGAAGCATATCCAGTCCCAACTTGGCTTTCCGGGTCAAATGAAAACGGCCATAAACAGATAAAAAATTGAGTAGTAATGCTAAGAATGGTGTTTAGTAATCAAATAAAAATCTACAGTAAATATCTAGAGTAGACATCTCTTCATCATGTAATACATAATAAAGACACAGTAAGGTGTTTTGGTCGTGTCAATTAGCGAACTGGAACAGAGAAAAGAATAAAAATTCATCACGTATTGTTTGTTTCTTGAGATGGAAGTTTTCCAGCAATAAAACATAACAAAATGCAGATTTTTAAAGGAAATTTTATGCAGTACAAAGTTTTTTAATCACTATTTTTGTTTGACCATAAATATATTTTATGAGTAAAATATGAGTTACAAGCATTACAAAAGAAAGCACTCTCAACAGAAAGATAAAAACATACAATGTAGCAACAGACAAAAACCACTCTGAGACTTTGATATAAAAAACGCGTCACAGGCAGCTCCACAATAACCTTTGTCTATCTAGCCACAAAAGTCAAAGAGGTACGGGCGGAAGGCAGGAAAAAAACTAGTTAAGCTCCCATTGGATAAGAGGATGGTTACATTGCTAGGATGAAAACCAAAGGTTTACCTGGTTGGGCAAAGAAGTTAATCCAAACATTAAGACGGTAGTCGCAACGATGCACCAATTGCTTCCAGAGAGAACGGTAGTTCAAGCTAGACCTTATTTTGACACGCAGTTCTCATTGTTAATAGAACACAGCCCGTATTGTAAGTAGAAGGAAGTCTGACCTAGAAAATTCAAGACCATTAGCAACAAGTTGGGGAATCCCAAATTTTAGTCTATAGGAAACTAAAAAATCTAATATGAGGGGAATCGATTTGAAAGAGCTCTGCAGAACAAACTCACAGAAAATCTGAATTTTGTTTAAAAAACCCATGCAATAATTTCCATCGTCCCCTCCCCTAGGTGCTTAAGGAAACTAGACAGATCACTAAAAAGGATGCAATTGTAATACACTGGTCGTCTTCTAAAACCGACACGAAATCCATAACATAATCAAAATTTTTAAACTTTGTTTATCAGGAATCATTCTCCTAAGAGGGTATTGATTGGTTTAGTTAAAATTATATTTAGAAGATATTAGGGATTTAGGGATTGAGATTTGGGGGATGGGCCATTTAGCTCCACAAACTGGAAGATACAAAAAGCAATAATAAATGAAAATTAGCGGTAAATGAAACGCTATTTTGTTCAAGAAATCACTTATCGTGCTAATGAAATGTCTCGATTTGAAGAAACTAGAATAAAGTCAAATGACACAAAGACTTAGAAAAGGAAAATGAAACTATAGTAACGGAGAAAGAAATTCGACGAAACCCTAACGAAAGAGAATAAAGAGATACTGTAAGCAGAATAAGATTGCTTGGAGTGGAGATTAGAGAATAAATTAATTTCTCGTATGATTCGTACTAAAATCGTATGAATTTACGGGGAAAACGGCCCCTACGGGGAGCTCAAATAATGTGAGGCTTCATTTATGCTCTTAAGCCACGGTTTTGCTAAATCAGGCCTATTGTTTGTTGATGTTTTGTTTTAGCCGTTTTTTTGTCTAAAGCCAGGGGTTAACTATGGAGTTCGTCATTAATTTATGGTGGCAAAAACTTAAAGTCTTCCTTGGCAACTGCCCCAATGTTGTAGTGCAAATCTGAAAATGTTATAAGGTAGGCAAGGGGCACGTCGAGGGGGGACATGATGGAGTAGATGCTTTGCTGGCATTTGAGTATGGTTAACTTTCACCCTCTTTCTCAAAATGAGTTTACTCTCGTATTTTTTCCCTGTAGTGTGTACATAAATCACCATCAGTCTTTTCTTTATTAGGACACATTGATAGGGATACTTGCTTACTCTTCTTCATTTGAGTTCCCCTCCCTTGCATTATTTTCTTTTAACGAGGACATAAAATATATTGTTTCTAGATTGAATCAATAGGATGATAAAATCATTGGAAATACACTCCTCTTATATTCCTCTCCAACACTAACTAACCTAGTTTTTTTTTTTTTTTTTTTTGTAAATGGTTTACTGAAAGTCTCAGAAATAAATGGGGCAAAAACAAAAAAGGGGGGGGGGGGGAGTGGATTATAACACGAATGACATATTTAGGCACAAAAGGGCTGGTAAACGGATATTAAAAATTTTGGGTAAGCCTAGGCCAAGCAAAAAACAAAAGTGGAACAATTAAAAAGCTTAGGATGAAATCTTTTGTCTACTCAGTATAGTATCCTTTGCTCGAATCAAGAATAGAGTTTGTTCTATATGGGACTAACTTGAACTTGAAGGTGACCATCGACAATTTTGATTATAAAAAATGAGGATAAAAAAATAATGAATTCTGGAAAGGAATTTAAAAAATTAACACTTGAGCCTTGTAAAAAAGGACAGATCCGTGGACATAGAATTTCGGCTACGAGTCTCTACAGGTATCTCAACTATTTTGTTTATGATTGCCTATCCTTTTAAACAGGGATTCGTTGGACTGCCGTTGAAAACATCCTAAATAAGACCATACAAAATTTGTCTAACATGAAGCATGATTTCACATCTAAGAAGGAACATATAATCAGCGTGATTATCTGACAACAAATGTAGGTTTTAGAGGAAGTAAAAGACATTACCTAATCAATGGAGCAGACACAGATTTGGCATTCAGAAGTTCAAACTTAGAGAGATCTATGCTTGGTAAAAAAAAATGATAAATTGACCTCTGTGGGGACATACTTACAATAATGATCTTTCGCTCAACAGATCACAAATAAAGGAGAAATGTCGATGTGCCAATTTTCTGGGTTAATGATGTTAAGGGTTCTTGAAAATGTTTATCGCACTCATATTGATCATAAAATAAGGACAGCGTCCCCGGAGACTATTCCATAAAGTATAAAACATGTGTTTTTGAAAATGAACTAAAACTAGGTACTCTGCAGCGATTATCAAAAAGCGAGAGATAAATAGAATTAGACGTAGCAATAGTGCAAGATGATTGGGAGGTATCGATGGATGGATTAGAAGATGTGAGCATAGGACTAGGTCTCTTCTTTAGGAGTTTCACCGTTACTCCCCTTTGCATGCAGGTGGATGGGGCCCCTTCGTTGCCTCTAGGATGAAAAAATCAGGTAGCGCTTCTCTTGCACAAAGAGGATCATCAAAGATTTGCACTTTCAAACTATGGTACTTGGATCTAGACAGATATATAGTAGTACCACAGAGAAGAGACGAACTGTTGTTCTTTTGATGCTTGAAAACAGAGGCACAACTGCTCTTGTGTAGGAGGTAAGTCCCAATTGTAATAAGTGTTAAATGGGGGACATCCATCAATTTTTGAACCGGAAGTAAAAACCGTTTAAGACTTAATTATGAAATAGTAACCGTAGTTGGAGTATTCAAAAAGGAAAAAAGTTCAAGTTGCTAGACTTGGTTCGAATAGCTTCGGGAACTCCGGTTAAAAAGACCTTAGTTCAAATGTGAACTACAAGTCGAATCGACTTCGTTAGAGTTGATACAGGTCAATATAATTGTTTTGAAAAAATTAATTCTATCATAGAACCGCCCAAGTCTGAAGTCACCCCATTAAATCAAGTAAAAGTTTTCAAACTCATTTTTTTGGCCCGCCTTGCCCAACATAGGAGAATAAAAGATATAAGAAGATATATCCAAGGAACCTAAACTACTGTTCTAAGCAATGTGGGATACAAATACGCACATTAGAGTTTTGGAGATATAACAATACTAACAATCCTCCCGACTATATCAGGAAAAATCGAGTAAAGCTACACTAAACGCAGTCGCCAATAAGGTAGAGGGTGTCTTGTCGACGTGTAATCCTTGACCTAGTGAAATACTTTTAAAGTACTAGAGATTAGAGTAACACTTGCTTGAACTCAATTTTGGAGGGTTACAACTAAAGGCATACCACATAACACTTTTAACGTGCAAAGTTCTGAAAACAATGTCAGGGTTATGAATGGCACATACACTCGAGTCCGGTCTAATGCAAGGCTCTAGATAATTTGCCCAAGTCCATGAAAGCGCAGGCTCACTTCCACAATCATCGCGGTGACGTCCTGGAATCAGGAGTACCACGATAGCTAGGTACGACCATCTACAGTAGAGTATAGCCACTGATTAAGAGTTATAGCTAATACTTAGCCTTAAACCCGGAGGATGGTCAGTTTTATAGGGCTGGACCAAAATTCACTCTGAGCCGCCCAGAAGTGGAGTTTCTCTTACGGTAACGCGGTTTACGACGGTATTTGTCATTTCTTGTCATTAAAATAATATTTGTGCACTTTTGTAATAGTTGGAGTACTATCACAGTGGATAACTATGGTTGGTAACAGCTTATCCCATAAAGGGATATCTGACGAAAGGTTTCTAAACCAATCTGCCTCCTCATTGGCATCAGCTAGTACTATCAGTTCTGACTCTATCGTGGATTGGGCAAAAATAGTTTATTTCTTGGACCTCCAAGAAACTGCCCCACCAGCAATATTAAAGATAAAACTGCTGGTAGCCTTGGAGTCTTCAGATAGGGTGCTCAAATCAGTATCGGTAAGTCCCTCTAGAACTGCGGGGAATCGCTCATAGTATATTCATAGGTTCATGGTTCTTTTCAGATACCACATGAACCTTTCTATAGCATGCCAATACTCTTTACCAGGACAACTTGTAAATCTACATAGCATCCCCACTGCATAAGAAATGTCTAGCCTAGTACACTCAGTAGCAACTGAAGGTTGCCAATGATACTAGCTTCTAACTTGGGTCGTAAAGGGTGCACACAGGTTTATAGTCATAGTAGTTATACCTTTTCAAGATCTTCTCAATGCAATAAGATTGATCTAAAGTTATACCACTTTCAGTCCTAGTAATCTTAATTCCCTAAATTATACTAGCTTCCCCCAAATCCTTCATGTCGAAATTTTGACTTAATAGAATCTTGACATCATTAATAACAGATATATTAGATCCAAAAATCAGCAAGTCATCCACATATAAGCATATAATAGTGTAAACATTATTTACAGCCTAGTAATAAATCTATTTGTCACTTTCATTGATTTTAAAGCCATGTGATATGACTAAGTTGTCAAATTTCTCATGCCCCTGTTTTAGTGCCTGTTTGAATCCATCTAAGGACTTCACCAATTTAGAGACTTTACGTTCCTGACCGGGCACGACAAATCCCTCAGGTTGGTCTATATAAATCTCTTCATCCAAGTCACCATTCAAAAAAGTAATTTTAACATCTATTTGGTAAACTACTAAGTTATGAATAACAATAGTAGCAAGTAATATTTTAATCAAAGTAATTCTTGTAACAAGAGAATAAGTGTCAAAGAAATCAATGTTTTCTCTCTGTCTAAATTCTTTAGCTGTAAGCCTAGCTTTATATTTTTCAACTGACCCATCTGGTCTCAATTTCTTTTTAAGGATCCATTTACAACCAATTACTTGTAACTGGGAGGCAAATTTGAAATAACCTAAGTTCCATTGGACTCCAGAGAGTCTGTCTCATTATTGATAACATCTTACCAAACATCTGAATCAGGGGAGGTAAGAGCCTTTTTGAGGGTAGCCGAATATCCCTCTAGAGTATATACATCAAAATTAGGACCAAAGTCCTTCTCTACTCTCGCTCTCGCTCTCCTTCTAACATAAGAAAATATGCAATAGTTTACAAATTTCTAGGTTCTTCTATTCTAGGTGCAACAAAAACTTAATGAGGAGCCCCCATAATCTCTAGATATAAAAGAAAACTTGTCTTAATAAAAATCAGCGTTAATAGATTCAATAATAGTTTTGTTTTGCAAGTCAAAAAATCTATACGGTTTACTGTTTATTGCATAACCAATGGAAACACATTTATAAGCACGGCCAACAAGTTTTGCCCTTTTAGGATCTGGTATCCTGACATATGCTAAACATCCCCAAACTCTAAAGTATGAGACATTCGGCTTTCTTCCATTCCATAATTCCAGAGGTGTGGCCAAAAATTTTGAGTTAGGAACTCTGTTTAGCACATAACAAACAGTTAACAATATCTCTCCCTACTAGTGGGAAGCAGCTCATAAACTTAACACTATAGTAACTACTAGTTCTATATAAGTGTGGTCCTTACGTTCATCCTTACCATTTATCTTAGGTGAATAAGGAGCTGTGGTCTCGTGAATAATCCCTTTGGACTGATACAGCTTATGGAATGCCCCAGAGTCATATTCAGCTCCTTTGTTACTCCGAAAACATTTTATTTTCTTTCCAAATTGAGTCTCAATTTCAACAAGGAAATTCTTAAGCATTTTCAGAGCTTCGCTTTTGTGAGCCATAAGATATACATAAGTGCAATTAGAATGGTCATCAATAAAAGTTATAAAATAACGTTTCCCATTCTTGGTTAAGATCCTTTATAATTTACAAATGTCAGAGTGTATAAGGTCCAAGGTTCTAGATTTTCTTTGTACAAATTTGTGAGTCTTAGTGATCTCTGCTTGAGAATAATATTCACATTTATCTTAATTGTCCAAAGGGAATTTTGGAATCAAACTCAGGTTACACATACTTTTAATGAGCTTCTTGTTAAGATGACAAAGCCTACTATGCCAAACATAAAAAGTACACACAGAGTAAGAAGAAGATTCTTTATTAATCATATTAATGTTAAGCTTATATATAGAATCACACGCATAGCCCTTACCTACAAATTCCCTATTCTTGGTGATCGTATAAACGCTATCTCCAATGTTCTGCATAAACCCAACCTTGTTCAGGAGAAAAACAGATACAAAATTCTTCCCTATTGAGGGGTATGGAGCACATCCTTTAGAATAAGAGTCCTCCCAGATGTAAACTTCAGCAAGACATTTCCAGTTCTAGCATCCTCTATGGTGTGGGTGTCCCCCAGCAACACGTTCTTGCCCTTAGCTTCAACATGCATTTTATACAGCTCCCTATCATAACAGACATGATGGGTAACACTAGAGTCCATCCACCATCCTTCTGATCTACTGACCATATTAACCTCATATATCATAGTAACCAGAGGTTCTTTAGACACATGCTCGGTCAAATGGACCTTTGTAGGTTTCGGCTCGTTACGGCTGTCCCGAGCCATGTGTCTTGGCCGACTATAGTTATAACTAATAAACTGGGCAGATTCCTGCTTGTTTGCTTTCAAGGTAGGTATAGAGTTGTTCGAGCCAGGGTTCTTGTTTGGTTAGTGGGATTGGTTTTTCATACCATTTTTTTCCGGCTTTAGGGAAGTATTGATGATCATGTTCTTATTGTGATTAGACACAAACATAACTTTGTCATTAATGTCTTGTTTTCTAGATTCTTCCTCAATGCGGAGGCGTATGATAAGGCTCTCCATAGAAAACCCTTTTGATTTATGTTAAAAGGTATTTTTGAACTCCTTCTAGGCCGAAGGTAACTTGTTTATGAGGATAGCAACCTGGAATTGTTCATCTAATTTGATACCCCCAGAAATAATCTCTTGAGCTATCTTTTGGAGTTCATGAGACTAAGTTATGACTAACTTATTGTCATGCATCTTAAAATTCAAGTAGCGCCTAACCGCGTAATTTTTTGACCCAGCATCATCCGTATCATACTTTTTCTGGAGAACATCTCAAATTTCCTTAGATGATTCCAATACAGAGTTGAAATCATATTGGTTATCGCTTAGTCCATTCAGGATGAAATTCTTACAAAGAAGATCATCTGCAACCCATTTCTCTAAGGCCAATACAGATTTAGGGGATACGGGTTCAATTTCCTTAGGTTTAGTAGAGACACAAGACTCTGCTACTTTCTTAGTGGTAAACTAAAAAGCATTTTTGCTTTCTACCAATGGAATTTTGACCTTCAAATTTAAAAGGTTTGTTGCTGTCGGTGAAGACAGATCAGACTTCACTATTTGCCTCCATGACAAATACTAAAAATGTCTTAAAATTAAAAAGGAAATTAAACAATGATACCTCGGCAGTAATTATCGAAAACAGAGATTAATAGAATTAGACCAGCAACAGGAGCAAGATGATCTGGAGGTACTGAGGTGATGATCAGGAGATGATGAGTAGAGGACTAGGTCTCTATCTTTAAGACATTTTACCGCACTGCCCTTTGCAAACAATTGATTACTATGTCGCCTCTAGGATAAAATAGCAGAGTAGGAACCTCTCTTACAAGGAAAAATGACCTTCAAATGATTTGGACTTTCAACTATTTTACTCGGATTCTAGACTCATAGTTATGTCGAAAAGAAGAAACAAATTGTGTATCCAATGTTGTAAAATTGTAGAACAACTTCTCTTTATATAGAACATGTTCAAAATGGTAACAAGACTAGAAACAAAATGTTCTCAACGGAAGTAAAATGTTTATGACTTAATTACAAAATAGTAATACGTTACGTTTGGGGAATTCTAAAAGAAAAAAAATTAGTTAGAATAAACTTGGTTCGAATTGGTTTCTTGGGAACTCTAGGTTGAAATAAACTCAGTTTGAATAGAGAACTTTGGGTCGAATAAACTTAGTTCAAGTTTATTCAGGTCGAATAGACTCAGCTCAAATTGGTCCCGGTCAAATAGAATTGGTTTTGACAAAATCAATTCTTTCGTAGAGGCCCTAGTCTGAGTCCCAAGCCCATAAATCAAGCAAAGTTTTAAACTCATTTTTTCGCCCGCTCCTGTCCAACATGGAGAATAAAGGATCTAGGTTATATCAAGGAAAAAAACTACTCTTCGAAGCAATGATGGACCAAATAAGTCACATAAAGTTTTGGAGATATAAAACCCAATAGTTTCATCCAAATGAGTTGAGTGCAATAACTCCCTGCAACAATATACTCTGCCTCTGCTATGGATTGAGAGATACAGTTTTGCTTCTTGCTTTGCAAAACAACAATATTATTCCTAATATAGTTGCACCCTCCTGAAGTGCTCTATCTATCATCTGTATTACCTGCCCAATCTATATCTAAATAACCAATAACCTCGGATGTTGTGTCATATGAGTACCATAAACCAAAATAAGAAGTCCCACATACATAATGAATAATACACTTAACGGCCTGTAAATGGGACTCTTTAGGACTACCTTGATAACGAGCACAAATACAAGTACTAAACATAATATCAGGATGAGTAACAGTAAGATAAAGTAAACTACCTATCATACTTCTATACATTTTCGGATCAACATCTTTTCCTACCATGTCCTTATTTAACTTCGTCGTGGTACTCATGGGAGTCCGAGACCAAACTTCTTCATAAGATCCCTTGCATACGTGGATTGAAAGATAAATATCCCTTTCTCTAATTGACGTATTTGGAGACCTAAGAAGTACGTTAGTTCCTCAGCCATGCTCATTTCAAATTCACTTTTCATTAAAGCTGCAAAAGAAGTAGTTAGTGAATTCGAAGTAGATCCAAACATAATATCATCCACATATACCTGAGCACCGTGCCTCCCTTACATTGTATAAATAGCATCTTATCAACTCCCTCTTGAGCAAATCTCTTTCCCAAGAGAAAATTTGAAAGCCACTCATACCATGCTCGAGGAGATTGCTTTACACCAAAATGAGCCTTTTTCAAGTAGAAAACGTGATCAGGATGATGAGGATCCTCAAACCCTTTTGGTTGTGCCACATACACTTCTTCCTCACAGAGCCCGTTCAGATATGTACTCTTCACATCCATTTGATATAGTTTAAAACTTTAATTACAAGAAAGAGCAAAAAGTATGCGAATAGACTCAAGCCTTGAAGTAGAAGCAAAAGTTTTAGCAACGTCAGCTCCTTTGACTTGATTGTACCCTTGGGCAGCCAACCTAGCTTTGTTTCAAATGACATTTCCAAGTTCATCAAACTTGCTCTTGTAGATTCATTTAGTTCCAATTACATTCGTACTAGAAGGATGTGAAACGACATCCCACATATCTTGACGTCAAAATTGGCAAAGCTCATCCTACAATATTCATCTAAGAGAGCTTCCTTGACAGCTGTGGGTTTGATCATTGAAATATATCAAACACAATTTGCCATCTTATGGTTTTGGCTTCTAGTTTGAACATGAAAACTAGCATCCCCAATTATATCGGCTTGTGAGTGATCCTTGTGAACTTGATACCATCCGAGTTCTGGTATACTAGGAGCGAGAGGGGGTGGGGGAGTAGATAAGGGAGGTCCAACATTAGATGCTGTAGTCATGTCAAAAATCTCACTAGTTGACGTATCCAGATTTTCCATTGTACCATCTTCTTCTCCAACATCTATAGAGCCAATAGTGTAAGTATCATCCACAACCACATTACATGACTCCATCATCACTTTGGTCTTAGAATTATAGACACAAAAAGCTCTACTATTTGTTGAATATCCCAATAAAATACCCTCATAACTTCGAGAGTCATATTTCCCAATACTTTCTTGATTTCGAAATATAAAGCATTTACTCCCAAAAACCCGAATGTAATTTACATTCGGCTTCTTTCCAAACCAAAGTTCATAGGGCGTATTTAATGTAAGTCGGCGAAGATATACCCTATTAATAGTATAACACGCGGTATGAATGGCATCCCCCAAAAAATGTGTAGAAAGATCCTTGTTGTGAAGTAAGACCCATCCCATTTCTTGAAAAACTCTATTCTTTCATTCTACAAGCCCATTTTGTTGTGGCGTGATTGGAGCAGAAAATTCATGTTTAATCCCATTAGAAGTGCAATACTCGATTACTCCGGTATCCTTAAACTCGCCACCGTGATCACTTTGAATTTTTTTGATAGAACGATCTTTCTCATTTTGAATTCGAAGTGATATAGTACGGAATTCTTCAAATGTATAATGAGAGAAATCATCCACCATTACCAAAATATAGTGTTTACCACCCAAAGATGCAATTCTCATTGGACCCATCAAATCCATGTATATTAACTCAAGAATCTATGTAGTAGCAATATTATTGACCTTCTTGCGAGAACTCTTGATTTGCTTGCCAATTTGACACGGACCACACACAACATTAGTTAATCTTCCCAAATTTGGAACTCCCCTGATAAGCTCTTTGCTCGTAGTCTTGGAAAACTCATTGAAGTTAATGTGTCCCAACCTTTGATGCCACAAATCTACATCACTCAGTTTAGCTTTGTTATACAGTAGAGCTTCTTATTAAGAAGCATAATAGTTGTCAGCAGTTCTAGCTATATACATTTTACGTTGTCCTTGAGAATTTAATACATCACAACCTTCTTTAGAAAAAGTAGCAGTGTAGTTTATATCACATAACTGACTGACACTAAGAAGATTTTCTTTCTGCCCCTTAACTAAAAGAGCATTATCTATGATCGGAGTAGCAAGTCCTTCAGCCTTACCCTTTCCCACAGCAGGAGATATGTTCCCATCAACAAAAGTAACATCGCCACCCTAAATATCCTCTAGGTGACTCATCTTGGACTCATCACCAGTCATATGAAGAGAACATTCACTATCCATATACCACTGAATAGACTTCATGGTAATCAAAGCAGTTAGTACAACATTGTACCTTATTTGAGGTGCCAAATCAGTATTCCGCACCTAAATTGTTTGAAGAATGCTTTGAGCTAAAGTTTCCTGTGCAAACCATTTAGACAAATTCTCACTTTTCACATTAGTAGAAATCACATTTGATTTATATCTTTGTCCATTGAATGGTCGAGCATATGGCTGATAGGGTCCAACAAATCTACAATAAGACATAATATGACCCTTTCGACCACATAATCCATAGTAATAAATATGAGAGTACAAGAACCTTTTGGCTTGATTACAAGTGGAGGATATTATATTTTGTTTGGGCAATGATGTAGTAGCAATTGCTTTGACATATTATGTAACTTGAGGAGTCTTGGTTCTAGAGAGATGTTCCTCATATCCTTGACCCCTTTTGTCAGTGTCCATCTTTCCCATACATAACATCTTATCAATATTTTTAGCTCCTTGAAATAAGTTTTCAAGTTTCCACTGAGATAAACCTAAATCAAGCTTGGCCACATGTAGATCATCCAAAGTTGATTTCATTTTCCCCTTCACATCATGAAATCCTTTTTCTTAAAGCATAACATTATCATGGAGACCTTGTTTCTCATCTTTAAGCATTTCTATCTCATGACTTGTATTTTCAACTTTTTCTTGAAGTTCATGTGAGTTTATTAACTTGGTCTTTCAAGACTTTCTTAGGCTTACCAAGTTTAATACACTACGCAAAAGTCTGAGCATACAAGTCTTCAAGATTCAGGTCTTCAAACTTAATTTTTTCATGATCACTTTGATTTTTAATAGAATTCTCAAGTTTAAAAGTGTCAGAGTTCTTATTACTATAATTTAGAAAAGCAGGATATGCGCAATATTGTTCATTCTCAACTACTTGGGGATGATCCTCATTGTTATTAATTTCATCATTATTATCATAGCTTTGTGATTAGTTCCAGATTTTTTATTGGGACAACTGTGAGCATAATGACCAAACTTGTAACACTTATAGCATTTAACTTGACTTAGGTCAGTGTCATTATTGGTCTGCTGATTATAAGATTTGACCCGATCATGAGGTCACGGTTTATAGTTCATCGATTGCCCTTATTTTTGAAATTAATGTTTTTTCAAGATTTTTTGAAATTGTTGGCTAATAAGAGTATTTGATGAATCTATATCCAAACCTTCATCATCATCTGAGATATATGAGTGATCAATCTCTTTGGAACCATTAGAATAAGAAAAGTAAGATGAAGATTTAAAAACAACACTCTTGTTCCTCTCAGGGTTTTCCATTTTCATCTCGAGTTTAAAAGTTTACAACTTTCCAACTATAATATATCTGGTTTCATTTTCTTAAGATCCTGAGCTTTTTCGATAGCATCACGTCTAGATCTTAAGCTCTTAGAAAGAGATCTTTGAACTTTACAAACAATTTGGACATCGGAATAAGGATCCCCTAATGCGGTACTAGTGTTTGAAATATCACTTAGTCTCGCATAAAATTCTTCAAAATATTTATTTTCACTTATTCAAATGTTCTCAAATTGCGAAGTAAGTATTTTGAGCTTACTTTCTTTAATTGTATCATCATTTTTATGAGTTCGAACTAGAATGTCCCAAGCTTCTTTTGAAGTGGTACAGGCAGAAATATGTTAAAACTCACTTTGACTCACAACCATAAAGATAGTATTACAGCCTTTAGAGTTATAACTGGAAGTATCCTTTTCTTCCTTTGACCATTGGCTTATAGGTTTAAGGGCCTCTATAATACTACCTGGTGCACCTTGCATCAAAGTAGGTTGTTTCTATCCATCCTCAATGGCAATCTATACATCTTCCCCGATTGATTATAAGAAAGCAACCATTCAGACTTTCCAGTATGGATAATTTTTGCCATCGAAAAGTGGAAGATGATTAACAGGACCTCTAAACTTCTCAAAATTTATTATTATCAAACAATCAAGTCAGGATCCACGCTTAGGTTGTTAATCCTCTAAGCGTGACCGCTCTAATACCATTTGAAAGTTATAATCCCTTGAGATTAACTAATTTTGATTAATTTAGGTTAAAATCAATAGGTCTGGAAAACCTTGAATTAACGGTCTAACCTTAACCTAATTAAAGTTGGCTCGACTATCTAGTGTCAACAAGCACAAGTGCATCAAACACGAGAACAAATAATTTTAATCCTGTGGGAAACTTTTCTTAGAAGAAAAACCCACAGGTCATTGCCGAATCGCCTGACAGCTAAACAATCCAATATTGAAACAAAATTATAAGAGTTCAATTACTTACAGACTCAATAAACACATTCTGTGGTTACCACTATTCTAATCAAGCTCTTTGCAATTGATTCCTTGTTCTCACAATGCCTTGCTTCAATATCTCGTCAAAGCATCCAAGCTTGAAACTTACAAGCTTTGAAAATCAATGATTAGGTTTTTAAATTCTTTTATTGATCCAATTTGTGTTTTACTTCATAAGAATCGCCCGTTGAAATCTTTCGTCTCTCTAAAATCTCAAGCCCTAGAAAAGTTGGTTTTAGAAGATCTAAAAAGTGAAATAAGAAAGGAAGTCTTTTATTCAAAAACTGAAAATTCGAAGTCTGTTCGAACATAACCATGATCCTATGCGAAGAAACAATGTTATGATTAGCCTGCTCGAACAAAGAAAAAGTTTGTTCAAACAAAGTCTATTCGAGCAGAATAAAAGCCCTATTCGAATAAACAAAGTTCTGGGTAACCTTTTTGAACAAACAAATCTCTGTTCGAACAGAGTCTATTCAAACAAAACAAAAGCCTGTTCGAACATAAACATTTTTCTCCAAAAGAAATTACTTCCTTTCTGACCTTTTATAAAATATTAAGGGATTAATATTTTTGAGCAAAGAGGTACAAACCCATGTACCTGTTTAGTGTCAGTCCAGCTGTAGTCGCTTCATGTACAATCTCTAATGACGAGTAACCATGAGGTAGGGTTGACACCTAATCTAGACACGGAATGAAACAAACTACAAATATGGATGTTTCACATATACTTATGGTACTTTAATGGTGCCTATGAATGTGTCTTTCAATTCATTTGCGATAAATTGGAGGTTTGCCATTCGTTAAACCTTATTATTACTTAACTTATGTAAGAGATCTAGATGAGACATTGATGGTGTTTTCCAACTAATATTGGAAACATCCTCAGCATTGACTGTCATATCTTCCCCCAATGCTAGGATTATCGTCTCATCAAAGTGACAATTATCTACCTTACAGTATATACGTAGCCAGCAGGTTTCAAGTATCTAATTATAGATGTAAATCATAACCCACATAATACCAGTCTGACATTGAGGGTTCCATCTTCATATATTCTGGTAGTACAATTGCCACCTGTACGGAACATCCAAATGTTAGTCAATGAGGGACATCGATCTCCAACCCAGCTACTAGTCACTTTTTGTATTTTTTTGATGACTTGCTAAGGGATAAATCCGAATCAGTATTGTGGGAGCAAGAATGCATATCCCACACACTGGCCAGAGCTAGTGATCGTAATAATAGTGGCCTAATAATTATCGTAAATGGCATGATTAAGTTTTCTACCATAATGATACTCACGATGCTCAATCATCTATCCCATTTAGCGATAAAATAATCACCAAAAGCCTGTGAGTTCAACTCGTATACTCCCATCAAGACCCATCAATCAACTTTGATCGGTTAATGTAGGAGTTGAGCCTGTGATCGAATGATCTAAGTGAAAATTCATGCTAACATTGTATTCTTAGATTATAATAATAGACATGTGTAAGACCATCTCCTAGATACGTCTTATATGATCATGGATACTCGAGTGGGCCACAATATGGATGGATAGGTTCACATGTGTCTCCATAGATGCGTTGGGGGCAAAGGTTGGAGATCCCACTCTACCTTGGTCATACTAGGATAAAATAATAGATTTTCCTTAAAAACAATTATTATACGTACACTTTTTGGATTTTCTCTCCTTATAAGGAAAGTTGAGATGAAATCCTGATAATCCTCCTTACTATCTAAGCCCTGTGGAGTGTATTGGAAACCATTCCAATAATGTATATTAACCTTTAGACATGGAGGGAATGCACAAAACCTTGTCTATTATTTTCTCCGATAGTCTTTATGGGATAAGCATTATCGTGTTTCTCCCTAAAGTCAGTAAAATCCAGCTGGATTTACTAGTGTATAAGGTAGACTATATACCCCATATTGTACAGTTAGAGAGTAATAATGTGACATACTCAGTGTATTCTATCAGGTTGGCTGTGCCAATGATATTTGTGACATCCCTGGTGCACTAGGTTAGAGATAAAAATATGTTCATATCTCAAAAGAATCGAGTGTGTGGCACTAATGTCTCTTAGACGTATGTCACCACTCATCCGATTATCGGTAATGCTCAATAAGCAGATAGATCCATATGCGGGCAGTATATAGTAGATCTACAATCATATATCAAATTTAACTACTTCTCAAGCAATAAATTCAAATAATCACAATTTAGAACAAAATTAAAATCTCATGTATGTCATGAGTACTTTATTGAAACATAAATGATTTGATCCTGACATAATCAAAAATACTAGTAAAAGATAAATCAAGCCTTTGCAAAAAAAGAAACTACTAGTGCTCTTTACTGTGACGTCACATGTTTACTTAGATATCTCTGCGAATTACTCTGTATGTTGATCCATGCCGGCATCAGCGTCGCCGAAAAAGTCTGACACTGTGAACACCTCAGCGGTAGATTTAGTGTTAATAACTGTGTGGTGGGTCTGGACTCTATTATTTCTGGCCACCCAGGGTTGCAGATATTCTCGTGCCCAGTGTCTGTTGCTACTACAGTTAAAGTAAGGAGATCTCTGATCTGGCTTCTTTTCTTTCTTCACATTTCCTGGTTTGCCAGATTTCTTAAATTGTTTACCTTTTCTAAGAACAATGGGTTTCTGGTTCCCGCCCTTCCTGCTTCCCTTGAATCCTTTCCTGCCCTTTCCATATTTGCGTCCTTGACTTGCATAGTTATTTCCCTAAAACATAATATTCTATGATGCGGGTAACGACACACTCCCAGAAGGCCACATTGCATGAATCTTTGCCAAAAGTTTATTGTTTTGCTCAGAGAAGAGCAGTGCCTGAATCAAGTCTTCATGAGTCATAATGTTCTTTCGCCGATATTGCCTATAAAGTATAATATTGATAAGATAGAAATTTGATAGAGTCTTCTCTACCATTTCAGTATTAATGACTTTCTTTTCACATAGTACAAGTGTAGAAGTAATTTTATGGACTGCTGAGTTATAATCAGCTACAGTCCAGAAATCTTGGAACCGAAGGTTGTTCCATTGGTACATCACTTATGGGACAATAGTTATTTTTTTCTGACCTTAACGTCCCTTCAAGCTTGCTCATAAGTCAGTTGGCTTAATTTTATTGAGGTATTCAATCTTCAGGTCATCTTGAATATGATAACGGAGGATAGAGAGACTTGCCGAAATCTTCAGGTTATCTGTTAGAAGTTGGGTCCGGCATAAGGGCTTGAGTCTGGGCGAAGTTCCTTTCTAGGGGGTTTCGGCCTGGTTGTTGTTGAAGAAACCTGTATGTGGTACATGCATTACTTAAGGGCATGCCCTGCTGTATGCCACGCCCAATGACTATGCCTTGTGTTTTTTGTAGTATACCCAAAGGCATGCTACACATGCCGATTGATCTGCCGACACTTGCGTCTCTCGTGTTCCTTAACATACCAATTGGTGTGCCTCGACCCGTGCCCCAACTCTTCTTCCAAAATCCTGCCGAAATCCATGATTTAGATCGCCATTTCCCGGCTTACCTCGACCTAAAAAAACCTCCCTACCTCTTAATGTCACCACACTATTCGAAAATCTCATCTCATGTCCTCCTTGCGATGAGATTGCTAGCAAGATGGATTTTAAAGTTTAATCCGTTTGATTTTTGAACTCTTCTATCGAGTTCTCCGTACTAACTCTAAATTCCTCCATCTTCACCTCTAGATCTTGCAACCTATCTCCTTGGGTTGGTTGACAAGATCTTGCTTTCTTCTTCCCTACCATCTTTGATCTTGAGTGAAAATAAAACTTTACTAAAAAGAAAAGAAAACTCCCCACGGAATGATCTTTGCTTTGGTACCAATTGATAGAAAACTAATATGCGGAAGCGATTAATAAAAGATAGATGACTATTTTGATTGAATTAAAGACTAAAAACAAAATAGATCCCTCTACTTAGCTAAGGTTTCTTCTCCCAAACTCAACCTGACCTTACCTTCTATCCTAGGATTCCTTTATAGAACTAGGAGTCCCCTTCCTTCTAAAAGACTACCCTTTAAAAAGGCATTATTCTACTAAAAAAAATAACTAAAAATAGAAATAAGGAGGGTCTCCATAGAGGCCGGCTCCTAAGGGGATGCCTACTACGACCACGACCAAAATGATTATTATTCCTATCAAAACAACTTCAACTTTTCTGAAGTTATATCAGCAAAACTTGATTACACAACTTGGAGACACTCCAGAAATCATTAGTAACTTCTCCATAACCAACATTTTTTTTATGCTATATGATGCAAGCCAATATTCATCCTATCCAACACTCTAGCATTCTTCAAAATGAACTCTGCGAAACTCAGCTCCCAGTCGTGTCCTTTAAAAATCTCAAACTTTACTCTCTTGAGATGTAATAATATACACGGTGGAACCATTTCTGACGACCAATTATTTCTTTCAAAAAACTGAACCACTTGAAAGTAACAGAAAGAAACCAATCAATACGAATTTACTAAAATCTTAAATTTAGCCATTCAAGAGACATGAAATACTTACCTCTAGGCGGCTGATTCCTGCTTAGGAATGCTTTTTAATAAGTGAGAGAATACTTTTAGGGCATCATCATTGAATCTAGTTTGACAGAAACTTTCTATATTCATTTTGACTAGGCTGTAAAATAAAGGAGCCCTGATGACTTAGGAACCCTCTCTGCGGGAGGGTATCTTGAAACACGGCAAAGTAAAGCATCAGGTAGCATAAATGATAACATTAATGGCTTAAGATAAGTCTAAACACAAGAATGGAAGTATACCTCAAAGAGTTTAGGAGACAGTGTAAGAAATGTTACAATAGAGAACACCCCAAGAAGTCTGTTTAAAAAATAACCCTCCTTTAGGTCAACTTTAACATCTGCACACACTAGTGATTGAAAGTCATACACAGTGAAGTTGTATTGTCAATGACTAATTAAATCGAAGTTCAAGAAATTTGACACAAGAATATTGATTTCACCTTCACTTGTGCTGAGCCATACAATGGAAACAAAATACCAATTTGATCTGATTAGCGATGAACAAACTAAAGGAATAAACACAATCAAACGAGAACACATATTTACCATGGTTCAGCAAATTGCCTATGTCCACACCAATAGAGAAAGAAAGAGTGAGAATTTTGTCAGATGATTCCAGGTTATAATCACTCACCAACAAGTTGAGGCCTCTCTAAGTTTTCTCTAGAAAAGAACTCACCTTAGGATATCTCACCAAGAGTGGCTACTAAATACCCTAAGTCTCCTTTATGTATTTGGGAGAATTATTACATCAACACGGATCATGAGGAAAAGCCAACATTATCAATTCAACACTCTAAAACTAACTTTGCGATGTTTGTTCTTAAAGACTCTAAAGTCTATTTGAACAGTAGGTGTTCAGCCTCTGCTGTTTGAATAAACATTATATCAATTTGAACATAACACTTTATCCATCTGTAGTAGCATATTCCCCAGATTCGACAAAAGTAAGCCAGTAAAGTATAGTCGAAGACATGCAAAGACAACCCTTCATAGTCAGAGACATCTCAGTAATCATAGGCCAGCACGGTGTAGTCGAAGACAGCTCAACATTCTAGAAGATACTATAAGTCCTCGACCTACCAAATGTAGCCGTTGAAGCCTGGTCAAGAGAGAACTATTAGAGATCCGCAAAGTTTGCCCACTTCCCCGGAATAGGGGACTATTTCTTTCATTTTGTAAAACTACCTATATGATTATAAATACAGGTAGAGAATAGATACTGCGGGAAACAATCTTTTACTATTCGTACTTCAAACACCTACCTTCACTCTAAAATGTGTAATAACTAGCATCTTACTGGATTTTATATAAAAATCCTCCTCGAGGTCGTGGTTTCTCTTAGCCTTTACTGAGTTTTCCACGTAAAATCTTGTTTTATCTAGCTTATTACCTTCTCTTTACGAATAAGTATTGGCAAAGATTCCCCTTCCTGAAAATACGCCACTACAATTGGCGCCGTCTGTGGGAATTACCACACTTTTTTATTGTCGCTGATCTAAACGCCGTCCAATGACAAACATTAACCTAACAAGCCATTCAAGTACCGTCAGAGATCAAAAAATGCCTGGAACTGTTGATTTTCACAGTATCATACTCGAGCTTTAGCAACAGATGGCCACAGAAAAAGCCTAAAGAATGGAAGATCAGCGCGTCCACGCTCAAACTCTTCAAACAGAGAGAGACGAATGGCAGAAAGCCTTAGATCAAAAGAGCCAAATACATCAGAAAGAAATGAAACGACTAAGAAGAACGTAAGATCGGCTTACCGGTCGACAAATGTCCCCTTCACTCGCTCGAGGCGAGCATAAATTAAAAATATTTCAATGTGACGATCCACCAAGAGAAGACGAGCTTCGTGTTTCTCGATCCAGATCTGGGAACCCAAACAGAGCCTCTCGACATTTTGGTTTAACATCCTCAGCGTCATCAACTCAAAGAAGTCGACGCACTCCACATCCAACTCTCCAACCTGATAGAAGACAGATCAGGGATCGATTGGGACCAGAAGGATAGGGATATTTTATTCCTAAAATTCCAGCTTTACCATTTCCCTTGAAATAATTCGTCACCTTGGACGACCTCAACAATAGGATCCATGCCATAAATTATAACATTCTAGCCCAAAGGTCCGCACTTGATAGAATCGAGACAAACCCCATCTCTCCTTATCTCGAAGTTAGGCCTATTCCGGATAATATCCATATGCCCAAATTTATTCAGTATACAGGCCTTACTGACCGACTTACGCATGTTCAACATTTCAATGCCATAGTGGGATTATATTCCAAACTTGACCACATGCTATGTAGGCTATTCAACATGAGCCTGAAGGAAGAACCACTCCATTGCTTCCATACTACCCAAGAGGCCTCCATCACCATGTTCATCCAGTTGTAGCATCTTTTTGAATCCAATTGCGCTCACTCCAGAGAGTGTAAGAGATTACATTCGACTCCTTGTTTTACTTCGAGCAAGGTGCAAAAGAGGCCATAGTAAACCGTTATAAACGCTTCCTACAGGAAACATGGAAAATAGGGAACTCAACCCTAAGATCGCTGTTCCGACATTCACCACCGCCCTGCACATTGACTCAAAAGTTTGGGAAGAACTTACTATGCACAAGCCGCGTGCAGTCACTGAGATGATTGATATGGTTAATAACTACATCAAACTGGAGCGATCAAAGGAAGATAAGATGAAAAGCTTATATGTAATTCACTCTCGAGAAACATCTTCGACCCCATCTCAGCAAACAGTCACTCCTGAAGTACCTAAATAACGCGACTGAAATACTGACAACAATAGAAGAAGGGACGGCAGACAAGATAGACCTATTCCAGTTTTTCCGCCAATGACAACAACTCTCTCTGCTATCTTGCCGACAATAAAGGGTGATGAGTGTTATCGTGTACCACAGATAATTTTTGATCATCCCAACAAACCACTATGTCAGTATCATAATGTGCATAGCCCTGAGATTGACGCCTTTTACTCCCTCATACGAATCTTCCATCGCATTTTATTATCTGGAAGACTCCACAATTATGTCATCGACATCCAAAACATCCTCGAGAATGAAGCAAAAAATAAAGAAGTGGAGCAAAATCAGGCCCAGGGGCAGGCTTGCCACCTGTACATGATTGAGATCGAGAAAGGAAAGAAAAAAAAACAAGACGATCATATTATATTTTGCTGTAAAATGACCTCCTCAGACAAATCAATAAAACTTCTTCCCAGCACAAGTAAATCGAGGCGTCCTTGCCAAATCACCTTCATAGACTATGACACAAGCCACGTTAAATACCCCCATGATGACCCTCTCGTCCTTATGCTCAAAGTCAGACATGACTATTTATATACACTTCTCATCGATACTGGAAGTACCACAGATGTATTGTTCAGAAGATCAATTGAAGTTCTAGGCCTTACAAATTTGGTAAAAGCTTCTACAGCAATAGTTACGGGCCTCAATGGTTTGAAAGAATCAGCCACAGGAGAAATTACTTTGCCAGTTTAGGCAGGTTTCGAAACTACATTCGTCAAATATCTTGTCATCGATGCAGAGTCCAAATACTTGGGGAATTTTTGGTCGAAGTAGGTTGAATCCAATCAAAGCAGTACCTTCCACTTATCATCTAGCACTATATTTTCCAATAGATCACGACATATATGAAGTCAAAGGTAGCCAAGCAGTTGCACGAATGTCCGGAAATACAATAACCAAATCTCATACAACTAAACTTTTCAAAGCATAGCAACTATAGCAAGAAGAATCGGCAACATTTGAATAGCATGACAGCGAGATAGTCGAATCTGTTGAGCTCGATGGCCTGGGACGCACAACCTTCATCGGCTATAAATTATCGACCGATGAAAAAGAGGCCATGATATAGCTACTTAAGAAGAAGATTGACATTTTTGCCAGGACTTTCCAAGAAATGCACCGCATCGATCCTTCAATCGCTTGTCACCGACTCAACCTCCTTCCAGACAGCAAAGCTATCATTCAAAAATCATAGAATCTAGCCCCCCGACTCAGCGATGCCGTAAATGAAGAAATTGATAAACTCTTTCGGGTAGGATTTATTTGGGAAGCTAAATATCCGAAGTGGGTTTCTAATATCATAGCGGTACCAAAGAAAAATGGTAAAATTAGGGTTTGCGTTAACTTCATCGAACCAAACAAGTTCACACCTAAAGGCAATTTTTTGCTACCACTAATTCCGCAACTTCTCGACTCAGTTGTAGGACACGAACTTCTTTTTATGTTGGATACAACCTCTGGTTATAACCATGTTTCACTAGCTGAAGAAGATCAGGAAAATATAACTTAGAGGCCTCTACTGTTACACGGTCATGCCTTTCGATTTTAATAATGTAGGCGCTATTTACCAAAGACTTGAGACTAAAATGTTCAATGATCATCTCGATACAATTATGGAAGTATACATCGATGATATGATTTACAAAAGCCTGAAATGAGAGGACAACTCTAGTAACCTCCAAACTATATTCGATATCCTTTGCAAGTAGCAAATGAAGCTTAACCCTGAGAAATATCAATTCGGAGTTGCATCTGGCAAATTCTTGGGACATCTAGCAAAAGGGGAATAAAAATCAATCCCGTATAAATCAAAGCACTCATGGAAATGCCATCCCCTCAGGCATAAACAGACGTTCAAAAATTTGTAGGCAAAATTGCTGCTCTTCCCAAATTCATCTCAAAGTCATCTGATCGAGGCAAACTCCTTTTCCTCCTTCGTGGCAACCTCACGCCTCCTTCAAAGAAATAACAAAAGGAAGTTATTTGGACTCCTAATTGTGAGATGGCTTTCCAAGACCTTAAACAATACTGGGGGCGTTATCCTATAATGAGTACTCCAATTGATGGCGATTCCCTTACGATGTACTTATCCATAACCGACGATTCGATCAGTTCTGTCCTTATTCGAGAAGATGGTGGAGTAGTAGAAAAACCAATCTATTTCATCAGCAAAATACTTATGCCTACTGAAAAAAGGTACACGACAAAAAAAAGCTACTCGCTCTGGTCTGCAGTTCTCAAAAACTTTGTCCTTCGAACCCCAAATATTGGTCAAGGGACAAGCAGTGGCCGACTTTTTGGTAGACTTTCCCGTCGAAGACCCTGATTGGGAAAACTCAAAGAAATCTTCACAGATGACTCAATAGCAGAACCAAATGCATGGTCCAAAAACTCTGGTTGGCAACATTTTTTAGACGGATTAGCCAAACCACAGGGATCGGGGATTGACATCGTCCTCGTCACGCCTTCCAATCATCGGATCGAAAAAGCTATCAAACTTATGTTCTATGCCACCAATAATGAGACCGAATATGAAGGAATCTTACATGGTCTCGATCTTGCACTTACTCTCGGAGCAGAAGTATTAGCAGTCTATGTCGATTCTTTACACGTAGCAAATCATTACAACAAAAGTTTCAAAATAACAAGAAAAATGGTTGATTGCGCAGCTCTGATCGAAGAAAAGATGCAGAGATTCAAACATGCATCAATTTCTTACTTACCCGACAGGAAAATCGACATGTCGTTGCTTTAACTTATATCACTGCAATGCAAGGTGACAGTGAAAAAAGATCTTTAGAAATTGAAATCATTGAGCATTCCAGCTTCAATATACTATCAACACTCCTGATCACCATTGCTGAAGAAGACGATCTTGAAGACTGGCAAAGACCAATCTATTCATATCTCAACTCTAACATCCTCCCCTCTAACAAAGCAGAAGCGTGATCACTTTTGGCCAAGTATCCCTGATTCACTGTCCAAGGTCATATCTAATATCGAATCATAGGTGGGGGACCACTTATCGAATGTATTTATCAGAAACAAGATCAAATTAAAATCTGAGAACTTCACGAAGGTATCTGTGGAGCACATGTTTCAGGAAGATCGCTAACATAAGGCGCTTCTACACAAGGTTTTTATTGGCCCAAGATGAGATAGGACTGCGAAGACTTCATTCAAAAATGCTACAATCTATGCCCAAGACATCAAAAGCCCAGCCTTAGACTTGCATATCAACAATGTTCTCTGGCCATTCAAACGATGGGGCATTGACATCATTGGATCTTTCCATCCAGCTTCGGGAAACTGAAGGTTCGTCCTGACTGCTACTGATTACTTCACAAAATGGGTTGAAGCAGTTCCTCTCTGCCATACTAGTGAAATTAAAGTTATCAAGTTCCTTTAGGAGCACATCATCACCAGATTTGGATGTCCGTAAATGATACGCTCCGATAATGGCAAACAGTTCATCAGCGCCAAAGTAATTACTTTCCTCCATAAATTCAAAATCTAACTCACAACATCTACACCGTATTTTCCTCAAGGAAATGGACAAGCCAAAGCCATAAAAAAACATTAAATCAGCATTACGCAAACGTCTCGACGACAAGAAAGGGAGATGGGTTGATGAATTGCTCGGAGTTTTCTGGGCCTACCACACCTCTCCTCGAGTCTCAATAGGCTTCATTCCATTTATGATGGCTTTTAGTACCGAGGACGAAATACAGACAATATATATTGTCAGCAACAAAATAGACAATGAAACTTATTGGTTTATGACTGAAGACGAAATACAGCTAAAATATCAATGGAACACTGCTCAACTAAAGTTGTTTTATAGATGAAATACTGTAACCATTTTTCATCGATTCAAATGAAAAAACTTTGTTATCAGTTTCCTCCTTACTATTTGATTTGATCTCGATCTATACTTTTCAAGTATACATCAGGCAAACAATCTCATTACTATTTGATTTGATCTTGATCTATATTTTTCAAGTATACATCAGACAAACAATCTTATTACTATTTGATTTGATCTCGATCTATACTTTTCAAGTATACATCAGACAAACAATCTCATTACTATTTGATTTGGCCTGGATCTATACTTTTCAAGTATACATCAGACAAACAATCAAATTACTATTTGATTTAATCTCGATCTATACTTTTCAAGTATACATCAGATAAACAATCTCATTACTATTTGATTTGATCTCGATTTATACTTTTCAAGTATACATCAGACTAACAATCTCATTACTATTTGATTTGATCTCGATATATTCTTTCCATGTATACATCAGACAAACAATCTCATTACTATTTGATTTGATCTCGATCTATACTTGCCAAGTATTTATCAGAGAAGCAAAATTCTTACTATCTTGATTTGCTTTTGGTCACTACTTAACAAGTATACCTAAAGCCTATCATTCGAATTCTATGCGAACAATATCCAATTACAGGATATTCTACTTTGCGCTCTTTTCTTATCGAACAAACTTTGAAAGAGCTCTTGTTCTTCGCAAATCTAAATCTAGATACCCATCTAAGGATATATATATATCTGGTACTCAATCTCTTAATTGCAATTTTATGGCCATCTTTCACCTACCACGCAAATAAGCGTTTTTCACTTATCTGCTCGATCTTTTGTCACATTCGATCAAAATAATTTTATCAAATTTGCTACTTATAAATATTTACAAAACAAGTGCACAAAATTATTTCACAAATAAAACATTTTCAGTAACACAATATTGTTTTGCCACACACTACTAATTAAAAAATTTCGGTCCCACTAACCACTTATACATCCTTTCTCACATAAACACAACTTACCCAAGGTTTCCCATATCAGAGGGAGATTTTTTCTTCATTCAACTTCAGGGCACCAAAAAGAACTTGTACATCTGCTACCTCAGCTGGACGAGCACCATCAGCATCCACCATCACTTCATCTTCGATGACTTTGATTTCCCCGTATACATCCGGCGTCTGGGGTACATCATTATCCGTGCTGTCATCAAACACAGCACCACCAGCTTTTACAAGTCCCTTGTAGTATTTTTTCCTCTCCTCAAACTCGTTATATTATTTCTTATACTGCGTCCTCACTTCCATATATTTTTCTAGTTTTTCCTCATTCATCTTCACCCT
The DNA here is from genome assembly GCA_014058105.1 of Kingdonia uniflora. Classification (NCBI taxonomy): domain Eukaryota; kingdom Viridiplantae; phylum Streptophyta; class Magnoliopsida; order Ranunculales; family Circaeasteraceae; genus Kingdonia; species Kingdonia uniflora. The sequence goes on from JACGCM010000374.1 coordinate 203,920, forward strand.
CACCTCATCGAGCAACTTGCCTTGTTCTTCCTTCATTGCTTTCCAAACATCGGCAACTTGATCCCGTACATCTTTTTCAAAGGTGGTCTTCTGCAATGCCAAAACTTTCTTTTTATCTTTCTCTACTACTTTCTTCGTGTCCCTCAGCGCCGTTTCCCTCGCCTTTTTGGCATCGAGCTTATACCTATTCAATGTGGCATTCAATTCTGCCTTCTCCTTGATCAAATCCTTCTTTATATTTTTGTAGGCAATAATCTAGTTTGCCAACTCTCCACTGCCCACAACATGACCCATAGCTTCAGTTACCAACTTCTTAATCTGCATCAAATTTAAATAATGAGTATTCGAGTGACCAACTAATTTTTTCATTCGAATAAAAGCATTAAAAATTCTCACCTTCGACAAATTTCTATGACCCTCGCTGAAAAATGTGTTCAAACTATGCAATCCTCTGACCCTCGCTAAAATTTTTTCACCATGAAATCCTCCAACTCAATCTTCAGCTCATCTGTCCCAGATGTATAAGCATCAATGGTTTTCTGCACTTCTATCTCAGACTCTTCGACAAACTTCTTCTTCGACGACTCCCTGCTCGTCTTCTTCGGGATCGCACTGCCAGAACCTCGTGGGGGATGCATATCCACAGCAGCTGCTGATTTAGCAGTTCCAGCCACCTCCTCTATTGATGATTGTCAAGTCAACCTCTTATGATGAAGCAATGAAGGCACATCATAACTTTCCGCCCTTTTCTTTTTATTTCTTCCCAGAGTCTTTCCTAGCATAGCATCAATATCAGTGCTAGTATTGTACCCAGCCACGGAGCAGGTTTCCAATGGTAAGCTCGCATCCGCGGCTCTCTTGTTCTTCGCCGACATTTTTCTATCGATCACAGGCATCTCCGACCCTTTAACTCTCGTCCTCTTTAAACAAGCTTCTTGGAAGAGCGCATTCACAAAATCTCTGTCGATAACTAGGTTATCAATCCTACAAAAAATGTTTCCCCACTTTGTACAATTCTTCTTCTACCTGTGACTTCCTATCGACCTCTTTTAACACTGCAAAAAATATCATAAACAAGATTAGAAACACTTACATCTCATTCACACAATTCGAACATCGAGAATTACATTTACCTAACCACATACCTAAGTAAAAAGTTTTTCTTTTTAAAGGTTCCCCAGGATCTTTCTTATCGATCTCATAATTTCCAGAAACAAGTAAGCGCTCATCGGTGTATCGCCCCCCAGTCGACACCATATCATAGAACAATAGTCTTTTCAGGAACCACGCAAAATACTAGTAACCTAGCTTCTACGGGTTCATCTTGAGTGTGTAGTACACACATATATAATCAAAAGCTATTAACTCCTCCCCCTGGTCTTAAGTAAACCATTTATGGCCCCACAAACCCTGAACAGATCATACAAATTCGGATTGAACTACTCCGGTGCCACATCAAAGAAAATCATTAATTTGTTTTGGTCCGCTCTGAGGGGAAGCTTCTATCCCTTCTTTATTTTTTCTCGATGAACCAGAATACCATTAAGAGGTATTTCCTAGTCGATCATTTTATATTGGTACTCTTCTAACCTTATGTTCCCAGGAATACCATATTTTTTCTTGAAACTTAAGATCTCTTTGATCTCTGGACCCTTTCCGTAACATGCCTCCTTGCTTTCCTCTACATCTTCTTCCCCCTCCCCACTACCTTCTCGATCACTCGCTTGGGTTTCGTGATCCACATCCGTATCCATAGCTTCCTCCTCAGATAGTTTCACAGCACTAGGTACCACCTTAAACTATTCCACACTGCCTAAATCTATACTACTCGATCCAACCCTATATTTCCTTACAAATTGTTATACACAGATCCTCACATCAATCATCAGAGGCACTACATCTTTGAGATCCTTGTAAATATCTTTCTCATCATTTTGATTTGGTTCAGCCATTTTTAAACGAACCTGTACAACAGATTTCATATTTTCTAAACAGTTAGAATCTATCATTTGTGATACATATATATGTTCATACGGTCATATATTCTTAATACTATTGTTGTTGAGATAACTCTCCAGCACATCATTCGCTTTACTATCTGCTACTATCATTTACATTTATACTTATTACCGTAGTTCTCGATATAGTTCATATCATTTAATTTATATTGATATTTTTCATTCAAGCAACATATCTGTTAAGTTCTCGATACTTTTCTATTTTTAATAAGCAACATTGATAACTTGTTGATTTCGTTACCTATTTGTCAAATTACAGGAATCTCAACAGCATCTCAAATACACTTACCAGTTTCCCGCCAAAAATACCATTATTCAAAAATTGAGAATTCCCCCTCTCCGGCCTAAAATTTGGCCAAATCCTAACAAAAAATAACGTCCCTGACAATCTCGCCATATCAAAACAACGTTTCCCTCATCCCTTCAATCGTGCTGTAACAACAGCGCCGCCAATCAAGACTTCTCTCCACTCTTCTCCACCCATTCATCATCTCACCCACACCAGAACCACTCTATAAACATCTAACGATACCAGTTCTTCCACCCTCACACAGATAACAGTCCTAACTAATTCAGAATTTCAAAAACCCTAACTGTTTCAATTTACTAAATTCTTTAATACTAATTCCCTTTCGATCCAATTTACTAAACAAACATCATTCACTTTACTTATTCTTATTCGTCTATCACATAATCAATTAAAACCCTAATAACAAACAATCAACAACTGATTCACTAACCTTATTTTCGTGCTGCTTCTGTGTCTCTTTCCTTTGCTCGTTTGGCTCTTGCAATCAATACGCTAATCTCCTATTTCGTAATTGTCAGCAATGAATTTAGTATCGAGCAACAACAATTAACATTTGAGATTTTTTTTTTGTATTTTAAAAGTGTGAACAGCCACCCACATCAGAGGTATTTATAAACCCCACGTGACTGTTCATCGCACAACTTTGTGATCGTTCAACTCTTCGAACATAACGTTTTCTCTTCCTCTACTCATTCTCTTCGCCATTTCGCCTTCTCAGAGATAACAAACACTTACACTCCCGCTCTAATTCTTCCATATCTCGAAGAAGTTCTTCAGAAATATTCTAACGCAACAAATCACCAACTATATTGTCACAGAGATGGTATAGATCAATTTTCTTATATTTCCTAATCTCCCCTAATGGAACACATCTTGCCATAATCATTAGTCTTGGTCCATAAACCCATTTTTCTACTTTACTTGCAAATTCCTATTATTTGGGACATATCTTCGACAACATACACATTATCATTATATTCGACATTCTACCAGAAACTTGCTTAAAACTATTTGTCATTCTAAATTTCAACAAGTACATTATCCATTCGACAAGTAAACAATAAATTACTACCATCGACCATATATCATGCACACTCTTTTATTACATTTCATTAACCTTCATTACTCCTTACGCAGACCTACTCCTGCAAAAAATTACAACTTTATAAACCCCTCGCTGCAGCTTCATCTTCCCTCTTCACCAATAACTTTGCTCGAGTCCACATACCACCACATCATTCAGGAGGATGCCAAAACTGTAATTTGACATGAAATTCAAAGTCTTCCTCAGCCTCCTTCGCTTCTGCCTAGATCATCCCTTCATAATATGGCTCTTCCGGGTCTTCCATATGCATATCACAGTTCCGAGTTCCAAAATATCGAGTGTATAGCACCCAATACATCACTTCAATACGTCTGAACACTCCATCACGGACCTTAACTCTCGTCTTCACCATCTTGCTTGAATGTCCCACATCTATAGCAACACGGCTTATATATACCCCCTCCAGTCATGGTTCAACTCATCTATTTTTACACTGCTTTGGAACTTTACAAATTCAGAGTTAAATCAATCAACCTTGAAATCCGTTCTTTGACCCACTCAGTCAAATACATTTGAGATGTTATGACATTCCATCAACAGTTTATGTGCATTCACGTTCAACATTTTAACTTTGATTATTTAAAACTACGATTGCTATTCAAAATACACATGAATAGAATATCGAAGATATTAACTTATTTATTATTATGAATAAGTTACAATTCATATTTGACAACTTCCTCCTTTGACTTTGTTACATATACCATCCGTGACTACATCCTTCGATTATATTACATAAAACTTCATCTATTTTTACATTTGACTTAAAAAACTTATTATTATGTATTTTATTTTCACCTAAATCTGACATTAAAGCTTCTTTCTAGTCCTCGAAGCTCAATGAATCTCAAGTTGCTAAACTTCTAAGAGATGCTTCAATGGAAAAGAGACAGCAACAAATTGTAAGAAAACTCAAATGTTCGACAAGATCCCTGGACGCCCATCTAAGCATCAAATCTTCATCATCAACATACACAGTTATTCCTTCTCCCCCAAACTGATGTAATTCATTTCCTTTACCCCCGCTTGATGATACAATTATTTCCAACAGATACACATTATTTATGCTTTGACCATGTTCCCACCCCAACGATATGACACGATCATATGCCGGCTTAACGCCAATCGATTTTTGCCTGATTTTTCCTTTAGAATGATCACCGATTTTAGCCCTAGACAATGCCATAGACCACAGTTGGGACGCTATCTTTCCATAGCCACCACCATCCCACCCTCAATAACCCCTTATTTATACCCATTTTCCTTCTGCCAGATTTAATGTGTCGCATTTATTGCTCCTCGGGAATGACTTGACCAGAAACAATTCTTTTGACCTCGGAAATGACATAGACGATTCATCCTCTCATTCGGCAACCTCTTCAGATTCCAAAATTCTTCTTGACAAAACCACAAGTGCTTCTATAGTAGTATATTCCTCAGATTCGATAAGAGTAAGCCCGCAAAGTATAGTCGAAGACATGCAAAGACAGTCCTTCATAGTCGAAGATATCTCAGAACTCGTAAGCCAGTACGGTATAGTCAAGGATAGCTCAGCATTCTAGAAGATACTTTAAGTCCTTGACCTACTAAAAGTTACTGTTGAAACCTGGTAAAGAGAGAACTGTCAGAGATCCGCAAAGTTCGCCCACTTCCCCCGGAATAGGAAACTTTTTTCTTTTTTTGTAAAACTGCCTGCATGACTATAAATACAGGTAAAGAATATATACTACGGGATACAATCTTTTACTATTCTTACTTCAAACACCTACCTTCACTCTAAAACGTGTAATAACTAGTATCTTACTGGATTTTACATAAAAATCCTCCTTGAGGTCGTAGTTTTTCTCAGCCTTTACTTAGTTTTCACGTAAAGTCATGTTTTATCTAGCTTAATGCTTTTCTTTACGAATAAGTATTGGAAAACACACCACTGCACATTTATAATTCTCTACCGCAATGAAGATTTCTACAAATTTAAGCCAAACTTTGCCAACCAACCAAATTAAACCCTCTCTCCCCAAAATAAACGTCCCAAAGGACCAAATTGATTGCACAAAAATAATGGTTGCCTACATAGCGTGGATAAAGACACCCGTAGTTCCCAATATCCCCGTTAGGGGATAAATAAATCCATATGAAGGATTTGGACCAATTTTAAACAATAATTGAACTTAATCACAAAAATAACTTTCATAAATATATCAATCGGGTTATCATTTGTGTAGATCTTCTTTAACTGAATCTCACCTTCTTCAAATATCTCTTTGACAAAATGGTAATAAACATCAATGTACTTCGTGCGTTGATGATGAACTTGATCTTTTGCCAAGAAAATTTCACTCTGACTATCACAAAACACATCAAGATGCTCCATCTTGATGTCCAAATCATGTAAAAGACCCTTCATCCAAATAGTCTTTTTAATAGCTTCAGTAACCACCATATACTCTGCTTTAGTAGTAGATATGGCCACTGCTGACTGTAGCATAGATTTCTAACAAACCGGCCCCCCACAAAATGTAAAAATATACCTTGTAATAGGCCGTCGTTTATCTAAATCACCCTTATAGTCAAAATCTACATAGCCCACACAAAACTGATCAATCGAATCCTCCTTACATAATTCCAAACCGATATCCATAATACCTTTGATATACTATAAAATTCATTTGACAGCTTGTGAATGATCTCTTCCTGGATCATGCATATATCAACTAACCATCCCAGCTGTCTATAAAATATCTGGCCGAGTACATACCATTTCATACATCAAGCTTCCAACTAAGCTAGCATAAGGAACTTAGCTAATATAATCATGTTCCTCATCAGTTTTTGGAGATATAGTAGCTTTAAGCTTAAAATAAGGAGCAAGGGGTATACTTTTATGCTTTTTGTTCCCATCAATACCAAATCTCTGAAGTACCTTCTTCATGTTCCTCATCTAAGCAAGACGCACCCAGAATCTTTTTCACATCACCAAGATCCTTCATTACAAATTCTTTACCTATTTGTTTCTTCAACTTGTCAATCTTGTTTTTATGCTTACATGAAATAAACATATCATCCACACACAAAAGCAAGTAAATAAAGGACCCGTCACATAACTTGCGTAAATCGACACAATGGTGATAATGACTCCGTTTGTACTTCTGCTCATTCATAAACTGATAAAACCATTTGTACCATTGTCTTGGAGATAGCTTTAAACCATACAATGATCTCTTCAGTTTACACAGATAATCTTCCCTTTCTGGCAACTTGAAATCCACTCTACTGAGTCATATAGATATCTTCTTCCAAATTCCTATGTAAGAACGTCGTCTTTATATGAAGTTATTATAACTTTAAATAGAATTGTACTACCAGGGCCAAGAGGATACCAATGAAGGAGTGTTTCACTACTAGAGAAAAAACTTTATTATAGTTAATCCCCTCCTGTTGAGCATAGCTTTTTGCTACAACTCTTGCCTTGAAGCGTATATTATTATTTCGAGATCTTTGTTTCTTTGTATAAACCCACTTACAACCGATTGCCTTCTTTCCCTTAGGCAACTTCAAAAGTTCTCCCAAGTTTCGTTCATCGCTCCCTCCCATTGGTTAGCTTCGAAATTGTAAATAGCTCTTTTATAAGTGGAAGGAACATCTTTTTCAATGACCGGTAGTGCATAGGCTACCAAAGCTTTCGCCTTTTGAAATACCATGTCCATTATAAGCCATCTTGACTTAGTTGTATTTCTTTTTAGCTTAATAGTTGCAATTAACTCCACTACTTGAGTCTCCTCATCTTTACTACTAGATGCACCACTTTTGTCTGTGTCTTTATCATTTGGAATATGAACTAATGGCATATCAACCGTTGTTACACCGGTAGATGACACCCCCTTTTGCACAGAACTATTTAGATCATATGAAGATGAATCAATCTCCATCCACCGCAAAATCTCACATGTCCTCTTCTTTTTGTGCTCAGAGACATGTAACTTCATCATAGAAGTCTCATCAAAATTGATATCCCTACTAAGATTAATCTTCCGGTCTTTCGTATCTAATAACTTATAACCTTTCACCTCTTTCTTCTTACCAAGAAAAATGGATTTCTATGCTTGAGGATTCAACTTACCATCTTTGACATGATAGTATGTCGGACACCCAAAAATATGAATAGTATCATAATATATAGCAGGTTCTCCCGACCAAGATTTATTGGTATTTTACCTTTAATTGCAGCCAAAGGCAACCTATTAACGAGGTCGCATACATATGTCAAAGTCTCAGCCTAAAATACTTTGCCCAACCCAGAATTAAATGACATACATCGTACCTTTTCCAGCAAAGTATAATTCATGAACTCTGATAAAACCACATCAAATCAAGTTTTGTTAATATAGGTTTTGGGCTTTAATACCCCCACCTTTGACAGCTCCAACTTGGCAGTAATCGATCCAGTCTCATTTTATCTCTAGCCAAGATAGAATCCTCAGCTTTATCCGATTCTGTCGAATCCCCACTTTGATCACTCTGCTTCACTTCATCCCTTTCAGCTCTAGAGGGGCCAGCATTACCTTCTCCTCTCATCCCTCCCCCTATCTCCTCCTACCCTTAGCTGCAACCATCTTACGACGTCTAGTAGTCGAAACCCCACCTGCCGGCACTACAACGGCTAAAGGGGGATCGGTTATAACATCTAAGACTTCTAAGTCACTACCCTCATCCATCGAAGCACGAAAAAAAATACTAGCCTCATTTTCTTTGAGTTTCTCCTCTATCAACCTCATTTTCAAAGATTAACGGGTACGCATCATATTCTACAGAAGAAGAGGCATGCAATTAGATCAACACGCTCGACTATTATGTGTCAATAACTTATTTTTCATCGATCCTCTCCATCAGATACAAACACATTCAAAAACTTAATCCTAATCCAGTCCTTCTGCCAATACCCTCAAAATCCCCAAATATGCTACAACCCAGACTCACGAATTCCCCCCGTCCTTGACTATACCCTTCTTACTGCCAACCCAGAAGATTCTACTTACAGAATGCAGCCGAAAAAGCTAAGAAAAAAACCAGACAGAGATCAATTGACATATCTGTGTTAGAAGAAGTACACTCGAAATAGCAAGTCAGCCCGTACCTAGCAGCAACTTCAGCAACCTCTCTCAAGCTTCACTTAACAATGGCGCACCAGTTTTCTTCCTCTCACTCTCTAGTTTGATTTCCTATGAATATTATATTTTATGATTTCCCTCTCATATATATACCTCCTTGGAATACCAAAACTACATCAATTTCTAAACCGCCATCATTACCACTCCCCCACTACCCCGGCTTTTCGGTTGAGACATGTTTTAACCGATTTACGCCTTATTCACCTCACGTGCGAACCACACGCTCACTTTGATTTATCTTTAAACTCAAAGCTTCTCAAACCTTCTGATCTTCACTCGATGCCATCCCGTTAAATCCCAATATCAAATCACAACTTTTTTCGTAAAACGAGCAAAAATCATGATTACCTACACGCCACACTGCCCCAGGCACACGAACCGTTATGACAGACCAGCTGTCTGGGCTGTCAATACGGCCAGTCAAATCCAACAAATCTTCGACACACTTCTCATATACGAGTAATCGACTATACCGTGTCTCGAACATTCATTCACATATAACCTCAAATTCAATTCCCGAATATATCAAACCTTCGATAAAGCATAATCTTACTTCAATAGATCAGACTTCTACCTCGACAGATAATACTTTTCTCTTTGACAGATTACAATTTTACTTCGGCAAATCAAACACCTACTTCGATAGATTATAATGTGTAGTTGGACAATTCAAGATTTGACTTCGGCCATTCATAGTCCTACTTGCACACAGTACTGAAATACAATTCGACAATCGCATTACAAAACCTCAATTTCATTTCATTCAAATCAACAGAGTACAAGTCAAACAAAAATTACAAAAACCCTTATATACCCATCTCAACTACCCAACAATATAGCAAGAGGTCCCTATTTATCATCAGGAGGCCCCTCCTCGTTCCTAGCCGCAACAGCAACATCCTCATCACTTCTAGCCTCAGCTACAGCATCCTTTTGCTCCACGATCTCCTCTGCCAATGACTCCAACAAAGATAAATGATGGCTCTAGAATGGACCCATCATCTAAAAATTCCTCTACCAATAGGCAAAGGACATTCCAGCAATGGGCTCTCCGGGTTCTGCTTCAAAGAGATCCAGCATCTCCGCATCGATGTCCTGATCGATAAGAAACCTCTGCCGCAGTTCCAGCGTCTTCTCCCGTACTCGAATTACTTTCGCCGCAACCCTGGTTTCATACTTTGTCATGGAAGAATTATCGTTGGAAGAACTGCCATTGGACGAACCGCCGTTGGATGAAGAGGCCGACATTATATTCAGGAGAAGAAGGAAGAGATATGAGAAATACTCCTAAAAGGACCCTATTTTATAAATGAAGGTGCACTAAAATTTTCCCACTTCCCAAGCCACATTCATTACTATCTTCAATTTTTCTCCTTGAAAACTCAAAAGTCCAACCTCTACAACTGACTCGACGTAACAGTTTTATCTACATGCGCATTCAAACACCATTTACGAGGACATGCAGTCGACCATCGACCCCCCTCACACTTCGACCCATACCCCCTCACTAAGATTCAATTAATACAGGGTCAATTATTTTTGACCATATCACTATGCTTCGAGGTAATTTTTTCAAGCAGTAATCAGTACTACCCGTTAACATTCGATGAAATATATTTGCTATCGCACCTACAAATCTATTCGTTTTCAATACCTACCAGTTACAAATACTCAAATATGTAGTAAAAATATTATTCTCATTCCATTCTGCCAAACACAGCAACAAAACAGCAATACATTTCAACCACAGTAAAAGCAGAAACACTAAATACAACCTTACAATAAAAAAAACCCCTGCACTATCACCACCACCTTTACCACTGTCTCAAGAAGAGCCTGCCTTATTATTAGGCAGGCCAGTTCCGTTCACTGAGCCTTGCTCCTCAATCTCCTCTTCTGCACGAACGAGACACTCGGCCAGAGCCGACAGGTAGAGATAACGTTTTTTAGAAGTCACAAAATAGTACTCCAGCTGCCCCCAAAAGTATGGGTAAGGCTCCCTATTGATGGGTTCTCTAGCCTCCAGCTCTAGCAGTTCAGGCATATCCTAGTCGAGATCATGATGACCGAAGAACTTCACATGCAATTCAGCTGTCTTTCTCCCTATTCGACGATCTCGGGCGAATCCCATCCTTTTTTGGTAGCGTGTGTTAGGAGTGGAATCCATAGACTTTTTCAAGAAATCTAGAAGGAAGAGAAGCGAATGAAACATAAGAAGAGCATACAGTATTCCTACCCCAATAACCCATACTTATAGCCACATTTCATTTATTACCCAATAACAACCAACATCTCTTTATTACCCTCTTTTATTACCTACCCAAAAACAACAGTCAAACCGTTCAACTTCCAATGCCAAACCATTTTCTAAGTAAATGCCTTTACACCTGCTTTCGAGACCTTCCCTGAGAAGGGGAGAATGTAGTAGCCTACATGCAGCCTTCTACCCCAGTCAGGCACTCGAAGGCTACTTCGAAGCCTACCTGAATATCTCGAAGCTCACTCAATCCCTCAAACAATTTCCCTAAGGATTACCCAAAGACGAAGCCTCGAAGAAGAACTTCACATCAAAAACACTTTGACCATATCCGTACATGGTCGAAGTGTGATAACATAGCCAGCTCACCAGATAAGAACGACGCCACTATCAGTTTAGTCAGCTACAGTGACAGGACACTCAAAAGGCTGCAGTGTCCGTACACAGTGACAGACCGACAAACATCTATAGTGACAGGGCATGGAACTAGACCCTGCATTTCCTGCTTCAACACCAACTCTGGGATATCTGCTCGATAACCGGAGGATACCAGGATTGTATACTTGTAATCTGGCCTAACCTTGGTGACTCAGCCCTTCCTATGATTCTATAAATAGGAGAGATAGGGAACCATGGAAGTGTTAGAAAATCTTTCCCCAAAGCCTATACGTTTTACCTTCGACCACCTTGTAAAGCCCAGTACTCGAACCTTTAACTACTCAGCAGAAATATAAATACTCTTAAAAATCCCCATCAGAGGTCATGGAGAGTCACATTCCAGGCCTCCACACAAGCATATTTTCTATAGATTATTCTCGCTCTAGATTATGTACTTGTATTCCTTTATTTGAAGATTAAACCCCAGGGTGTAAGAGCTGACTTCCCCATGTTAAGAAGTGAGGCCCCTACTTAACAAGTCATCTTTCGCCTTCAGCTGGACTACCATCGCTCTAATTTCCCCTTCCAAAATCTTCTCCCTGACAAGAACAACATCTAACTTGTGCTGGCATTCCCTTAAGTTTGCGTTCCCTTTCTGTACACGTCCCTGAATTAGAGCCACGTTGCATTCTAGTTCTCTAATTCGACCTGATAGACTAACTACATCCCCTTGGACTAGAGGAACTTTAACATCATTTCTACTCCCCCTCGAGCGCTCCCTAGCCTCGGCTTTCTTGTCTCGCAGGTTAGCTTGCGTCAATTCAGTCTTCAATCATGCCACCCTCTCGTTTAGCTCATTACACCTTCGTTGTACTCCCTAAAACTCCATATCCTTGGCGGGAAGGGCTAGGTGGAAGTGTTCGGTTGTAGCTTCTGAGGTAAATAGATGTTCTCGAGCTACCTTCAGCTCATTATCCTTTTCACTCATTTTTTGTTTCAGTCGCTCCAGCTCGCTTCTACAATTCTGAAGATCATCTCGAGATTGTCCCTTCGATCTTTCTAGCACCTCAATACGGTATTGAGCCATTTCAGCTTGCTTACCCCTAACCATCAGCGCGTCAACCCAAATTTAAAGCTTTGTGGCATGTTATTTTACCTCTGCAAGCTCTTTTAACCTCTCCTCAATTTTAACATCTTTTTTATCGACCTTGCGAGTAAGGTCGACAATAGTCTGGGTTGCCTCAACAAATTTAAAATGCACCTTTACATGTTGATCTTCCCTATTCTCATTGGCCTCCCTCACCCTATCAAACTCCTCCGTAAATTCTCGGTTACATTGAAGCGTATCATCTTCGCACGATCAAACTGAATCCAACTCAACCTGCACAATAATAGATACATTATATACAGCTCGCTTCAGGGCACCCATCGACATGACGCCTATCTCATTTTTAAAAAGATATCTGATTTCTAACATCTACTGTGTGCAACTACTTTTTGACTTAGAGGTCGAAGTAATATCTCAGACAGGTGCTCGATGACATACATTTCAAAGTCTAAGGTACATGTTTACGATATTCCACTTTATCAAAATAACTTGAATTTTTCTACGCACTATATTGGTGTTATTTTCCGAAAAATTGATAGCATGTTTTGGTCTACCTCTACGCTTTACGTTATCTAATTTACTTGGTAGCTTTATGTCAATATAACATACAAGTTAGGAAACCTATTCCTATCTTACCTGCAGCTTCGCTTGCGAAGAAAGCAAGGCTGTGAAGATCTCTCTTTCCCTGGCAAGCCCAGTCTCTAGATCTTTTATTCTGAGACTCATTTCCCTAAGTGCCTTCATGAGGGTTACAAAAAATCAAAAAAAGGCTCAGCTTACAAAAATCTATTCAATACACACAGAGTCCTACAATTTACAAGACATTGCGAAATACTCATACAAAAAATTTCTCTACCCTACCTTCTCATTCTCGCCCACTGGGAGTTTGGCATCATCCCCTTGGTTGTCTAGCACCGTCTGGCGAGAGACACCGCCAAACCTATCAATACCTCCCACCGCCACTTCATCCACTTCTTTATCATCACCCTCCTCGACATAGGTATTTGCCTTAATGGCATCCACCTCCTCCTCAGAATATCCCTTCAATATAAGATGGTGCCCCATCCTTTCACGCTCTGCCTCCACCTCCTCCAAATTCACCCTCGCCTTCGCCTGCAGATGACCAATCGCCACTGCATGGGAAGCCTTCAGTGTCTCTAGCTTCTTTGCTTCCTTGAGAGCATCAGCCTTCACTCGATCTACCTTCATTTCAAGCTCGACCTTAACCTTTATCAGCTCAGATTTTTCTTCTTCCACTCCTAGAAAAATTCCAATCACCAAACGAGCAACCTGAATAAAACAAATTGACCTCAGCGTAAGTTTGAAACGCAATAAATTTTTACATGATGAAACATAAACATGTACCATCCTGCTCATATCCTTCTCTTCATGAAGAGCCGCCAGTCTGCCTTAATGGCATCCACCTCCTCCTCAGTAATAGGTTACCCTTTAGTAACCTTTTCCTCTGACCACCTAGTAGGCTTGATTCTTCTCCTTTTCTCTTTTTCGTCAGCCTCACCACTCCTAGTAGTACCAGAGGCCGACGCAAGCTTTAACATCTATTTTTTGGGAAACGTTCGAGCTAATTTGCTCAGCGTAATAAACTTCGGCTGAGCCGAGCTATCTATTCTAGGGGTCTTGGCCATATTGGTTCAACCTTCCTCACCAGTTCTTTTTTTCTTTCCATCATCAACACCCGCCATCATCTTGGTCGATTGAGATTTTTGAACTTTTTTCGACTTTCTCCCAATCCTTTTCATTCTGCTAAGGCCAAGTCCTTCCAATACAAACTCGAGCTCAACCTCTTCCTCCGCAACTTCGTCCAACGATGAATCTTTCCTCTCCACTCGGGACTTCAGACCTGCCATGCACAACATTTGTTATTATCAACAAAAGACCATCAGTTCATACATATCAATATTATACTCTATGCATTGTTGTACTTACTTTTTTTTACAGCTCTAAAAATAAGATCCAAAGGTTCTTCATCATCTCTCTGAAAACAATTACCCTTTACCCATATTGCATTGTCATTCCACGCTCGACCTGCTGAATTAAGATCGAAGAAGCAACGCCGAGTTGCACTCGCACAAAAATATGCCCCACCACTGGATTTATATTTCTTCATCCTAAAAAACTGTAATACGTCCTCACGGGATATCCATCTCACTTTTCCATCATTCTCCCATTTTTCATTCAGATGGTCACAGACAGTTATTACCTCACACATGTTCCCGTTCAATTTAACAGGACATGCCACAATCGTATTCATAATCCCCTTTGCCAAATTGGTAAGGGGAAGACTCAACCTGTACTCTAATTGGGATAAGTAACACAGGAAACCCTATGAAAGGTCACTCCGAGCACTCCCATCAAAATATTCTAATGAGATCGATTCATCTATACCTCTATCTCGTTTTTTCTCCTCCAAGTTGGCCAACAGGTAAAAATACTCTTCCTCCGTCGCTACAGTACTCCCTCTAGACATCCTACCGGCGTATTCTATACAGTTACCCAATTTTCCTCCTTCGGAAGCCTTGGCTTTACAAAATTCTTTGAATACATCTAAACCAGTGGGATAGGCCCCCAGCTTACCTGGAAAAATATGAAATTGCTTTAATCATACTTTAACCTCACTATCACACTCTACCGCCCGACCGGAGGTCAACACCTCGTTAATAGGCGAACTATCCATCTCACTACTATTTTACATGCAAAGTTTGATCCTACCCAAATACCTCTCAAGTTCGACCTATATACAGGTTTAGGTATCTATAATTATTTTATACACATAGAATATTCATATGCAATATACCTTTCAAATATTCTTTCTATATGTCATATATCATATATTGTTATAAATAGAGATTTTTTTGGATTTGCTTAAAATAGATTGTGATTTGCAGAAAGAAAAAAAAAACACACACGTCTCACCTAACCTTCAGTATCAGAATAAGAATCCACAGTAGCACCAAGTTCTTCCCTTACAACAGTGATGTATAGCCACCTATGTAATTTTGTGCCTGTAACTCTCTTTGACTGTTGATCGCCCTCAGAATCCTTATCAAAGCCTCTGCAATTTTTTGCATTTCTCTTTATGTGCTCTCCAAATTTCTAAAGTTGAAAAACATTTGAATGATGAAGACAAATCACTATTTATGCTTTCTCTCTCCAACGGCTGGCATTTATTGCACCTTGCACGACCCGTCCTCGGTTTTGGAACCGAGGCGTTCTTTTTGGTATCCATGTCTGACATCTTGTACCTTTTCAATGAAACCGTTTTTCCATCATTACCCCTACCCTCATATTTTAATTTATTTCTATCTCCTATTTCCATAACTCTGACTTTCCCATATTCATGATGACTCACACTCCACGATATCAGATTTTAGTGGCTTTACATAAGACACAAAACTAGAAACTCCTAATTTTTTATCTTTTTATTCCTTATACTTATAGTAGTGATGACATCATTTTCAAATCTAACAAAATTTTCAAACTTATTTAAAATTTGTTTGTCAAAACAGTCTCAATGGCATTTACAATTATAGAGGATCAAGTTGAATTCTGACTTTTCAGTTAAATTTTGCAATACTTAAATTTATTTAAGATAACACTTTACATATAAAATAGCCTTAATGATCTGGGCAACTACATCTGATCATATTTCATCAATCTATTATCCCATCTTTAAATTCAATCTCCACCTCCGCAATTAATTTAGCCATTTCTTCTCGATCTGCAAGATCCCACACCAATTCACGAAAGCATTCCTCATAGAAATATCGAGCATACTTAAGTTCCCTACCCCTTATATCCAATCCTTCGAACAGACATTCCCACACTGGCAACTGATCATCGTAACCAAGAAATCCAAAAATCCTCTCCCGTACTTCAGCGATCTTTATGGCCAATCGTCCTTCAGCGGCATGACTAATTCTCCGCAATCGAGTCCGCACCATCACAATCCCTTTTCCATATTCAAAAAATAAATTCTACCTTTATTTATGCGTTTCTACAATACTTTCCCCTCAAAGTGTGATTTTGACATTTTATCTCGTAATAGAAACCCAAAAAATCTCGAGGTAGACAATTTGAACTTATCCATTCCCTCGAACTCATACGTTACATTGTTTTTCAAGTCGAGCTTATCGTTTTCAAGATTTATCCTTATATCGACCTCTATAAGCTCAAATTTTTGCATCACAGATTTTTTGTATTTTTATCTCCAACATTTCCAACACGTAGATATATCATATTTACATTACCAAATAAATTTTTGCACATATATGTCTTAGTTCGAATAACAATACTTACGGTATTCATAATCTACAATTCATTTCAGACATCCTTTAAATGATTCAATTCGAGTATACGAGATATTTTATAAGCATAAGTAATTGGATGGAAATTTTTTTATTCATGTCGATAACGTTACACATGATTTTACAGATAACAAGTTTTTCAGTAATCGATCTCAGGCATATTACAGAGATCTAATCTGTTCAGCACCCAACTCTAGGTACTTTATAGATAATAAGTTTTTCACTACTTTTTCAAGTAACAGGTCATACAGGCACTCCGACACATCAACTCCGCCAGTTCTTCCCGCTTCAGTGATCATTCACCCTGATGTAAAGTAGAAATTAAAACCAACAAAAAGCCTCCCTCACATAAGTTTTGTTGAAGTCCAATCGAACTTCAATTTGAAATTATGCAAGCAATAAACTCAGTACTGGTACCAACTCTACAAACCAAAGGTCTTCTGAGCGCCAAAGCGTGATGGAAATGCAGAAGCAGACTTCCACTGGTTATCTCCCTCCTCCACTATCATCATCTCCTCCTCTAAAATCGCCACCTCCGAAGAGTTGGTAGAGATGAGGAGGGCCCAATCTTAGAATCCATGGTAATACAAGAAATCAGCATAACTGCCCCGCAGTTATGCCTATCGTGCATATGAATCCTTAGCCTTATTTTCTACGAGAGAATGGAGACAAGCCCAGCATTCCTCGCCTGTCAACACGACAAAATAAAATCTCCACTTACAGTAGAATTCCTCCTCAGCTTTAACAGCTTCGTCTTCCGATATACCATGATAACTCAGTGGGACAGGATCAGGTATCAACATCTTCAAGGATTGGTCACCAAAGTATTTCAACTTCAACCTTTGTATTTCAGACGCAATCTTCTCTTCAAGGACCATTCTCCGTGTCTTCACCATTTAATTTTTAATATTTCAGTGATTTTTTTTCCTGATTACAAGCGTACTCTGCTTCAAGGATTCGATACAGGTACTATTTATAAACCGTACATTTATTGTACAGGTATGTTTTACCAACCGCCATCATTCATTACAGACATAACTTTTCAAAATCGTAAACTGTCACATACATCAACATCCACATCCACAATAAATACACGTCATTTCCCCGTAACTTCCACACAGTCAAAGCCATTAATACTCCATTTTGAATATAAAAATTTTTAGCCCAAATACCAATTAAAATTGATCATTTCTTAACCAAAGCCACTCGCGACTTTGGTTATGAGGGGGCGATTGTAGGGACCTATCCCTCGATCTTACCTAAAGTCGATTTGTAGCCAGTTTGAATTACCTCTATCTCAGGCTCACGATTATTAATATAACTTCCCCAGTCAATATTCCAAACTACCCTGCGAACTATTTAAAACCGTTGGTCAAGCTTAAATCAAAAAACCTTATCCTGTCAAAGACACCTGTCTCTCATGAGCTCATTAGTTACTCAATCAACCATTACTAACTACATTATTTAGAAAATAAACTCTAGCACGATGAAGAACTACGGAGAAGGCTTATATAAAGAAAAAGTTCCAGAAGAGACAAGGACAAGAAAATTACACAAGAGATCTTCAAGAAACTACTTTAATTTTGATTCTCGGCGACAGTCAAACTTCTTAATTACAAGGTTCATGCTTTTCTGTATCTAAAAAACACTTGTAATAAGATATCCGCCTCAAGTAATAAAGATATTTTTACAAAAATCCTCCACTCAAGGTCATGGTTTTTTACCTATTCATAGGTTTTCCACGCAAAAATCACCTTTGTCATTTTTTACTTTCCATTAGAATATTGTTGCAGGTTCATCGGTATGATAGCAATTTTCAGGCCATTTTGAGCTTACGAAATTTAGCCATTACAGATATGTTGTCGTACATCATCCAAGGGAAGTTCACGGTCATATGAGGTATGCCTTACTTGGGATTGATTGTTTAGGGCATGAAGATGGTTATTACAGCATTTACTCATCTGATGATGAGGATTATGTTCCTACTACCAAAGATCTTGAAAGAGGTAATGAATTTGAAGGTGTTGATGTTAAATTAGATAATATTTATAGTAAAGAGGAGGATAAAAAAGTTAAAACACCATTGAGAGTTGGTTTCAACAAACTTGAGGTAGGGATGCAATGGGCAACTATATATGAAACTATAAAACATATGAGAAGGTTTGGAATTTTAAACCATTTCACATATATATGCATCAAGAATAATAGTACTAGACTGTGGCTAAAGTATTCATAGGGAAAGTATGAGTGGCTGGTATTTATATATAAAAATAATGATGGGCACACTATGGTTTTAAGATATGGTAACTTTCAACATTCTTGTGAAGGAAAGCTAGGGGCAGAAGTTGAATCATTGGTTAGAGATATTAATGCAATGACTCTCAAGGCAATTAAGGTCAGAATGAAGACAAAATACAGTATTGAGATTAGTTACTAGACTACTTGGAATATAAGACAAATCTTCATAGAGAGTATAGTAGGGTCTTATGCTCATGGTTACCATGACTTGCCTTTAATTTGTGTAGAGATTTTGAAATCTAATCTTGGGAACATAGCTAGAACTTGGAGACAAGATGACACACTGCAATGGCCTGGTACTCTTGTGGCTTTTAAGGCATCTTTGAATGGCTTTGTAAAGGGGTGTACAATTATATTGGGTCTAGATGGTTATTTTTAAAAGGGAAGCATGGAGGGGTTTGCCTATTTGTACTTAGTCTTGATGCCAACAATGGCTTGTTCCCAATTAAAGTCTATATGTGCAGAAATAAATGTAAAGACAGTTGGCTTGATTTTCTTACTAAGATAGAACCTTACTTATCTACACACCCAAGAAAATTGACCTTTATCTCTGATATGCAGAAGGGGCTTATTGATTCAATGGCAGAGATTTTTCCAAATGCAAATCATAGATTCTATTTCAGACATATGTTTAAAAACATAAAAAAATACCACAAGGGAGCACACTTAGAAATACTGTCATGGGGAGCTGCAAAAGCTTTTATGCAGAATAATAAACAAGGGTTTCTAAATCATCTTGTTATTGGCATTCTTGTGGCAAAGGACTACTTGGAGAAAGAACCATATGAACATTGGTGTAGACCACATTTTGATTGCACTTCAAAATGTGAACACATAACCAATAATTTTAGTGAGTCCTTCAATTGGTAAATTATAAAAATTAGAGATAAACTACTAACCAAAGCATTTGTGAGACTAAGTTTGATGCTTATGAAGCTAATATTTGAGGGAAGAACCAAAGCAGAGTCATGGGATTAAGTTGGTTTGGTATCAAGAACAATTAAAGATCTTGAGTATTTAATGGCACATTATGGGGAGTATGATATGGATGGAGGTGACAAGAATGACTGGGCTTCAATATCCAGTACTGGGGAAAGTTGGTATTAAACCTGGAAGAGATAACTTGCCAATGCAGTGAGTGGAAATTAACAGGAATGCCTTGTATCCATGCCGTAAGTGCATTAATTACTAGGAGGTAATCATTGAAAAGGTAAGAAATATATTTTCCTAAATTATTAATTTTCTTTATTTATAACTTTTTTTCATTTGATTTCACTATCTCATGCATTTTCATTTGATTTCCTTACAGTTTTTTTTACTATATCACTTTGCTGCTTCATATGTGGCCACATATAGTGGTATTATACATCTGATGATACACACTATTCTTTTAATGTATTCATTTTATTGGTTCTTATGGTATTATACATCTAGTATCTGATGATACATACTATTCTTTTAATGTATTCACTTTGTTCTTTTAATGTATACATACTGTTCTATTAATATATTCACTTTAGTGGTATTATACATATATTGGTATTATGCCGCATATCTAATTGTGTAATGTTAATTTGTTGCTTCTTATGTAGTCACCTTATGTGGTTGATCCACCGCCATTTCAGAGAAGGAGGGGAAGACCTTGAAAGGGGAGAATCAAGGTCGATGAGGTGCATAAAAAACAATAAAGATGTGGGAAAAGTGGTGCTTTTGGTCATAATAAAAAAAACTTCCAAATGTGAACCTATCGAAATTCAAAGGGTACCTACACCTAAGGCAAGGGGAAGACCATCAAAAAAGTCAACCAGAGTATACTTCGGATAGTCACAGCAATCAGATGTTACTTAAGAACAAACAACACTCGTTGATGGAGGAAGGGGTAGTGGTTGGAGGGTATCCAATTCTGAGAGAGATATGGGAAGGACTAGAGGTGTTTCAAGTATATCAAATTCATCAAATTTAGGCAGAGGGAGGGGAAGAACTGAAGGTGCTTCAAGTGCATCAAATTCTGGCAGAGGGAGGAAAAGAACTAAAGGTATTACTGTAGGGACCAGATTTCGTAAAGCTCGAAATAGATCGAAATCGATCCTTACACCAAGAACTACTATGACAAGAATTAAATAAGGGATAACACTTGACACAGGGGATTTAGCATAGAAAACCAGTAAAAAAGTAAAAAACTATGACCTCGAATGGAGGATTTTGATAAAGTAGTATTATTGCTCGAGAGAGAGAGAAAGAATCTGATTACAAAAGTTAATTTAAGACTAGACAGCTAGAGATCAGATAATTGTCTGTATTATATTATCTTTTTTCGTCCAGTTTCCTTAGGAGCTCTGCCTTTTTATAGACCCTACTCTCAGCTTGACATCGTGCTTGAACACGTTCTCCTGAAAGTGGAAGTCATGGGCAGTTGAGTATGTAACTGCTAGCTCGTGGGAGATAGGTGTATGTTGACTTGTTCAATTTGTATCTGTTGTGGACAGCCCACGTTCTGCTTGAGTTCATGGCCGATGTGTAACTGTGGAAGTGTATATCACGTATGAGCCTGGTACCGAATGAGATCGAGTACTCCAGAGATCGAGTGATAAGTAGTTCGAGTGTCCCATAACTCAACTGAAGTCATGAGTAACTTTAGCTAAGAAATCCCTGAGAATCTGGTACACCTTGCTGATGAGTGTGCTGCATTTAATGTCTTTGACGAGTGATTGATGCACGTATTGATTGATGCGAATAATAGCTACGTTGGGAACAACCTGTATTGAGTGCTTTCCTGTGTACAAATAGGAGGGAGACCAATCACCATTCATCGCTGTTGTGGTGCTCCATTGTTGATTATTGAATGAAATTTTGAACTCCAGTAATGTGTTCTCCGGTTTTACCCTTCGAATTATAATAAGCCCGCGGGTGCAAAAGTTAGAATTATCTGTACTTCAACCATTGGACTTAGGGGGGATTAGTGGTAGCGAGCTAGTATTATATTTGCTCGTACTTTAGGCGGCCACCATAGACTAAGAGGTTCTTTATGGCCTCTGCTTTGGATCTGTGTTTCCTCAAGGGTTCGGCTAGTATAATATTTGCCTTGATACCATATTGGAGAGCTGGGCTTATCGGCAGCGAGGAAGTTTCCTTATTCGTGCTTTAGGCCGTCACCACAGGCTAAGAGATTCTTTATGGCCTCCGCCTCGGATCTGTGTTTCCTCAAGGGTTCGGCTAGTATTATCTTTGCCTTGATACCATATTGGAGAGCCGGGCTTATCTGCAGCGAGCAAGTTTCCTTACTCGTACTTTAGGCTGTCACCGCAGGCTAAGAGGCTCTTTATGGCCTCCGCCTCGGATCTGTGTTTCCTCAGGGGTTCGACTAGTATTATCTATGCCTTGATACCATATTGAATACTGATCCTGCAGACTGAGGCTCTTTATGGCCCCAGTCCTGGAGATTTCTGAGTCCTCAGAGGTTTGGCTAGTATTATCTATGCCTTGATACCATATTGGATACTGATATTGTAGACTGAGGCTCTCTATGGCCCCAATCCCAGAGATTTCTGAGTCCTCAGGGGTTCGGTTAGTATTATCTTTGCCTTGATACCATATTGGATACTGATCCTGCAGACTGAGGCTCTTTATGACCCCAGTCCCAGAGATTTCTGAGTCCTCAGGGGTTCGACTAGTATTATCAATGCTTTGATACCATATTGGATAGTAGAACGAAAGTTGAAAAGGAGCTAAAGCTGAAAGAGAGCTAAAGCTAAAAATGAGCTAAAGCTTAAAGCAAGCTAAAGCTAAAGCTAAAAGAGAGCTAAAGCTAAAAAGGAGCTAAAGCTGAAAGAAAGCTAAAGCTAAAAATGAGCTAAAACTGAAAATGTTCGAGCTAAAGTTGCTTGAGCTGAAGAAATCGAGCTAAGATGCTCGAGCTAAAGTTGAAAGTGAGTTAAAGCTGAAAGAGAGCTATAGTTGAAAGCGAGCTAAATCTGAAAGAGAGCTAAAGCTAAAAATGTGCTAAAGGTGAAAGTGTACTAAAGCTGAAAGTGAGCTAAAGCTGAAAAGGAGCTCAAACTTAAAATGTTCGAGCTGAAGTTGCTCGAGCTGAAGAAATCGAGCTAAGATGCTTCCACCAATCATCTTCCTCTTCTTTATCGCCCCAGTGATTATTGCACACATCGAAGTATGATCGATATTGGGGGTTGATATTACTCTGAGTCTCAGTCTCAAAATTGAGGTTCGCTCATACTTCTACTAACGGATCAGGTTCTAGGGAGCTGTCATGCTGACCTCCTGATGCTTATTATCTGGAATACACCATCGTAGAATATCTGATTGCTAGATATAAGCGTGGCTTTGGAGAATGTTGAAAAACTGTTCGTTTCCCACAAACGGCACAAAATTTAGGGACCAGATTTTGCAAAGCTCGAAATCGATCCTTACAACAAGAACTACTATGACAAGAATTAAATAAGGGATAACACTTGACACAGAGGATTTAGCGTAGAAAACCTATAAAAAGGTAAAAAACTACGACCTCGAATGGAGGATTTTGATAAAGTAGTATTATTGCGAGAGAGAGAGAAAAATAATCTGATTACAAGAGTTAATCTAAGACTGACAGCTAAAGATCAAATAATTGTCTGTATTGTATTATCTATTTTTCGTCCAGTTTTTTTAGGAGCTCTGCCCTTTTATAGACCCTTCTCTCAGCTTGACATCGTGCTTGAACACGTTCTCCTGAATGTGGAAGTCATGGGCAGTTGAGTGTGTAACTGCTAGTTCGTGGGAGATAGGTGTATGTTGACTTATTCTGTTAACATCTATTGTGGATGACCCAAGTTTTGCTTAATTTCGTGGTCGATGTGTAACTATTGACGTGTATATCACGTATGAGCCTAGTACCGAATGAGATCGAGCACTCCAGAAATCGAGTGATAAGTAAGTTCGAGTGTCCCATAGATCAAGGAATAAGTTCCTATAGTTACAAGGGGTTCAAATGCTGGCAAAGGGAGGGGGAAAAGCTATGCAAACAAATCACCAAAGGTTTATAGATGAGTTCTTGGGTAATTCAGTCCCTGTTGAAGCTCCACAATCATAAGAGAGACCACCATTGGTAATACCATCCATTCCACCAAGGACAGATGCTCCAGCAAATCCTTATAAGAAAACCTTCATGCTACCTAGGCAAAACTAGAGGCTTTAAACTTTTTGTTAATAATGTGTTTTGGGGTATGTTGAAACAATGTTTTTATGATGTTTTAGTTTGCTTTGCTTTGTAATTTGGGTTTAGCAAAAACAATGTGTGAATTAGCGAATATTTTGCGGTATGTCGAAATAATGTCACTGTTTAATCATATATTGCGTTGCAGTTTGTCAATGTGTTGCTCTTGTGCTAAATTTCAATTGTAAGATAACATTTTGTAAGTGCAAATTTTGTGCTGAATTTCAATATGTGAAACAACTCTACATGTAAGTGATACTGTATGTAAATTTCTATATGTGTAGCTTTTGATGTGAAGTACAGATTTTGGAATGGTGAAATGCTTATGAGGACATAAAAAGAAGGCAAGAGAATGAGGTATAATACATAACCCATACATTCTTGCTTTCAAATCATTGCATTCATGCTTTCAAACACATATTTCTTTTACATAGTTGCTTTTATTTTAAACTCCATAATGAATTCATCTAGCCCCATCTCCACAGTGACCTTCACATTAAGTTTTCCATTCTTGCCTTGCTTAAAATCTTCTAAAGTAGCCTTCAGCCAATAAAAATTGTCACACGTAACACATTTCAAATACTTTTGCCTATAACTATGATCTTGCCAAGAATTTAGAAGCATCCTTGTCCCAACACAACCTTGTACTTCATATTTGGATTATTTCCAAAGGCAATCTCTAATCCAATGAGATGAACTACCATACCCAAATTACCCACTTCCAGAGGAGGTCCCAATAGAACTTCAAGATTGAGCATTTACATCAGATAACTACAAAAATTTAGTGCATTCTGAGTGCTGATATTTGAGATATTTTTTGTTGTAGTTCTTTGTTGTGTATAAAGTCATAATTTTCCTAATGCCATCACAATGAGGATACCTATATTTGGTGTATAGCTAAGGGCAACAGTCAGGGGAGTGACCTTAAAGGTATCACATTATACACAGTAATTTAGAATAACAACAATAGTCCCACATAAAAGACATACATTAGACAGTACAAACTGCAAAGTTCAAAATTAAGCACCTTATGTTCATAAATATAATGGACTTAACCCCCTCTATTTGTAAACAACATAAGCTTTAGTCCTTTCTCTCTGAAATTTGATTCATGGACTAAAGGCTTTATTTTTTTCAATTATGACTGTAACTAAGCTTATAGTAGTGCTAAATTACCTTTGTTTGTGATTCAAAACCACCTCCCAAGGCAAAAAAACAAATTCAATTTTGATTAGGGTTCTAAGAAACTTTGAGGAAGAGATTGGAGAGGAAGACAGTTGTGCATCGATAACCAAATTTTGATTGGAAAGGAAGATAGGTAAGAGAGGCTGGAGAGAGAGAAAAAAAAGGTTTTAGCTGTAACGATAACCCAACGGTCGATAGCTTTGCATCATCCAATAGTAGTAGGTAAGTATCTCGAGGTTGTAATTTATTATTTGATTTTTTTATTTATTTAAATTCAAAAAGAGGAAACCTATCTTTAATATTTGTTGATTTAGCCAAATGTGGGTCAACTGCGGTCAATTATAGTTGACCCTGGTCAAACTACAGATAAAGGACTATAACTACTTTTTTGCTAAATGGAAAGACTTAAGTAAAATATCCATATAAATATCAGGACATAAGTCAATTGAACTCGAGCAAAAGCAAGCTAGTTTTCCAATTTCTTGCAATTTGGAAAAATTTATCATTGATAAATAACCTTTATATAGGAGCTTGATTTAACTTTGTTCTTCTTCAATGTGTGCCCTTGCGGATACAACGACTTAATAGATGTACACTGTGGTGATATTAATTTTCCATTCAAGTTCAATAAATGATCTCAACCAAGACTACAATAGACCTTACTACACAAAGATGAAACCCACAGTTGATCTAAAAACTTGTTCATGCACTCAGCTAGGGTTGTACTAAAGTTAACTTAAGTAATCTAGATCGAGGGTGAATATCACAACATACAATTCTACTTCCATGTAGAGATCAACCCAAATACAATTTTTTTAATCCAGACTCCAACTATAGAAAATTTAATGTCACATCAACCCAAATAAAAGCACAATTATTATGCATGCATGTATGAAGAATCCGGAATAAAGTTTGAATGTGTTAGTGTTCTTCTTATCTTAGGTAATGCATCACCAAACAAGCCTCGTGAGTAGAGAATGACCAAATCCATTTGCTTTACAATTTTACGAATCCAGCAAAAATCTCATATCAATACCAATCTTTATGTTTTAAAATACCAAAAAACAAAATAATAAAATGAAGTTTTTGCTCCACTAAATGGTGTGATCATCGTCTATTTAGCATTTGATCAGGCAGTACACAGGCATTTGCTTCTTGGTATATTCGTAGAGAAATTAAACACAACTCTATGCAGCATCAATTTAGAAGACCAACAAGATGCGCAATCATAATTAGAAAACCAAAAATACAGCTTCTGGCCGGATGGAACTCAACTACCATGGGTATATTTGGATGATTGGTAAGAGTTTCGATTTCATTGGCGATAGTGAGATTTAATTGAATAAATTGTTCTTATTTAAGGAGGCGGGGGACATTTTATTTTATCAGTTGTAGTAAAAACTTCAGAGAGGGAGATCAAAGTAATCCAGCTTGAACCAGAAGGAAGTTGAATTCAAATTTAAAAAGTGGGAAATGCAAAAGTAAATCAAGTTTACCACAAAAATATGGTGATTGTGGGTGTGAATTTGAAATGTGGTCCACTCACATCAAGTACCGTTGATTACCTGAATATCCAACGCATGAGAAATGTTATTGCTTTTTGTAGGGGCCTAAGTTCCTGCGGAGGGGAAGTCGGCTCTTACATTACGGGGTTGAATCATTAATCAAAGGGATTCAAGTACGTAATCTAGAATGCGAATAATCTATAGAAATATACTTGCGTGGAGGCCTAGAATGTGACTCTCCATGACCTCTGATGAGGATTTTAAGAGTATTTGTATTTCTGTCGAGTGGTCGATGGTTCGAGTACTGGGCTTTAGAAGGTGATCGAAGGTAAGCAATATTGGTCTGGGGAGAGTTTTTCTAACCCTTCTATGGTTCCCCATCTCTCCTATTTATAGAATCATAGGAAGGGCTGAGTCACCAAGGTTAGGTCAGATTACAAGTATGCAATCCGGGTATCCTCCGGATATCGAGCGGGTATCCTGAAGTTGGTGTTGAAGCCAGAAATGTAGGGACTGTCACCATACTCTATCACTGTAGCTATATGTCGGTTCTGTCACTGTGCGTTGTCATTGTAGCCGCCTGTTGGTTCTGTTACTATAGCTGACTAGACCGACAACGGCGCCATTCCTATCTAGTGAGCTGGCTGTCTTGTCATGCTTCGACCATGTACGGATATGGTTAGAGCATTTCTGATGTTAAAGTGAAGTTTATTATCGTGGCTTGTTAAGAGTCGAGGCTTCGTCTTCGGATAATCTTTGGGAGACTTGTTTGAGGATTGTATGGGATTCAAGATATTCGAGTAGGCTTCGAAGTAGCCTTCGTGTATTTGACAGGGGTTGAAGGTTGTTAATAGGCTACTACATTCTCCCCCTCTCAGCGAAGGGCTCAAAAGCAGGTGTAGAGGCATTCGCTGAGAAAACTGTTTGGCGTTGGAAGTTGAGTGGTTGACTATTGGTTTCGGGGTAGGTAATAAAAAAGGGTAATAAAGTAATGCTGGATGATAGGGAGTAATAAATGAGTTTAGATGGGGCTATAAGTATGCGTTATAGGGTTAGGAATACTGCATGCTCCTCTTCTGTTTCATTCTCTGCTCCTTCCTCTGTATTTCTTGAAAACGTTATGGATACCACGCCGAACACTCGTAATCAGAAAAGGATGGATGGGATTCACCCGAGATCATCGCATAGGGCAGAAGACTGCTGAATTGCATTTGAAGTTCTTCGGTCAACATGATATGGACTGCGACATGCATGACCTAGTGGAGGTAGGAGCTGGAGAACTCATCAATGGGAAGTCATATGCTTACCTTTGAGAGGCAACTGAAGTTTCATTTCATGACTGTTGAGAAACGCTATCTCTTCCTGTCGGCTTTAGCCGAGTGTATCATTCAGGCAGAAGAGATGATTGAGGAACAAGGTTTGGCTAGTTGAACTAGCCCGTCTGGAAATAGACCGACTTGTACTTAAGGCGGTGATGATGGGTCTTTTCTTTTATGTGGAACTGTATTTTGAAGGTTGTTGTTGTTCCTGTGGTTTTGAATATTTGGGTTTGCAACTTTTTGTTTCTGTTGTTGTAATTTGGCGAATGGAATGGAAACAATGTTTTACTAAAATTTTGTGTATTTGTATCTGGTAGTTATTGAAGATGAATAGACTTATAGGCACGGTAGCAAATATATCTCATCGAATGTTGGTAAAAAACTAGTTTCAAAGTATAATGGCATGGTCGAAGGTAATTGACCCTGTATTAGTCAAAACTTTGTGAAAGAGGTATGAGACGAAGTATGAAATGGGTCGTCATTCGATTACAAAGAGCACTTGATGTGATAGGTATTGTTAGAGGACCTAAAAAGAAAAGGGGTCGATGGTTTGATGTTGGGGGTTTGTTCGTCTGCAAGTCCTCGGTAAAGGGGTTTGAATGTGGGTACAGATAAAATGGTTATGTCTAGGAACTTGGAAAGGTCAAACTGTTGAATTTCCAAGGAGAGGAATTTAAAGACTGCAATGAATGTAACTTGGGATTAATGAATGTTTTAAATGTACCCTCATGTATAAAATGTGGTGTTGCGAGGAGAATTTATCATCTTTCTTCTTTCTTCTTCTGAATATAATGTCTTCCTCTTCGTCCCAGAATAGCAGTAGTTCTTCCATAGCCAAGCAGGCAGACCGGATTGTGGAAAAAGCTATTCGGGTATAAGAAAAGACCCTGGAACTGCAATAGAGGTTTCTTGTTGATAAAGACATCGACGCAGAGATGCCAGACCTGTTTGAAGCGGAACCTGGGGAACCCATTGATGGAATGTCCTTTGCATATTGGTGGGTGATTCTTCAGATGATGGGTCTATTTCGGGCCATTGGTTTTCCTTGCTGAAATCATTTGCAGAGGTGATGGTGGAGCTGGAGAACTCTGCTGCTGTGGCTGAGGTGAAGCATTCCAAAGATAAATTAGGGTTCCTTGCTGGTGTGTTGAGTGGTTTAGGTGGGTCTAGGAGGGTGCTTGTATTTTATGTTTTGACTTGTACTGTTTTGAATTGAAGTGAATGAAATTGGGGATTGGTAATATAATAGTCAAATTGGTTTTTAATACTGTGTGCAAGTAGAATTATGAATGCTCGAGGTAAAATTTTGAATTGTCAAAGTAACATGTTTGAGCTTGTCGAAGTAGGTCTGATCTGCCGAAGTAATATTCTGATCTGTGTATAAGTAAATTGTTGAACTGTTAAAGTAAAAAGATTGATCTGTCGTAGTAGAAATCTGATATGTCGAAGTAATATTTTTATCTCTGTATAAGTAAAATTCTGAACTGTCGACGTAAAAAGTGTGATCTGTTGAATTCTGAACTGTCAAATTTAGAATGCCTTCATGTTATCGAAGATCCTATTACTGAGGACTCTTTGCAGGCAAAGAAGAGAGAGGTAGAAGCTGTTGTTGGAGGTATTGGAGGTGACATAGAAACTTTTTTTGGCGAAGGTACTGTTGTTGGAGCTTTGACTGACGTGATCATTGATGGTGCAGGGTCAAGACCTTCAACTGGAGGTGCTGAAGGCAACGGTGCTGAAGAGGATGTTGGGGGAGAGGATGCAGCCATTTCATAATGAGGTATATGTACTGGAGTGCCATGCCTATTTTTTCTGATTTGTTGTGGAGTTATAATATTTGAACCATATTTATTTTTTGTAGGGTTGATCTTGGAACTTGATTTGTGTGAACTGATTTGAACTGCTGTGTTGAAACTGATTTGTGTGAACTTGACATGCACTGAATTATTGCGCAAGATTCTTGACATTTGTTCTGAACATGATTTGAATTGAGTGTTGCTGAAATTGCTTCTTTGATATATATATTGTTATGAAACTTCTTTTGCATATGGTGGGATTGTAGATATTTTTGTATATACTTGTATCTGCATATGCTGTAACTGTCAAATGATTATAGAGTGATCGAATTGTAGAGGGATTTGCTAAACTTCGAAGGCCTAAGCCACAGCGAAGTAAGACACAGTCGCCCCCAACGCATCCTTGAGGTTCGGGTCTTTTGACCATTTGTACCCCCCGAGTTTGTTCGAATGTTGGGAGTTTGAAATTTTTTGAGGTCGCCCCTAAGTGTCAGTCGGGCTGAGGTTGACATGATACTTAGAGGAAACCTAGAAATTTACTAGACTTCGAAGGCCTGAGCCACAACAAACCAATATCTATTCACCACTACCGCATTCTCGAGGGTCCGGTCTTTCGACCATTCATGCCCCTCGAGTCTGCTCGAATGTTGAAAGCATGAAAATTTCAAGGTCGCTCTCAAGTATCAGTCGGGCCAAAGGTTGACATGATACTTTGGGGAAACCAGGAAATCGACTGGACTTCAATGGCCTAAAGCAGATTGAAGCATATCCGTTCGCCCCCAATACATTCCCGAGGGTCCAGTCTTTCAACCATCCTTGCCCCTCAAGTTTACTCAAAATTAAGAGTTTGGAAGATTTCAAGGTCGCCCCCGAGTATCAGTTGGGTCGAGGATTGACATGATACCTAGGCTTAACCAAGAAATTTAATAGAAATAGGAGAGGAAGCTTGGGTGAAAAAGATGTTTATTGATTATTTTGTATTTATATCAGGTGTACAAGGTAGAGGCCTTGGCCTATTGTATGAAACCAACTGCATTGTGTTCCACGGGTTAGGCAGTGGCTCTTCTTCCTCTGTCATCAGATAGTATGAACACTTGTCAATTTTATCATACACGACATAATGCCCTTCCCAGGATTCGACTAGCTTGCAAACATTTTTAGGCTTGGAGGATTGATTAACACGTCAAAGTACAAGATCTCTAATATTGAAACTTTGTGGTCGAACTCTCTTGTTGTATGACTTCTGAAGTGATGTATGATAACGGCCGAGATTGGCGATGACTCGATCTCTGGTTTTGTCGATCCATAACATGTTATATCCGAGTTCAAACTCATTATCATCATCTGGGAGGTTAGGATCTCGTGTGGATACTTCGAATTGAGTAGGGAGTACTACTTCAGTACCATAGGCCAGAAAGAAAGGAGTGCAACCTGTAGATTTTCTTGGTGTTGTTCAATTGGCCCAGTGGATATGCTGTAACTCCTGATCCTATCGACCTCTCTTTGTATCGACTCTTTTCTTGAGACCGTCGACTATGGTTTTGTTGATAGCTTCAACTTGACCATTGCCTTGGGGGTAGTAGGGTGTTGAGGGGGAGAGGATGATATTGTGCTTCTTGAGAGGAAATTTCTAACTTTGCTCCCAACGAACTGCGGACCATTGTCACATCAAATCATATTAGGGCATCTTAAGCCTGTGATGATGTTTTCCCATAGAAATTTGATAACTTTTTCTTCTCTGGTTTGGCATAAAGGTACAGCTTTGACCCATTTGGTAAAGTAATCTGTTGCAACAAGGATATTCTCTTAGCTACCCGAGGCTTTAGGGAAGGGACCGATGAGATTGATAGCCCATCTTTTGAATGGCCATGAAACTTGAGTGAAATGGAGGTCTTGTGAAGGGCGGTAGATTTCATGGGTATAGCGCTAGCATTTGTCACAGTGATTGGCTTACTCTTCGGCTTGTTTTTTTATGCTCAGCCAGAATAAACCTTGAGATATGGCTCCAAGGGCCATAGATCGACCAGCAGTATGACCACCGCAGGTACCTTGATGGAGTTCGGCTAGGTTGGTAGAGGCTCAGGCTTGAGAGATGGATCGAAGGAGGATACCATTCGGGAACTTGCGATGTAGCTCGCGTTTGTGGATGGCATATCTGCGACAGTTCTCTAATAATGACCATTTGGCTTAGGGATCATCTGGAAGGGTAGCATTGTTGAGGTAATGGAGGAATGGTGTTTGCCAGTCGTCTGGATCGAGACTCTCGCCCCCATTATTGATGGTATTGACTTCCATCTGGTTGATACTTGGGCATTCGAGTACTTCGATATGGAGGGTCTAGGATTCTGATTGGCCTAACATAACTGTTATGTAGGCGAGAGAATCTGCATGTCGGTTTTCTCCTCGAGGGTAATGAGTGATAATTAATTTCTTAAGAAAACGGTTCATGCGCTGGCGAACGAAAGGGGCATATTCAGCCATGCGACCATTAACTTGATTTTTGCCTGTGTAATGTCTCTGAACAGGTTGGGAATCTATAAAAACTGCAAGTTTGGGAACGCTGAGGTCGAATGCGAGGTCAAGGCCGTGGACGAAAGCTTCATACTCAGCTTCGTTATTGGAACATTCAAAGTTAAATTTGACGGCCTTTTCTATTTGATCATTGGTAGGAGTGACCAAGACTATGCTGATCCCTGAGCCATTAGGTACAGCGGATCTATCTGTGAATAAGCGATATCCAGTGTTAGGGTTCCATGGATCTGTTGCTTCAGGTTTGTCTTCTATCAGGATATCTTCATGTTCTTCCAGAAGGGGGTAGCTTGTTATAACATGGATGGGGTAAGATTGAAAATATAGTTTGAGTTTGCGGGACTAATGGACGAGGGTGAGGAGAAAATGCTCAAGTTTTGAATATGAGTTTATGCGGGTGTGAGAGTTTTGCTGATAAAATATATAGGTTTTTTGATGTTTGAGTCGAGTCGAATGAGACCTGAACTAATGGAAGTGCCTGTAATAGCGAGATATAAAGAGATCGTTTCACCTTTGATAGGGGTGCTGATAATGGGTGGTCGACCAAGATAAATTTTGAGTTCGAGGAAGGCCTGTTCACATTCGGGTGTCCAGTTAATCTCAGGGTCGTTCTTCCTTTTTGCTTTGTAGATGCCTTGGTCACGTAATAGGGAAAAGAGCCAAGCACAACGGTCTGTGGATTTGGAAATGAAACGGTAGAGGGCAGCTATTTTAACAACTACTTTTTGGACATCTTTTTTGGTTTGGAGCAAAGGCATGTCGATGAGGGCTTGAATATTGGTGGGATTGATCTCGATACCTCGTTTGCTGATTGGGTGGCCTAAAAGTTTACCAGACGAAACACCAAATCGGCATTTTTCTGGGTTGGGTTTCATGTTATATATTCGAAGCATCGAAAAAACTTTGATTAGATCTTAGACATTGGTCTATTTCTGGAGGCTCTTGCATAAGATGTCGTCGATGTAGACTTCGACCGACTTGCCAAGCAAGGGCTTGAACATTGTTGTGACAAGGGCGTTGGTAAGTGGCACCAACATTTTTATGGCCAAAGGGCATGACACTAAAATAGTAAAGGCCTTGTTAAGTGATAAAGGAAATTTTAAGTTGATCTTCGGGGAGGAGGGGTAACTGATTGTAAAGCCGAGTCCATCATAGACAAACGCTCATGACCAGTAGTGGTATCAAGGAGTACTGAGATGATTGGGAGGGGGAAGCTATCCTTCGGCGTGTACTTGTTGAGGTATGTGAAGTCGACACAAATCTTGATCTATCCATTCTTTTTGAGAACTACAACAATATTTGATATCCAATGAGCATACTTTGAGGGTTACTACTTCTCGAAGGCGTAGAGCCAAGGTAAGCTTCTTATATTTAACTGTTGTAGAATGG
Organism: Kingdonia uniflora; assembly: GCA_014058105.1. NCBI lineage: Eukaryota > Viridiplantae > Streptophyta > Magnoliopsida > Ranunculales > Circaeasteraceae > Kingdonia > Kingdonia uniflora. The sequence goes on from JACGCM010000374.1 coordinate 237,816, forward strand.
GGAATGAGATCGAGGTGGTGGCATGCCAAACTGGGGCCAACACCAGGCATCTCCTAGAATATCCATGCAAAGACCTCCTTGTTTGTTTGAAGGAAGTCTGAGAGCTCGAGACGTTCAGCCCCATCTAAAAAAGCTCTAATGAATGTACCTCGACCAGGATTGTCAAGTTCGATATAAACATTAGGTTCGATGGGTGAGGTGGTATCTGTCGAAGGTGTGGGGAAAGTGAAGGATAGTGATTGCTATAGACGGCTGACGAGCCTTTGGGTCTGATCGATCTCTGGATGCTCACATGAATGGGTGAGGCATTGAGAGCCTTTTAAATTCCATGTGCTCAAGGGGGTATTAAAACGAAGGGTTTGATCATATGTTGAAGGAATGGCACGCATGGCATGGAGCCAGTTGCGTCCGAGGATACTAAGGCATTCTGAGTTCTTGTCGACCACAAAAAATAGGTTTAGAGTGTGACTGGACCGGCAGTAACTGGGAGGCTAATTCGGCCAATAACAACTTCTGTGGCCCAATTAAAACCTTTGAGTTCGACATTGGAAGCAGTGATGAGGTCGGTTTTCTTCATGGTTTGGACAGTTTGAAGGGAAAGAGCATCAGCTGCACTTCCTGTGTCTATGAGCATTGTGTGGAGGACAATGTTTTCGATCTTAATCATGATGACTAATGGATCAAAATGGGGAAAGCGGACATGGGATGTGTCAAAGTCGATGAAAGAGCTGCCTTTGGGTTGAGGGGAGGGGCTTGATCCTGGTAGGAGAACGGGCAGCTTCTCCTGGTAGGTGAGTTTGTAGCATTCTTTGACACACTTGCGTTTACTTTTAGAATGGCCATTGCCGATGTTATTGACTTCGATGAAATGTATATGATAGATGTGGACCTCGGCCGGGTCGACAGTAGGGATGGGTTTAGGTTTGAGGTATGACCCGTCATGGTAACTGGGAAGGTCGACAACATACTGGTGTAGATGACCTGCTTTGAGGATGATTTTAAGAGAGCGCTGGAGGGCGAAGCATTTGGTAGTGTGGTGACAGTTATACTTGTAATTTCCACAATAAGGTTGGCCTGGTTTGACTTCGATGGGGAATGGGATACGCCAGATGGGATCTGCCTGTAAATATGGTAGAAGGGTACTGAGAGGGACAGTAAATGTGGGTAGGACCGACTTCGGTCTCTTTCTACGAGCTTCGGCATTATTGTCACTGTGAGGGCATTTGCGGCTCTCAGTCTCCTGTGAGACGGGAGCGATCAAGGGTGTTGGATTAGATGGTGGGCTTTGTCAAGGTTTATTGAAGTTGGTGATTGAAGGTTACCCAAGTTTACGGGATTCGTAGAGGCGCTCAAGGTCGATATAGCCATTGACCTTTGTGTGCATCTCTTCGAGGGTTTGAGGTTTATAAAGGGCTAGGTATACTTTAACACGGTTGTGATCTGGTAAAGCATTTGAGTATGCGAGTACTGCATTCGCGCAGTCAAGGTTCTCGACTTTCCGTGATTCATCGAGAAACCTCTTGGTGATGGTTTCGAGGGTTTCTCTGCTAGATTTTCTGAAATTGAACTGTGTGTCAACTCTGACTTCTCTTTCTTTGTTGAAGGCAAACTGAGCAATGAAAATTTGTGACAGTTGCTCAAAGCTCCAGATTGATCCATTGGGGAGATTATGATACCATCGAAGGGGGCAGTCACTGAGGCTGGTGGGAAAAAGGTAACACATCAGGTAGTCAATTGTGGAGTAGAGGCTTAGGGCATTTTGGAATTTGAGAATGTGGGATTGAGGGTCTGTGTTGCGGTATTTACTGAGTTCGGGAGTACAGAAATTGGGGGGTATCTTGATAGCGAGAAGTTTGGGGCAGATGGGGTTATTCAGTCGACTCCAAGAGTTGGGAGTTGGGTTCCCGCTGACGCGAATAACAGGTTGAATTTTGTGGTCAAAGTCCTACTATACAACGTAGACTGGATGAGGGAGAGATTAAGGGATTCGGGGGTGGTGAGGTCAAGTGTACAGTATATGTTTGGTGTTGCGCTCCCCGAGACATTCTCGAGCAGGGTGGCGTTTAGGTTGTCTAGAGGATCGAAGGGTAGAGTAAGAAGAATCTTCTGTGGTGTGAATATCGAGGTAGATGAAGCTAGTAGGGGGAGTAGTGGGGGGAGCACCCTCGCAGAATTTGAGATTTGGTAGGGGCCCCAGATGGGCGCGGGTAGACACGCGCGACGGGTCTGGTGCTTAAGATCCTCAAGTAGCTTCCAGAGGTTGTAGTCTCTAAAACTCTCAGACGGTGCTACGTAACTCGTCAATTGCCCGGTTCTGCCTGTCGGCATTATCCAGGCGACGGTTCTGTTCAGCTTCAAACTTTAGCTGGTGCTTTTCACGCTCTTGGTGAAGTTATGCATGGTGGTGTTCCTCGTCTTGAGCGAATTGTGAACTGGAACGGAGGATGGGTGTCATTGAGAATAATCTGTTAAAGTTGAAAACAAAAAAGAGGGAAATATGAAAGGAAGATTGGTAGGGTGGGAAGCACAAACGGAGCCAAATGTAGAGGTTTAACATCTTGTAGAGGGGAAGTCGGCTCTTACACCATGGGGTTAAATCTTCATTCAATAGGATTCAAGTACATAATCTAGAATGCGAATAATCTATAGACAATAAACTTGCGTGGAGGCCTAGAATGTGACTCTCCACGACCTCTGATGAGGATTTTTAAGAGTATTTGTATTTCTGCTGAGTGGTCGAAGGTTCGAGTACTGGGTTTTACAAGGTGATCGAAGGTAAACAATATGGGGTCTGGGGAGAGTTTAAGTTGTAGGGGCCTAACTTCGGGTAAAATGTGACTTTCCACGACCTCAGATGAGGATTTTTAGGAGTGTTTATATTTTTGTCGAGTAGTCGAAGGTTCGAGTACTGGGTTTTACAAGGTAATCGAAGGTTAACTGTAAGGGCTCAGAAGGGTGATTTTGTAACCCCTCCTTGGTTCCCCATTTTTCTTATTTATAGAACATAGGAAGGGTTGAGTCACCAAGGTTAGGTCACATTACAAGGGTACCATCCGGATATCGAGCTGGAATCCCAGAAGGGGTATGGACGCCCGAAATGTCGGTGCTATCACTGTAATAGTTACTGGGTCTGTTTCAGTACTCTGACACTGTAGCGGTTGCTAGGTTTGTCACTGTAGCTGCAAGGACCAACAACGCCGCCGAATTGTCTAATGAGCAGGTTGTCTGCCTTGTCATACTCCAACCATGTACGGACATGGTCGAAGTGTTTCAGATGCGATATAGAGTTCATCTTCGAGGTTTGTTTATAGTCGAGGCTTCAGATAATCATTGGGAAACTTGCTTAAGGATTGGATGGACTTTGAGACATTCGAGTAGGATTCGAAGTAGCCTTCGAGTGCTTGACTAGAGTAGAATGCTGTGAGTAGGCAACTACATTCGCCCCCTCTTAGCGAAGTTCTCAAAAACAGGTGTAGCGGCGTTTGTTGAGAAAACTTTTTGGCGTTGAAAGTTGAGCGGTTTGACTATTAGTTTTCGGGGGAGGTAATAAAAGAGGGTAATAAAGAAATGTTGGTGGTTTTGGAGTAGTAAATGAGTTTAGATGGGGCTATAAGTATGGGTTATGAAGGTAGGAAACTGTATACTCTATATCTCTCTGCATTTCTTGCCTCCTTCTTCTGTATTGTTTGAAAAACATTATGGATACCACGCCTAATACTCGCAACCAGTAAAGGATGAGATTTTCTAGAGACTGTCTTATAGGACAGAAGACCGTAGAGCTGAAGTTGAAATTTTTTGGTGACCATGAACTCGACTGGGACATGCCTGAGCTGGTGGAGTTGAACCTGCGGAACCCATCAACGAGGAGTCTTATTTTTACTTCTAGAGGCAAATAAAGTTTCATTTTACTACTGCTAAAGAACGTTACCTCTTCCGGATGGCTTTGGCAAAATTTCTCGTTCAGGCGGAATAGAAGTTGGAGGAACAAGGCTCGGCGAGTAGCACTGACTTGTCTGAAAATAGGGCGGCTTCTTCTTAAAGTGGTGGCCATGTGGTGGTGATGGGTTTTTCTATCTTTTCCTTTTGTTGTTGTGTATAGGACTGCATTTTGAAGGTTTCCGTTGTTGTTGTGGTTTTGTATATTTGGGTTAGCAAATTTGTTATTTTTGTTGTTGTAATTTATGGAATGGAATGGGAGAAATGTTTTACTACAATTTTGTGCGTTTGTACCTGGTAGGCATTGTAGACAAATAGACTTATAAGTGCGGTAGCAAATATATCTCATCGAACGTTTGGGAAAACTGGTTTCGAAGTATAAAGATATGGTCGAAGATAATTGACCCTGCATTAGTCGAAACTCCGTGAAAGAGATGTGAGGCAAAATGTGACAGGGGTCGATGGCTCGATGTTGGGGATTTAGTCGGCTGCATCTCCTCAGAAATACAGTTTAAATGCGGATACAGATGAAATGGTTATCTCTAGAAAGTTGAGAAGTTCAGACTGTTGAGTTTTCAAGGACAGGAATTGAAGGCCGTAATGAATGTAACTTGGTATTAGGGAATGCTTTAAATGTACCTTCATGTATATAATGGGGTGTTGCGAGGAGAATTTCTCATATTTCTTCTTTTTTCTTCTAAACATAATGTCTTCTTCTTTGTCCCAAAATAACGGCAGTTCTTCCAGGGCCATTCAGCAGGACCAGATTACGGCAAAGGCTATTCGAGTGCTGGAAAAGACGCTGGAGCTGAAATGGAGGTTTCTTGGTGATCAAGATATCGACGTGGATATCCCGGACCTGTTTGAAGCAGAACCAGGGGAACCCATTACTGGAATGCCCTTTGTGTATTGGTGGGGGATTCTTCAGATGATGGGTCCATTTTCTGGCCATCGGTTGTCCTTGCTGGAATCATTTGCGGAAGAGATGGTGGAGTAGTAGGATTCTGCTCCTGAGGCTAGGAGTGAGGAGAAGCATCCTAATGATAAATAGGGGCTTTTTGCTGGTTCGTTGAGTGTCTAGGATGGGTATAGAAGGGTATCTGTATTTTCTATTTGAATTTTACTGCTTTGATTTGCATCGAATGAAATTGGAAGTTGGTAATATAACTGTCAAATTATTTTTCAGTACTATGAGCACGTAGGATTTTGAATGCTCGAAGTAACATTTTGAATTGTCGAAGTAACATGTTTGAACTGTGGAAGTAGAAGGTCTGATCTGTATATGAGTAAAATTCTGAATTGTCGAATTAAAAAGTGTGATGTGTCAAAATAAAAGTCTGATCTGTCGAAGTAATAGACATAAAATTCTAAACTGTCGAATGCGTTGTAGATCGAATGTTTGATATATTTGTGAATTGAATGTGAGGTTATCTGTGGATGAATGTTCAAGATACGGAAGAGTCGATTACTCGTGTATGTGTCAAAGGTTTGTTGGATTTGACTGGATGGTCTGGTAGCCCAAACAGTTGGTCTGTCAGAACGGTACGTGCTCCTGGGGCAGTGTGTCGTGCAAGAAATCATGATTTTTTACTAGTTTTACGGAAAAGTGTGATTTGATGCTGGGATTTAACTGGAAGGCTTCGAGTGAGGGTTAGAAGGTTCAAGTGGCTTTGAGGTTACAGCTAATTCAGAGTGTGTGTGTGATTCACACGTGGGGGGAATGAGGGGAAATTGGTCAAAACCCAATACAGCCGAAAAGCCGAGGTAGTGGGGGCGTGGCAATGATAGTGGTTTGGAAATCGAGGCAGTTTTGTTATTTTCAAGAGGTATATATATGAGGGGAAATAACCAAAGGTACTGTTCATAAAAAAAACCAAAGAGTGAGAGGAAGTGGATGTACACCATTGTGACATGAAGTTTGTGAGAGATTACTGAAGTTGTTTTGATTTACTGTTTTGATTGTACTTCTGCAAACACAGGTATGTCGATTGATCTCTTTCTATTTTTGTTTGAGTATGCCTTCTGTAAGTGGGATCATCTGGGTTTGTAGTTTAGAGGTTATAATCGAGGATGGGGTAAATTCATGAGTCTGGGTTCTCGCACATTTTAGGATTTTGAGAGTATTGACAGAGGGACTGGGTTTAGGATTGAATTGTCGACTGTGTTTGTATCTGTTGTTGAGGGTAGATGAGAAATGGGTTTCTGACACATAATAGTCAAATGTATCGATCTAATTACGTGCCTCTTCTTCTGTAGGATAAGACGCGTACCCGTCGAGCTTCGAGAATGAGGCTGATAGACGGGGATGACGAAGAAAATGAGGCTAGTGATTCAGGTCGTGCTCTGGTGGATAAGGGCAGCGACTTAGAAGTGTTAGATGTTATAACCGATACCCTATTAGCCATGGTGGTATCTGTGGGTGGGGGTTCAAATACTAGACGTCGTAAGACGGTGGTGACTGAAGATAGTAATGAGGAAGAGATAGGGGGAGGAGAGAGACACAAGGGTACTACTGGACCTTCAGGTGGTAAGAGGGGAGGAGGGGAGCAGAGTGATGACAGTTGGAAGTTGACTGAGTCGGATAAGGCCGATGGTTGTGTCTCGGCGAAAGATAAGGTGAGATTAGATCGATTTTCTGCCAAGCTGGAGCTGTCGAAGGTAGGGGTAGTGTTGAGTGTGACGGGAACAGGTTATCTTTCAAGTCGAACCCTTGAGAGAGGATAATGGCGTACAGGGGTCAAATTCGACTGGGAATCTAGCTTCCTCCCTGGAGGCTGGTGAAGGAGGTGTTAAATTTTTTAGAAGTTACCCCGGTCCAGATGAATGGAAATTTTTGCGAGATGATGTGAGTAATAGAGGGTATGAATATAAAATTGAGGAGTGGGAAAAGGGGTTTAATTGAGTGGTACGATGTGGTATTATTCTATGCGGGGAAGGCGAACCAGAATGCGGGCACGTACCACATCTGACGTCACCCAAAAAAGCCCTGGTTGTTTGATCTGCGCTGGACGGGTCGAGGGTGGAATAGGGATTTAGTTATGGTAAAGGGTAATTTTGAGAATGTTGAAGGGGAGGGCTCTTGCAGGTTACATCATAAAGTTTATAACTCGAGTAAGTTTTCTGTTGAATATGTTTTGATGTGTTGCTATAATAAACTGTAATTATATTCCTGTATTTTTGTAGGTCCGACTAACCGGTCTTGGGAGAATTTGAGGGAATATATTGATGCTTTGATCAATTCAAAAGGGGAATGGGTGAATTCTATTTTCATGGGTCTTGGTATCAAGAGGATGAGGAAGAAGAAAATAGATTCCCAACTTCGAAACGTACCCATTACGTCGAAGCCATCAAAGAAGAGGGGAGGCAAAGATGTTTCAAAGGTAGTCGAAGGTATGGAGGAGGATAATTTAGCAAGGAAGGTTCAGTATGTTCTGAAGGTGAAGAGGGCCGCGAAGCAGGCGGCGCCAGTACCCGAAGTGGCTAGTGATGCTTCGAGACTGAGGCCGAGGCAAGTATCGCCACAGGCTGAGAAAGGGAAAGGAAATATTGTTCCCGAGTCTCCAAAGGTACAAAGACAAAGTTGACACAACACAAAAGGCGTAGGGAACTTAGGAAAGATGATGCAGAGGATGACGGTGAAGAGATGACGGAGGCTAAGCAAAAAGAACAGGCTCTAGCCAAGGCTACTTCGATGGCGGAACTCTGCGATGCAAACCCGGACGAGGCTTCAAGGCAGATGAAGAAGAGTATGTATCAGGTAACTATCTATTATATTCTATGAGATTATGAAATTTTCTTTAGTGTTTTATGCTTTGAGAAGTACTGACAGCTCGAATACTTTAGCAGACGGATGCTTGGGCACAATCATACAATAAGCCAATAAAAGTAGGAAAGAGGAGGTTACGGGAGGCGATTGACAGTCTGTAGCTTTTTCGGGGGACAGAAGCGTCATTGTTGTCTGATAATAATAAGTTGAAGCGAGATCTGGATGCTATCAATAATGCATTCGAGAAGAGACTAGAGGGTCAACATTTCAATCATGAGCAGGTGCTGAAGTCGAAGATTGATGATCATGAAAAGGAAAAGAAAGCACTAAAAGAGCATTACCAAGCATAATATGGTACTGAAGTTTCGGATAATGTTAGGATGAAGAAGTTCATAGGGGAAATGGGGTTTGATCCTATAACTCTGCAACGCTTGCCTGATACGCAAGATCCTATTGTTGAAGATACTTTGTAGACTGAAGGGATAAAGGTAGATGTTGCTGATGGAGGTGTTGGAGGTGGTGTGGAGGCTCCTGTGGTCGAAGGTGCTGCTGCTGGAGCTACAACTGATGTGGTCGCCGATGGTGCAGGGTCGAGACCTTCGACTGTGGGTGGTGAAGGTGTTAGTACTGAAAATCCTATTGGGGGAGAAGATGCAGCCATGCTGATAAGAGTTATCTGTACTGGAGTGTCGTGCCTATTTTTCTGATTTTCTGTTGGGTTGTAATATTTGAACAATGTTTATCTTTCTTTGGAGTTGATCTTTGAACTTGTGATTGCCTTGAGCTGCTGTACTGAATTTGACTTGTACTGTACTAATTTTGCTTGTTTTGTGGACTGCACTTGAGACTGATTTGTGTGAACTTGATCTGGATTGAATTGTTGTGCAAGATTCTTGACGTTTGTTCTAAACATGATTTGAATTGAGTTGTATTGAAACTGCTTCTCTGATATTTATTTTTCTGAAACTTCTTGCATGTGGTGAGATTGCAGATATTTCTATATATTTGTATCTACGTATGCTGTAACTGCTGAATGTTTAAGGGTTATCAAACCTTTGAGAGTGTCGAGATGGTTGTGACACTTGGGTAAAACCAAGAGATTTGCTAAACTTCGAAGGCCTGAGCCACAGCGATGTAAGACGTGGTCACCCCCAACGCCTCCTCGAGGGTCCGGTCTCTCGACCATTCGTGCCCCCCGTGTTTGCTCGAATGTTGGGAGTTTGAAAAAATTTGAGGTCGCTTCCATGTATCAGTAGGGCCGAGAGTAACATGACACGTAAAGGAAACCAAGAAATGTACTGGACTTCGACGGCTTTGGGGGCTTGATAGAAGAATAACTGTTCACCCCCAATGCATTCCCGAGGGTCCGGTCTTTCAACCATCCTTACCCCTCGAGTTTACTCAAAATTGGGAGTTTGAAAAATTTAAAGGTTACCGCCAAGTATCAGTCGGGTCGAAGGGCTGACATGATACCCAGGTTTAATCAAGAAATTTACTGGACTTTGACGGCTTTGGGGGCCTGATTGAAGCATAATTGTTCGCCACCAAAGCACTCCCGAGGGTCCTGTCTTTCACCCATCCTTGCCCCTCGAGTTTGCTCAAAATTGGGATTTTGAAAATTTTCAAGGTCGCCCCCAAGTATCAGTCGAGTCGAAGGGTTGACATTATACCCAGGTTTAACCATGAAATTCACTGGACTTCGACAGCTTTGGGGGCCTGATCGAAGCATAACTGTTCGCCCCCAATGCATTCCTGAGGGTTTGGTCTTTCAACCATCCTTGCCCTCGAGTTTGCTCGAAATTGAGAGTTTGCAAATTTTCAAGGTCGCCCCCAAGTATTAGTCGGGTCGAAAGGTTGACATGATACTTAGAGGAAACCAAGAATATTATTGGACAATAGGAAATGAGGCTTGGGAAGATAAGATGTTTATTGATTATTCTGTGTTTATATCAGGTGTTCAAGGTAGAGGTCGTGGCCTATTGTATGAAATCAACTGCATTGTGTTCCACGGATTAGGTAGAGGCTCTTCATCTTTTGTCATTTGATAGTAGGAACCATTGGCGGTTTTATCTTATATAAACATAAGGTCCTTCCCAGGATTTGACTAGCTTGCCAGCGTTTAGAGGCTTCGAGGATTGATTGACGTGTCGAAGTACTAGATCTCCAATGTTAAAACTGCGTGGTTGAACTCTCTTGTTATATGACTTATGAAGTGATGTATGGTAAAAGCCGAGGTTGGCGATTGTACGGTCTCTGGTTTCGTTGATCCATAACATGCTACATCCGAGTTCAAACTCATTGTCTTCATCTGGGTGGTTGGGATCTCATGTGGGTACTTCGAATTGAGTAGGGAGCACTGCTTCAGTACCATAGGCCAGAAGGAAAGGGGTACAGCCTGTGGATTTCCTTGATGTTGTTCGATAGGCCCAGAGGATATGCTATAACTCGTGAATCCATCGACCTTTCTTTGCGTTAACTCGTTTCTTGAGGCCGTTGACTATGGTATTGCTGAGGCCTTCGACTTGACCATTGCCTTGGGGGTAGTAAAGTGTTGAGGGGGAGAAGATGATGTTGTGTTTCTTGAGGAAATTTCTGACTTTGCTACCGATGAACTGGGGACCATTGTCGCATTGAATCATATGAGGGCATCTGAAACGTGTGATGATGTTTTCCCATTGAAATTTAATGACTTCATCTCTGGTTTGATACAAAGACACGACTTCGACCCATTTGGTAAAATAATCTGTTGCAACAAGGATGTTTTCTCGGCAACCCAAAGCCTTAGAAAAGGGATCGATGAGATCGATTGCCCATCTTTTGAATGGCCAGGAAACTTGACTAAAATGGAGGTCTTGTGTAGGGTAGGTGATGTCATGGTCGCGGCGCTGGCATTTGTCACAATGTTTTGCGTACTCTTCGGCTTGTTGTTTCATGTTGAGCTAGAATAAACCTTAGGAAACAGCTCGAAGGGCCATAGATCGACTAACACTATGAGCACAATATGTACCTTCATGGAGTTCGGCTAGAATTTTAGAGGCTTCGGTTTGAGAGGCTGATTTGAACTATGACTTGGCCGGTAGTAACTGGGAGGCTGATTCGACCAACTGCGACTTCTATCACCCCATTAAAACCTTTGAGTTCGACATTGGCAATAGTGATGAGGTTGGTTTTATTCATGGTTTGAACAGTTTGGAGGAAAGGTACATCGGATGCACTCCCTGTATCGATGAGCATAGTGTGAAGGACGATGTGTTCGATCTTAACCATAATGACTAAGGGGTTAGAATGGGGAAAACGTACATGAGATGTATCGCAGTCGATGAAAGAGATACCTTCGGGTTGAGGACAAATGCTTGATCCTGGCAGAAGGGCGGGCAGCTTCTCCTGGTTAGTGAGTTTGTAACATTCTTCGACACGCTTGCGTTTACTCTTGGTACGGCCACTGTCGATGTATTGACTTCGAAATGTATACGGTAGATGTGCACCTCGGCCGGGTCGACAACATGGGTGGATTGATTTTTGAGGTACGACCCGTCGAGGTAGCTGGGAAGGTCGGCAACATACTGGTGTAGATGACCTACTTTGAGGATGATCTTGAGGGAGCGTTGTAAGGCAAATAATTTGTTGGTGTGGTGGCAATTACAGTTGTGATCGGCGCAGTAGGGCTTGCCTGGTTTGACTTCAATGGGGAAAGGGATACGCCAGATGGGGTCTACTTGTATATGTGTTAGAAGGGTGCTGAGAGGGGCAGTAAGCGTGGGTGGGACTGGCTTTGGCCACTTTCTGCGAGCTTCGGTATTGTTTTCATTATGAGGGCATTTGTGGCACTCTGTCTTCTGTGAAACAGGAGCGATCAGGGGTATAGGAGTAGAAGTTGGGCCTTGTCGTAGTTTATTGACAGCATAAGTCAAAGGTTGCCCCTGTTTATGTGATTCGCGGAGGCGCTTAAGGTCAATATAGCCATTAACTTTTGAGAGCATCTCCTCGAGGGTTCGAGGTTTATGGAGGACCAGGTACTCTTTGACACGGCAGTGATCAGGCGAGGTATTCGAGTACGCGAGTATAGCATTCGCGCAGTTAAGGTTCTCAATTTTTTAGAACTCATCGAGGAACCTCTTGGTAAAGGCTTTAAGGGTTTCATTGCTGGATTTTCTGAAATTGAAGAGGGCATCGACTCTGACCTCTCTGTCTTTGCTGAAGGCAAACTAGGCGATAAAGAGATGGGATAGTTGCATAAAGCATCAGATAGAGACGCTAGGGAGGTTGTGGTACCAACGAAGGGGATTATCTGTGAGACTTGTTTGGAAAAGACAACACATCAAATGGTCGGCAGTGGAGTAGAGGCTTAGAGCATTTTGATATTTGAGTATATGAGAGTGAGGGTCGGTGTTACGGTATTTGTTGAGTTTGGGAGCACGGAAATTGGGAGGTATCTCGATAGCGAGAAGTTTGGGGAAAAGGGGTTTATTCAGTTGACTCAAAGAGTTTGGAGTAGGATTTTGTAGTCGAAGTCTTGTTGTGCAGCGTAGGCAGGATGAGGGGGTAATTAAAGGGTAGAGGATGATGAGGCCGAGTGTGTGGTATATTTTCTGTGCTGCGCTCCCCATGACGTTCTCGGGCAGGGCGGTGTTTTGGGTGCCTGGAGGAGCAAAGGGTGGAGTCAGAGGAGTCTTCTGTGGGGCAGAAACCGAGATGGATAGAGCCAGTAGGGGGAATAATACGGGGAGCACCTTCGGTACCGATATTTGTTGGAGGTACTTTGGGATGTGGTAGAGGTCCCAGTTGAGCGCAGGCGGACACGCGCGACGGGTTTAGTGTTTGGGACGGTCGAGCAGGGTCCAGAGGCTGTAGTCTCTGCAACTCCCGGACGGTGTTGCGTTACTCATCAATTGCTCGGTTTTGCCTGTTGGCATTTTCCAGACGGTGATGCCGTTCTGCTTCAAATTCCAGCCGGTGTTTTTTACACTCCTGGTGAAGTTGTGCATGGTGGAGTTCCTCAGCTTGAGTGAATTGTTGAAAAAGAAAGGCTATTTGGGCAGCCACTCCATCGACGGAGTTACCGGCATGGGTAGAACTGGAATGGAGGGTGGGTGCCATTGAGGAGAGTCTGTAGAAATAGAAAACAAAGGGAAGGAAAAAAAAGGAAGGGAGATCGGTATGGTGGGAAGCACAGACGGTGCCAAATGTAGGAACCTAACTTCGGACATGGGGGGAAGTCGACTCTTACACCACGGGGTTAATCCTATATTACAGGAAATCAATTATATAACCTAGAATGCGAATAATCTATAGACAATATACTTGGGTGGAGGCCTAGAATGTGACTCTCCACGACCTCAGATGAGGAATTTTAAGAATATTTATATTTCAATCAAGTAGACGAAGGTTCTAGTACTGGGTTTTTTAAGGTAATCGAAGGTAAACTGTAATGGCTCAGATGGGAGATTTTGTAGCCCCTCCTTGGTTCCCCATCTCTTCTATTTATAGAACATAGGAAGGGCTGAGTCACCAAGGTTAGGTCACATTACAAGGGTACCATCCGGATATCGAGCGGGTATCTCGAAAGGGGTATGGACGCCGAAAATGTCAGAGCTATCACTATAACAGTTATTGGGTCTGTTTGTGTACTCTAACACAGTAGCGGTTGTTGGGTCTGTCACTGTACTCTGACACTGCAGCGGCTGCTAGGTCTGTCACTGTAGCTGCAAGGACCAACAACGCCGCCCTCTTGTCTAGTGTGCTGGCTATTTGTCTTGACATACTTTGACCATGTGTGGACATGATCGAAGTGTTTCAGATGCGATGTGGAGTTCGTCTACGAGGCTTGTTCAGAGTTGAGGCTTCGGATAATCTTTGGGAGACTTGTTTAAGGATTTGATGGGCTTCGAGACAATCGAGTAGGCTTCAAAGTAGCCTTCAAGTGTTTGACTGGGGTAGAAGGCGGCGAGTAGGCTACTACATAAGTAGGATAGGTAACCTATGTTGTTGGGTTATCCTCTTTGTAGTACGTACAAAGAATCATAATTCATCAATAAAGATATCCTCTTCTCTCTCAATTGCTCTTGATATAGAATTGGTAGCTTATTTTATTATTCCTCAACACGTTATCAGTACATAGAGCTAGTGGATCAAGAGGAGAAAGAAAGAACTCTCCAAAATTAGCGTTTTCAAGGAATTCTTGTGATTAGGAGAGGTGTTTTGCATATTTTCGAATTTATATTTAATTTCTCTCTAATCTATGATATCTGAATATGGATTAGAATTATTTTTACCTATTTTTTCAAATTAATAATGACAATTTTTGGTATTTTTTTAACCCTTGATTAAGGGCTAATTTTAAACCAATTATTTTTTCTCCGTGGACATCAGATAAAGGCGGGACCAATTTTTTTGAGTATGCTATCCCTCGATCTTTTCAACGTTATATTGTCGTTTTAGGGAGATTTCCCAATCGGCGGGAAAGTTACGAACTAGGTAGTTTCACGGCCAAAAATGGCGGTTTAAGGACATGATGACATCAACAAATAATATATTACTAGTACTACACATAGCTCGCCATGATGAACACGTCGGCACACCTTTGGCGCTACAAAATTGTCCATTCACAGGCCTTTGGCGCTAAAACTCGCATACCAAAATTTTGACGCTTTAGTTAAGATAGTGGGTGTTGACATATGCTTTTTCAAAGTTACATATAGTAGAAAGCATTCATCAAAGTACCTTCAACACCATAATTAATGCAGTTATGGAGCAAAACTTGGTGAATGCGCAGGAAGTATGTCGATAGACACTTCAAAAACACATGACCAAGTCACAATGAATACGTCGACACACCTTCAACGCTACTCTTATTTTTATTTCTCAATTCTAATACAACAAAGTGTTGAACAATTCCTCATTTATTTGTTGGAAATGTAAACAATGTAAAGCAAATTCCAATATATGAGGAGTTTACCTTTTACCTAGGGAATAAAAGGAAGAAGAATATCCATGGAACATAAATTCCCAGCCTAACTCAAAGGACACCCATTCACAATTTCTTTCTAAATTCTTGCCATAGGTCTTTCACGGGTTCTTGGTCCAAAAGAATCCTTACAATAGCTTTCTTTCGGCTTCTTGGGATGATACAGTCCTTGATACAATTTTTTCACCATGAATCCTTGGCTATGGATTTCAATATGAATTATAACCGTTATCAGATTTACTTGATTTTAAGAAAATCCTCGATGGTATTCCGGTTAGCGGGGTTGTTGAACTTATGGTTCTACATATATATTTTTAAAGGATTACGGAGTATTAACTGTTTACACACATGCTAGCACCATCTAAAAAAGCATAAAAGTTTTGCAAATATCTCCTGTAACCAAGTTATTACACCATGATTCATGAACTTCAGCGTGTATTAGCAAAAATATTTGGTTAGACCGAAGTCTAAAAAAGAGTATTGTTCATTAATCATTACAAACAGAAATTGTATACAATTTTACTTATGAAGTACAAACTAAAATTGCTAACATGGTACTGATGTTATTATTGTCATTCTCCTCTCAGAGCCGTCGTCGTGTTTTATGCCTAGCATCATGATACAAGTTTGAGTCCGATTAGGAATGATGTCGCTTCATTTAATGATATATTTGTGAACTTCCCTGCCATCTACAAATAGAAAGTCTCTACCAAGATCCTGAACTTCAACAGATTCATCGATAACCAAAAAAATATCGCGGACTCGACGATAAATACCCTTAAACAAAATATTTAACATATTACAAAATTGATTTTGATTGGCCTGCGAACATAGTACATATAAATTTGAGTCTGTAAATTTATTTTTATAATCACCCGCATTTTGCCCAATAGTTACAATCCCAGTTAGCAGAGAGAGAAAGACTACAACCTCATATGATCTCTTCGGTATTGTGAAATTGGAAAAGATGAAGGGTGCCCTCGTTTTACACTCCCCAACTGATCCATTTGATCTTTTAGACTGACTTGCTCTCCCATGCCATATTGAACAGTCTATCTTAAAATTGCAAATTTAATTTGATAGGAGACCTCGATTTCATAACATCGTACGGAGGGCGATGACTGAGATGAGCAAATGCTATCAAATCATACATATAAGATGATAAATGCATGAACAAACTCTGTGCGTTTCTATGAACTTTGGTTACGACTTTACACACTGACAAATGTTATGTTTCTACACTGCAAAATATCAATAAAAATCTTAGTGAATTGAGTTAGAAAACTTTGAAGCCTTTCAGCACTATGCAACCAACTACTTGCAGTTTCACTTTTAATTCAATTTTAATGCATTCTACATCTGCCATTATATATTTTTGCTCTCATTCTATAGTGCTTTTTATTTCATGTGGCAACCGTTTAACATAAGATTTACATCAAGATCAAATGTTTCCATTAGCATCAAACTATTTTGCCGACGCAAATTCAGCTCTGAATCATTATTTAAAATCATTGAAAGTCTATGATAAAATTTATGGAAACTCACAATAACACTAAGTTCTTCGCAAATATGGCAATATCCAATATGTTGAAGGCTATATTATTCTTCATTGATTTTGATGTCGTTGAAAGCTAATTTGCTAATTCAAATCGACACTTTATTACCTCTAAACTATATAGTTCTACAAATATTAGAAGAAAGATGAAATAAAAGGAATGATCGTAAGGGAAAGAGGTGGATGAACCCAATCCAGTGATTAATAAGTGAATTAAGCGAAGAAATTGCATCCTGTATATACTTTTTACTTATGTACAACCATGCTTGGATCCATATTCTTTACAAAATGAATAGCCATTGATATATATCACAATATAAACCAAAAGGAAAATTAATACCAACCACATGTTTTCTTCAAGTCCTACAACTTCATCTTTGTGAAAGTCGTCATTTTACTTTCCTGAAATTCAGTATAAAGAATACAACACGATGATTAATAAAAAGAAACAAACACAAATCCATCAAAAAATTCAAATGTGCATGCACAAAAAAGATGATCACAATACATTTGCAGAAATGGGATAAACATCACTGAGAGTGAGGGGAACAAATAACGGAGCGCAAAATCTTCCATAAAATACCACCAAAAAGGACACAATCTGAGTACAATGAGGGAAAATCAATACAACACACATAATGATCAAAATACAATAATTCTAGGAGAGTGAGAGGCTTACAATGGATGAGGAGCACTTCAATAATTATCTAGAACCAATTAAATTTAGGATTAAAGATGGATAAATCCAATAATAGTTAATTACTAAATCAACATTAAATTGAAGTAAGTAAACATCATTAGAACATATCAACGTAATCCCAGCAACCCGCATAAAATTTAAGTAAGCCAATTTCAAATAGAAACTGCATGTATCTGAAAATTTAGAAAAATCAACCACACAAAAGTATAAATTGTATTAGTAAACATTAAATTAGATTCTATGATGTTGGAGTATCTTCTTCTTCTCTGTTTCTGATTTGATTTTCCTGAACATGGTAACCATCGCATAGTTGAAGATTGAGTAGAGAGAGAGATGCAGTGAGCAAAAATAGGTGTATAATCAAAGCCCTAACTGAGCGCAATGGTTGAGAGAGAAAGAGAGTGAAAAAATGGTACTTTTAGAGAATACCATGCTTTACAGAGGGAGATGCACTAATGGGAGGGAGGGATGGACAGTTGAAGAGATGAGAGAGGCGGTCCTTGGTCGAGAGATAGACGTGATGAGAAGAGAGTCAGGGTGAGAGGGTATTTTAGATAATCTTTGTTAAGATGAAAGTGCTCTCCTACTATAAAGTACCCTTCAACTTGTTTGTTCTATCAATAGTTAAATAGATATACACGGTCGATTTCATCATTTTTACGCAATCTCCATAAAAGAACATAAAATCTCAGCCCTTCTTTGTCTTGAGACAATGGCAAACTTGTCTATTTGAAAAACACTGATCTCTAATGTATAGTAGATTTTTTTAATTAATATTTAATATTATTTTATAATTATCTGATGATAACGTCATCATTATCCACTGTGTTGACGTCAATAGTGGCACGTGTGTGACACGTGGCTTGCTGACATAGCAGCAGGGTTCACTGTGCTGACATCTGCAGTGATACGTATCGAGGATATGTGGCAGCTACATGGTAGTGATATGACACGTGGCTTGCAGACGTGGCAGACACCAGACGGTCACTAGATTGGCCACCGGAGTGATACTTATGGGATGCACTTGTGGTACGTGTACAGACCATTTGGCCTAGTCAAACCGGCCTTGACCGGTCAACCCGGTCTAGGCCTTGACCTAGACCGAGTCAGACTGGCCCAAGACCGGTTTAAACACTAAATTGGCAATAAATAACATAATTTTTGGTAAAATCGAGTCAATCTGTTTAAGAAAAACTTATATTGACTGAACCTACCATAGGGGACCCATTTTTATTTTATTTTAAAGAAATTTTTTTTAAAAATTTTTTGGGAACTGGTGCCTGGCTTATATGAAAACTGACTCACTTATATATGATATAAGTAAATGGATTAATACTTATTTAAGTATCTTACGATAGCTAATAAGACATTAATGGTATGCCCCTATGATACTAATTATCATGATCAGGGGATCACAGATAATATGAAACCAAAACTAATTTAGAATACGACTAGGAGTTATATCTAAATCCCAGTTAATTGTCAAGGATAAATAATTATAGCTCAATTGGGTATCTAGGTATAATTAGATGTTATATGATAATATTTAGAGGTATATAGGCACTGATAGCAACCTGTAGTACTCTAGAATATTAGTTCAAAGATAGGCATAATCAACCTATTTTGTGAACCTAGCAGACTTCAGGGTGGAACCACTTGTCAGCTAAACATCTAATCCCATCATATTTGTAGCCAATAGGGTCATTTGGCTAGAATATATATATACAACTATGAAATTTAAGGGCTCAGAGCACCCTAGTTTTAGGAATACAGACCGTAACATCTAGTGGTTTTGAATAACAGTATTGGCTAAGACTCTATTAAATATACTTTAAGGTTAAGATCACCATTTTACGGTGTAAATTTGGGATTTAACACTTATTAGGATATGAACAAGGTTCACCTATAAGTAATAATTTGGAATCACTGACATGAATAATATGAATTACCTTTAGTAACGATTGGAAATCATGCACTTAAATAGAATTTCATAAAGAACGTACACATCGGGTGGTTTTAAATATCAATGTTGGCTAAGATTCTATTAAAACGCACATTTAACATTAAGATCGCAATTTTACGGGTAAAATTGGGATTTAATTATTAGAAAAGAAATCCATAAGTTTTAGAATATGAACAGGGTTTAACTATAATATGATTATGAATCATTTATTTCTCATTACTCTATGTACTATGATCTATCTTTATTGCATTTGAAATGCTTATCAGGAATTGTCACTAATTATGATCTACATTTTGCATAATAGATGTCTGCCAGCCCACGTTATGATTATGAACCATTGCGGCTTGATGGTTCTAACTACCTTTCTTGGTGTACGGACATAAAACTCCATCTACAAACAATCAACATCTCAAAGTTGATTGCTACAGATAGCACAGTCTCTGAACCACTTAGAGCACATACCATGTTGGTTATGCGCGCCCACCTTTAGCCAGTGTTGAGGTTTGAGCATACATGTTACGGATATCCATATGAGTTATGGACAAGCATAGATGAACCGTTTGGTCAACAGCAGGCCCGAACAAACTATAAGAGCCATAACTGCTTGAACAATTTGAGCCTATGTGACTTCAAGACTATAGCTGGTTACAACTCAGCACTGCAAAAGATTATTTTGGCAAGGAGGCTCAATAATGATTATTTTTTCGCGGAAGAGGTTTTGCAAAAGATTATTTCTACATTTCCATATTCACAAGCAGCACTCACGAACTAGTATGCAAAAATGGAATTTAGTAGTTCTGGAGATCTAATCCGACTCTTGCTTACTGCAAAACAAGAAGGTAAATTTATTTTTAAGAAAAACAAGAGGTTTTCCTCTAGGGGGAAGAAACCAGTTGTACATAAGATATTATCTCATGACAAAGATAACCATGAATGGGGTTCTGGTAGTAGAAATGTGACTGAATGCGGGAATCGGGGATTCTTGGGCCCTTAGACACGCAACTGGTTTAAAAAGGTTGGTAAACCACAAACGCCAAAGAAGATCAAGAAGCCAGATTCATAATCTCCTTGCTTGAGATGTGGGGTAGCTGGACATTGGGTACGCAACTGCAAGACACCGTGGGTACCACGAGTCAAAGTTCAAACTGACTATATCACAATTGACATAAATTTTATCACTATGAAGTTCGTAGCGTCAGACTTCTTTGGTGACACTGATGCCAGTATGGATCAACATATAGAGTAATCCGTAACAAATTCTCAGTAGACATGTGATGTCAAAGTAGAGATAACACTAGTAGTTTTTTTTATCGTATAGACTTAATTTACTTTTCGTCAGTATTTTTGATTATGTTAGGAACAAATCATTTATATTTTAATAAAGTGTTCGTGACATACATGAGATTTTCAATTTATTCTAAATATATTTTAAGTGGCGACACATACTCAGAGACATTAGTAAAATATATTTTAAGTGGAGACATTAGTACCACGTGACATACATGAGATTTTCAATTTATTCTAAGTGGCGACACATACTCAGAGACATTAGTACCACGTACTCCATCCTTTTGAGATATAAATATATTTCTTATCTAACCTTGTGCATCGGGGATGGCACTAATATCATTGGCATGGCCAACATGATAGAACGAACTAAGTACGTGGCACTATTACTCTCTAACAGTACGATACGGGGAATCTATTCCACTTTATGAACTAGTAAATCCAGCTAGATTTTCGTGTGTTTAAAGAGATACATGATAATGCTTATCACGTAATGACTATCGAAGAAAATGATAGAGAAAGTTTTGTGCATTTACTTCATGTCAAAAGGTTAGAATACGCTATTGAAACGGTTTCCAATATATTCCTCAGGGCTCGGATAGTAATGAAGATTATCGAGATTACGTTTCAACATTCCTTAAAAGGAAAGAAGATCCAGAGTGTGTGCGTATAACGATTGCTTTCTAGAAAAGTTAATTATTTTATCCTACTATAACCAAGATGGAGTGGGATCTCCAGCCTTTGCTCCAAACGCATCTATTGGGATACATTTAGACCTAGACATCCGCATTGTGTCCCACTTAAAATTTTATGGTCATAATAGACTCTTCTAGGAGATGGCCTTATGTTTATCTATTCATAAAATCAAGGAATGTAATGTCAGCATGACTTCTTACTTAGATCATTCGATCGCAGGCATAGTTGCTCGATTAACCGATCAAAGTTCATCGATGCGACTTGACGGGAGCTTGGGAGTGAAACTCACAGGCTTTTGATGATTATTGTACCGATAAATGGGATAGATGATTGAGCATCGTGAGTACCCTATACCATACCCAACTCAAGATTGGCAGAGAACCTAATCAGGCGATTTAAGATAATCGTCAGGCCATTGTTATTACGATAACAACTTTCGGCTAGTGTACGGGATTTGCATTTTTTCCCCCATAGTACAGATTAGATTCCGTCCTATAGCAAATCATCAAATTATTTTTCCCAATAGTGACAAATAACTGGGTCGGAGCCCGGTGCCGCCCATCGATGAATATTTGGATGTTCTGTACATGTGTCAATCGCACCACTACAATGTATGAAGATGAGACCCTCAATGTCGGCCTGGTATTTTATTTGTTAGGATCTGCATTTATCACTATATATTTGGAACCCACTGGTGACGTATATACTCCAGGGTAGATAATTGTCACTTTGATGAGATGATATTCCTAGTATTGAAGAGAGATATGACAGTCAATGTTGAGGATGTTTCCAAGAGGTCCTGGAAAACACCATCATTGTCTCATCTAGATCCCTATATATAAATTAGGTGATAATAAGGTTTAATAGATTACAAACCTCCAATAGGTCATAAATGAATTTCCAGAAACATTCATAGACACTATTGAAGTACTGTAAGTGTATGTACCTACAAGTAATATACCTACACAGCAGAATGTTCTGGGGGAACTAGTACTATACAGTTAAACATTCCATGGGAATTAGTACCGTAAGTGAATTTGAGGCTCGCACTTCGTGCAGAGCACCGATGGAAGATAGTATTCTGAGTAGAAGAGTTGTAGAATAAGGTACAAATATGACTAATGGTGTAGTCGGTTCATCGAGAATAGAACCACCCACCGACAAGGTAATAGTAGCTACGCGACCATTTGATGCATTACGAGACTAGCCAGGCATATATGCGTATGATAATAAAAAGTTATTGATCTAATAAAAGTCTGTAATTGCGCAACGTAGAATCGTTCAATAGATATTTGTCGATAAGGTATTCATATTCGATGTTGTGCTCGCGATCAAGGATGAGGATTCAAAACTACTTATTGTAAACAACTGTGTGTTGTTGTACATTTGCAAAACTGGGTATCTGGAGTCCAAGCGAAGCTCAGCTTGCTAGCATGATATGAAGTACAATTGAGTTTGTCGGTTATAAATAGGAAATATACTAAAACATGATTAACTCGGAGAGATAATTTGGTAAAGGCAAGGCTAGTTGCCCAGGAAATCTTTAAGAGATCTGGCATCTATTGCAATGTGACCTATTACCCAGTTATGGACGTTATAATGTTTTGGTACTGATCAGTCTATCAAGTTATCGAGGATAAGCTAGACATGCGTCTGATGTAAATAAGGTGTATCTATATGGGAAACTAGATACAGATATCTACATGAAGCCACTTGGGGAGGTATAAGCTTCTGGAAGCAATTAAGCCCAACACGAGGTGTGTACGTAATAAAACTTGAAAAGTTATTATTGGCTTGAAGCAATCAAGACCCATGAGACATAGAAAGTTGAGTGAGTATTTAAAGGTCGGGGACTTTGCAAATATCTTTATCTGTTCATGCATTCTTATTTAGAATACAGATATTAGCTTCACTCATCATAATAGTGTACTAAATGATTTGGATATCATTAGACCTCCGCAGGAGATCGCGATAGCCGCCGAATACTTTGGGAAGGAATTTAAAATAAAAGACCTTGGGAAATCAAGTGCTATCTCGATTTACAGATCGAACATCTTGGTAGTGGCATACTCGTACCCCAAACAATATATATCAGAAGAATTGTCTAACACTTTGATATGGATGTAACACATGGTGCTAAATTGTTTATTGCACGTCCATCACAAGGGTGTGGACAACGACATCTTCCACCATCCTAATGGGGTGAGAAACTCCTAGGGCCGTGACACCATAGCTAGAAGGTGCTTTACTATAGTTAGCTGGGTATACTAGACCCAATAACTCATTCGTAATGAACTGTTTGGCTTGCCATTGTTCTGTTTCTACCCAAAGGCATTGGATTGGGATTAGGCACATTCTGAGGTATTTGATCAATATGAAAGACTAGGGTCTGTTCTACTCGAAATGGTAAACGTAAAAGTATAGAGTACGCTGATATAAAATACTTCTCAAACCCACATAGATTATGTGTTTATGTACGGGGATACATAAAAAGTCTTCGAGATCGATGAAGCAGACGGCGGTAGCTACATCCTCGAACCACAAGAATATTCTTGCACTTCATGAAGCTGGCAGAGAATGATGGTTATACTCCAAGATACATCAACTGAAGTTATGGCATGCTTTATCCAAGATAAAAGCATCAACTATGTATGAAGACAATTCAGCTTACAACATTCAAGTCAATGGCAATTTATCAATGGCGACAGAACGAAACACATTTCACAGAAGCCATTCCATCCTTATGAATTATAAAAGGTGAATGAGATTGGCATTATTCAAGATATTTCAGGAAATATTTTTGTAAATCTATTCACGAAGACTCTTGCACCACTTAGGATTAAGAAGCTAGTACACGGAATTGGCATGCAGAAGATTTATTTATCAATATCTCAGAGAGATACATCTTCAGAGATAGATCTCAGAGGAGATCGACGTCAGGGGGAGTAGTCCCAGCCTGACGTAGACACATACGTGTTGTACTCCTTTTCCTGATAGTGCAGTTTTTATCCTTGGAGGTTTTATTGACTAGAGGTTTTTATGTGGCAACGTATACGCGTCCACATCCCATACAGGGCAGAGGATTGTACTCTTTCCTTGCACAGCTTTTTGCCCAAGAGGGTTTTGCTAGGCAGAGGTTTTGATGAGTCAAGTCGTCCTAGAATGGAACACTCCAAGGGAGAGTGTTAAGAGTTATGTCCAACCTAAGGTGGAAACCCAGCTGGGTTGGGGTGTCATACTGAACTCCTAACAAGCCCATAGGCTTTTAGGGTTATCTTCTTTGTAGTATGTACAGAGAAACATAATTCAATCAATAAAGATATCCTCTTCTCTTTTAATTGCTCTTGATATAGAACTTGTAGCTTATTCAATTATTCCTCAACTTATAGAGAATTTTAGCTAAAATGCTTGGATTTGCAATTGTCAAGAATCTTGGTTCAATTGGTCTTGATATCACACAATATGACTGGATGTCTTTGTCTTGATATCACACAATATGACTGGATGTCTTGACCATACAGGATCAGATTTAAAGTGTAATCTTCCCTTCATACATATCACATATAATATCTAAAGGCTTAAAACCTCCCTTGCGTCTGTTCTTTTACTTAATTGCCTGTTAACCTTGGCAGATAACTAAATAGTGCAACCGTCGTGTAATTTGCTCGGAAAATACCCTATTCTAAGAGGATTTACTAACACTTAATTTGTTTATTTTTTCCAATAACGAGGTACAAGTTTCTCTCTTCAACCAATGATGTGGCGGGTACATCAGGCTTGTCTACAACCAATGATGGGGTGGGTTGGCCGGACCCTATGTTTAAAAAGGGTTGGCAAATTCCTTCTCTGGGTGAGTTGTGGTTTTCAATGGTTTCATACTTTGTTATGTTTTTAACCCAAAAAGAGTAAAACCTAAAAAAAAAAGCCCATCACCGCTCTCTCTGGGTAACAAAACAATAGTAGAAGAGATATTTACTTTTGGTGGTAGAGAAAGTAGAGCGCTCAAGGATCCCCAACTGGTTTGCTCCTTCTCTTATTTCATATTATTTCATAAAATTTCAAGCTTCATGAACAAGTTTTATTTCTGTTTTTAGGGCACTTAAACTCTTACTTGTAAACTGATTATGAAACATCCTAGAATTATTTTGACTATGAAAGGGTTATAAAACACCAGGGATTAGTGCTTTCTTGTGTTAAGGTAAGTCTGATTCAGAAAAAAAAATTAAAAAATTGGTTCTTGGGTTATTTTTTAACTTGAATAATCATATCTATTTTATTACACGTGCTTAGGGCTTTTTACTAACAATTTGATTTAGACATAAGGGTTTGTTTGTTAGTTTTTATTTTTGTTTATTTTATTTTCTTGTGTAACCATATCGATTTTATTTATGGGGTTAAGATGTTTTCACGCCATAGAAAAGAGTAATTGGACTAGTGCAAACTAGTCCTAAAAATCTATATGCTGTTGGGGTTTGTCTAATCCAAAATTTTGTCCGATAGCTTTCAGGTTGCGTAGAATTTGACTGAGTAGGTAAACACAGTTATCATGGATGCTAGTGGAGAAGATAGGATCAGTAGTTTGCCAGAAGTTATTCTCAGTCACATTCTCTCCTTGCTTCCAACCAAATATGCCGTTGCTACAAGTGTATTATCAACTCAATGGAAATACCGATGGACCTCAATTACCAATGTTGACTTTAACGATCAGCTGTTTTATAGCAAGACAGAAAGGAGATATCCACTTAATCAGACAAGGTTCATAAGTTTTATGGATAGGGGATTGCTTCTTCTTAATAACTCAATTATGCAGAAGTTCTCTCTCTAATGTTCGGGATGTGAATCTCGTGTTCATTCGTGAATATCTTCCATATTAAAGTATCAAGCAGAAGAGCTAAACCTTGAATTTCAGGCTGCTGATTTAGATGATCAGACACCATTTGTGTTTCCAAGTTGGGCATTCACTTATGAAAAACATGAAGTATTGAAACTAAATATATATGGTGTGCTCAGAGTTCCCATTTTGCTAAGCTGTCCAAGTCTCAAGATCCTGCATCTTGGTTGGGTTACATTTTCTGGTGAAACCTCGACAGAAGAAGAAGAAGAAGAAAATGAAGAAGAGGAAGAAGAAGAAGTTGATGATGATGATGATGACAAAGGAGGAAAATAATACTTTCTTAGCTTCCCCGCCCTTGAAGAGTTCGACCTGGAATTTTGTGTATGGTCGAAAATGAAGGCTGTTAACATTTCTACTCCCGTGCTTAAGAGATTGAACATACACAATCCTCATACTACAGAATGTGATGAAGACAATTTACATTATTACAAGATTAGGGTTCATGCGGAAAATCTCTTATCCTTTGACTTCACAAGCAATGAGTATTATGATTACTCTCTGCTCAACCTACACTCACTAGATACTGCATGTATTCACGTTTCTAACTTCGACCATCTTAACAATTTTGGTGGTGCAAGTAGGCTTCTTGAAGATGTATCCAACGTAAAGGTCTTGAAACTAGTCGATGGATCCATGCAGGTATGCTTCCATGTTTCTCATGTATATTCATGTAATTATCTATAGGTTGTACTGCGACTTGGAATTTGGTAAATGACTATTTCCAGAGCAGAAAAACTTCTGAGCATCAGAAAAGTACGTGATTATGCAAACGTTTTACGTCTTTGATTGTTTTCATAAAGCCGAACGATTCATTTATGTTTTTCCTGATTATACATATGACCATCTGAAGTTACACTGCGTAAAAAGCTGTGAAAATATATTTTTGTTAGAAATAATTGAAACTTGATAGAAGAAGTAATGGTCTTCTATGTTCCATTTCATTTCTCTTATGTTCTACTAATACAATTCAATTTGACGTCTCAAGACTTTAGCCATTGTTGGAGCCTCAGTACCCACATTTTCAAATTTGACACATTTTAAGGTGGAATCCAATTGCATCAACTTTTTTGTTCCACAACTCATGGACTTCCTTCATAATTCACCTAATCTTGAATATCTTCTATTCTACGAGGTAAGTCTGAGGAATGTCTGTTAATACTTCTCCCGTTTTAAATTATCTTATTTTTGTCATTACCATCGATGGAAATTTAACCTTGGACTCTAATTTAGGGACCATGTATAAGCAAAGAATATTATGAAGATCAATATTACACAATTGATGCAGTTTCTCCATGCTTTTTGACAAATCTTAAGTCAGTTACATTTGAGAGTTTCTATGGGATTAATCATGGTGATGACTTAGTTAAGTTTATTCTGAAAAATGCAACAGTTTTAGAGAAGATGGTGATATTTTCTTCTCAACATTTGTTGGCCAATCCTAAAGAACAGAAGGAGGTACGCAGTCAAGTATTAATGCTCCCTAGAGGCTCAAGGTGCTACAAAGTTATCTTCTACGGAAATATTTGACACTTTATATTTATGACCTCTGTTTTTCCAGTTTCCATGTGTAACACTTGATTACTATGATTTTATTGAATGGTGCGTGTCGTTTACATTCTTTGTTGTCAATGATATCTGAAAGCATAATTACTTTCACTTAAACTAGCAGTCGGGCACACGCTATCGTGTGTACCTACAATAATATTTTAATTTTTTAGAGAATTGAAAACTATTAAATAGGTTTTTATATGCTTAATTTTGAATGACTTTTGTAATGTTGGCAATCCATCATCGAAGGCATTTTTATTTTTATTCCGTGTCGAAGACACACGTCTTTGAATTTGTATTGTTAAAGTGCTGAAGGCACGTGTCCGGTACTATAGTGTCGTCGAGATTTTACCGTGACTTGGTCAAGGGTAATATTATCCTTCACAATTCTCAAACGTAACTGGAAATAGTTGATCATGCAGAGATACTGGACAGACGGACGACTTACAGGCTTTTAACATGATGTTGATTTGGTTATCAGTAAATTGCTTTACATTGGCTTGAACAGAAATCTTAGTACTTTGTAATGACATGAGTGCAAGACGTCAATCTTGGTCGAAGACCCTCATAAGAAAAACATAGTCCTACCCTATTGGGTGGTTCAAAGTGATAGCAGTACAACAGTAAAAAGAGCAAGGCGGATTAATGTTTTGAATGAGTGATCACATCTTCACACAGTCAATGTTATTTAGAAGATTTTTTATTTTTTATAATTGGATTATTATCGGACTATAAAACAGTTTTATGTTACAATTGGCATCTCTCTCTCCCATCACAACTTCTCTTTCTAATATACCACTTCCTAGGCGCTGAACCGTTGAGCACGTCAAAAACTTTATAATACACGTGGCATCTTTCTCTCTCCCATTACAACTTCACTCTTAAAGCCGTAATTCTCTATTGGATAAAAACAGTATGCGGTTCTGGAATACCGGTATGGTAAACCGGAATCACAAGTGCTCTAAAACATCATATTTGTCTAGCCGATTTTCTGATTTACTGATATACCGATGATAAATTCGATATTTCTGTTATTCACAACTTTAAAAACACATTGCATGGCTGAAAGCTTGGACCGCCCCCAACACATTTCCATATACGAAATACAATACAAACATTCAGAGTATATGCTTGATCAATAATGTATGTTTAACAAACGTATTCGAGATTTGTCAGGTACATAGAGCACTACACTGCAAAACTACTTTACATATCCCTCGTGAGCATATCCCTCATGACATTGTGTGGAATTTTTGATCTTGAAACCTCTTCAGTAAGCTGTATTTATAGCCCATTACTTCGGCATCTTCAGAGGAGTCTGGAGTAGAACTAATAACTGAGCTCGCTCCAGCTAGGTGCAGGGCACCAACAGCTATATCTGTAATTTGTAGAAGCATTTTTCTTAACAATACCAAAGAAATATGAAGCCAGTAGATAAAGTATGTTTCTCTCTTAATAATAGGATTAATTACTAAAACAAATCTTATAGTTAGTAGTAATATTTACAGACTCCGTTAAGTAGTTACTATACTATTTTGAAAAAGGCTAAATTTGTTTCCCTCTATAGTACATCCATTAAATTCCTCACCATGGATAAGTTAATCATAATTACAGATCATATAGGCCATAATTCTTGGTATGGTGAAAAATCTTATTTATTCAAGTTCTCAGGACACAAGAGATATTCACGGTGACTTCAATGCTATCTAAACCAGAAGGTCTTCAAATCCCCTATAAATACCCTATCGATGTTTGTTTTAGTCCGTTTTAGCTTTTTTAGTCTCTAGTATACAGTAACACATGATATTTCTAATTAGAGTTGATATTTGCTTATATTATCAGCGTTGCGCTTTGGATTCACGTATAGGATTATTGAAGAGCTAATTTCAGCAATGACCATATAGTCATATAGATATGCTATTCTAGAGCTACGTGAGTTTACACTTTACCTAGATGACTGAGGGGAATCTTAAAATAGTTGGGGTTATGAATCCTATACACTAGGAAACTTGGTAGCAAAATGTAACACCTTTACAAACATCACCTGTAAGACTAAGAGTTTAGTCACAATTAATAACAAAAAACTTAAATATCTGTTTGTCATACATTACATCTTCAATGTTGCGTTGGAAAAAAAAGCGGCATTGCAAGAAAATCAAACTCTTACCTGTATGTGAGAGGGCGACAAGTGCCCTTAGGGATTCCTTACATGTGCGATCATCTTTGACAGCCTTCAACATGTTTACAAGACCATGAGCGCAACCCAGCTCTACTACTTGCATCCTCTTTTCATCTATATCAGAAAGAAATTACCACAGAAATCCAATTGAATTCGAGGATCAACAGACTCGACTCATTTATCATTTAATTGGGTGTGTACTACTTATTTATCAAAATAAGAAAGAAGATAAAGCTCATTAACAAAGTTGTGGCTTGGAAAAAGAAATAAATACAAGAAGGTAACACTCAAGAGGAAAAAATATAGAACCGGAGATATACTTCTCGAGTGATCATACACTATCGTGCATAATCAACCACATGTGACAAAAAAAATGCTTGAGGTGAATATATCAGATCAACATAGCACATTCTGTGAGATTACCATTAGTTGCAAAATGAATTATTCTTGATGCTCCCATTCTTTTAAATAAGGGATCTTTGACCCGCAAGAGTTTCACCGATTGTTCAATCAAATTGTCTCCTGAAACATCAATGGTAGAAAACGTTCAAAAATTATTGTCTTGGAAACTTGATACTAAAGAAGCTATTTGTGATCATCGAATTTTTTGATCACTTTACGAAAACGAAATACATACCCATGTAAGGGACGATCTGATAAGCAAAATATGTTGCAGTCCTTGTGAAAAATAGTTTCAACCTCCGTCCTATTTTCCTTTAAACCTCATCCATTACGAGTTCATCTGGCATAATCAAATTGCATATAAATTTTCATCGATTGTTGTACACTAATAAGGCCACCAATTAAAATCGTCTTATTATTTACAAACAAATCTGAAAACTCAAATAAGAGACACCCATTCATCTTTAGTTGACATTATTAATTTCTCTAAGACAATTATATCCAAAAGTAGATGTAACGACTATACACAAACTACCGTCAGAGAACATAGTCTAAAACAAAATTGAATGATAGCTGCATGAGGCAAGACTTAAGCGCTAGGCAACCTTTTAAGAGAAATAGTGGCCTACATGCTTAGATTTACAAAGATTTAACTAGTACCAAAAATATGATATAACTACAATAGGTGTTCTAATTGTAGTTACCAAAATTACTTCCAGAATACTCCTCTCTCAAATCTTTCTAGAATTCTAGTGTTCAACTTTGGTAGTGACAAAACGTAGGAGTAATGTAGATTAGAGACTAAAAACTTTAGAGATTTCAAATCAAATATATACTTCATAAAAAGGTTGACAGGTATTATCTCGTTTATTCCTTCAAGGTTTCAATTCAAACAACCGCACTAGTTAAAGAATGGACCCCTCATCGAGCCTATGACCGCAACATAGATACACAGGATTCATTTATCTTCATTCTTGCAACATTTGTTGCAGATTTCTTGCAATCCAATTTTTTTCTCTTATCTTAAGCACCAAGTTCATGAAAATACTACATATCAGAACTCATTGGAAAACATGTATGTCTATCAGATGCTCACCCGACAGCATTGAAGAGGCAAATGTTGTCTGATGGAATGACCCTTTGGAGTACAATATTTTTTGTGGTATTAAAAATACAATAACCTGAAAATAGATAGCAACAACTAAAGAAGTTCAGTTACTCAACTAAATATATATAAACTAATATCATAAACGAATCGATTCAACTAATAACAGAAAACTCTACAAAAAGAATCTCATTCCTATATACATTCATTACTGTAAGTAGCCACCTCAAGATTAAACTAAAATACTTTATAAGCCCATCTCTAAAATAAAAACCCTCTACATATCTTGATATCAGACTAATCATGAGATAATTGAATTAAAATCTTATCTCATGACACTCATTAAGGTCGAAGTAAGAAAAACCACTACCTTTACTATACAGATGATATTAATAAAAATGGAGAAAAATGAAACCCCACCTAAAGAAAGCTATTTATTAGTACAGATTTTCATTTCCAAACTGGAACTCAGTAAAATAGACTCAATTCTAAACCTATGCAATAACAAAAACAAAAACACCTACCAACCTAATGAAAAATCTCAAAATTCAATCAAAACAATAAAACCCCATCATTAAAAACACAACCCTATTTCATAAAACAATCTAATTAGAAATATAAAGAATATTATACCACAAATTCCTATATATCTACATTCATTGCTGCAAGCACCCAACTCAAGATTAAACTAAACAATATATAAGCTACTCTTAAAGAAAAACCCTCTGCATATCAGACTAATCATGAGATGATATAACTAAAAGCTTATCTCATACTCACCAAGGTCTAATTAGGAAAAATCACCACCATTTGTATGCAAATAATAACAATAAAAATTGAGGAAAATGAAAACCTGACCTCGAAAAAGCTATCTTTTAGTACAGATTTTCATTCATGACACTCATTAAGGTCGAAGTAAGAAAAACTACTACCTTTTCAATACAGATGATATCAATAAAAATGGAGAACAATGAAAACCCCACCTGAAGAAAGCTATTTTTTAGTACTTATTTTTTTTCCAAATAGGAACTCAGTTAAATAGACTCAATTCTAAACCTACATAATAACATAAACAAAAAACAACTACCAACTTAATATAAACCTGATGAAAAATCACAAAATTCAATCAAAATAATGAAACCCCATCATTAAAAACACAACCCCATATCATATAACAATCTAATTAGCAATATAAAGCATATTATACTGCAAATTCTTATATATGTACATTAGTTGCTGCAAGCACCCAGCTCAAGATTAAACTAAACAATATATAAGCCACTCTTAAAGAAAAACCCTATACATATCAGACTAATCATGAGATGATATAACTAAAAGCTTATCTCATACACACCAAGGTCTAATTAGGAAAAGTCACCACTTTTTGTATGCAAATAATAAAAAAAAAATGGAGGAAAATGAAATCCCCACCTCATAAAAGTAGCTATCTTTTAGTACATATTTTTTCTTTGAAACAAGAACACAGTACACAAGGCTCAATTCTAAACCTACACAATCTATAATACTAAAGGAATAGCTATGCCATGAGAATCAATCTCTGGTGAACTCCATTGTAATGAGCAATTTTTAATCAAAGAGTAATATCATTTCTTTTGGAGGTTTGTTGCTCCAATTCGGAGTTGATTGTATCTCTACCATGAAAGGATTTTTGTTGGGGTTGGAAGATGAAAGGAAAAAAAGTTTGGGTAGGTTTAAAGGGAAGGACGAAACTTGAATATTTGGTTCTTAAGAACAATGGGTCTCCGAAGAAATGATAGAATCATATCATCAATATATATATAGAGAACTTGAACTTGATCATGAACATGAACAAGGGGCCTGTGAAGAAATGATGGAAGAGATTTTAATCATAATTTTTGTCACGTGTATCTGTTCTATTGTTTTTCTGTGAAATATTTGCCAATAACTCATGGAAATTATATGGATTTCTTCAGGTAATTCTTGAATGAAAACATTATGATATGACAAGAACGTTGCAGTACAAGATATTTTACTAATGGAAAATGTGCAGCCAGACACTCTCACCTTCAAAAAAATTCAAACACCTGTAGTTTCCACGGGCCACCACGACGTCTGGAATCTGGCTTACAGACTGTTCTTTTACAAATCCGTTCATCATCCCTACGGAGGTATCGGCAGGGTAAACATATCAAAATTTCCAAGAGGCCTGTTATAACCCGTAAACTTATGATGTTTCGGTATGATGAGAATTTTTTAAAGCTGGTTAATTCCAACTACTTGGTGTATCGTTGGAATACGAGACAATACTTACCACCTATTTTTTCAAATGACCAACACATATTGACTTTCTTCAGTAGCAAAACAAACCAGTTTCAGTTTTATAGAAACTCTTCTGGCCACCTATAACCCTTTCGGAATATTTCTCAGGAACAATGTATCAGACCTCTGAACTTCCATGCTAAGTCTCTAAGTTCATCAACTAAGAGATCAGAGCTTTTTGTTTTTAGTATGATTTGGAGGGGTAAATACTAATAATAAAAAATTAAGCTTGCTATTGATATTATTAAAAAGGAGAGACAAAGAAAAGAAGGGACTCAAATGAAAGTTTTGTGAAGTTTAAGTATAAACTACAGAGTCTGTCTTTGGATACTGATTCTTCTCCTCCGCCCTTGTTGTTCTTTGTCCATCAACTTGTGGTTCCTAAGAAAATGGGTCACACCTTATTGTACCCTCTTGCCAAATATATTCGCCAACTGGCTCCACCATACTACCCTCTCCACCTGTTTATAAAGAGCAAATTGCAGTCTTTTGCATTTATAATCACTTCACCCAAGTCTTTACTCCCTACATCACATTACATACTCGAGTCCCATAATCTCATTTTTACTTCATAGGCTAACATCAGCCTACTTCAAGAAAGGTAATGGTGTCGAGCTCTATGTGCAACTCCAGTTCATCTTGGACACCAAAGCAAAATAAACTGCTCGAGAAGGCGCTAGCTTTGTATGACAAGGACACACAGGACCGCTGGTTTAATGTGACCAAAGCGGTCGGTGGAAAAACTACGAATGATGTGAAGAAACATTACGACATTCTTATACAAGATCTCAAGCATATTGAGTCTGGCCAAGTTCCTTTTCCAAATTACAGGTCCACTAGTAGTAGTACTAATGGAAAAGGCATGGGTGATGAGGAACAAAGGTAAATTGCACTAGTAACTCATTGTTTAATATTGTAACTAATTTTTTGCTTTACATGTAATCGGTCGTATATCTCCACGAACAACCCCATAAGCTATATAATATATATCTTAATAGCTTATGTGTACTATGGCGATCATCCTATGAATCTGACTAACTCTTTATTGAATCTTCACATTCCCTTGTATGTTCTTAAATGTTTAATTCTCATCCGTACTCGAATCAATATTTTGATTTATTTTATTAAACGGGCCTACATCGTTTTTTTTTTTTGCAAGATAACCCTGAGATTGTTAATTCATCTTTCTTTTACAGGCATATAAAGTATCTGAAGCTCCATTGAGGTTGAAGTAGAAGCGCTATAAGCTAAGTAGATCCTATCAATACATCTGTAAGAAAAGTATACGTAAGAGGACTAAAAAATGAATCGTAAAAATGTGAATTGTGATTCTTCCTTCTTCTTCTTCTTCTTTTTTCTATTTTCTTTTTATCTTCGATCTATCATATTAATGTTTTTGAGCTTCGCCAATAAAAGCAAAGCAATGAGAATAGTTTCTGGTTCAAAAACATATCTACTTGATAGACGATTTAAATTTATGTTTGCATAGATCGTATAAACTAACTTCAAAACATACAATTCATACATTATAAATATTGATTTAAGTATAATAACATAATTAGGGTTTCTCATTACAAATTAGATAACTCTTCAATTTCAGCTTTGAAAAACTCACAGTCAAAAGTCATAAACTCGCCATAAAAATTGAGATTACGCAATTCAAATAATAATAATATTAATTATAACTCTAGGATCAAAATTGCAAACTAAAACCTATACAATTAGGATCAAATAAGGTACAATCTGACATATTTGCAACGAGATCAAACAACATATGAGATAACTTACAGGATCGCACGCAACAAGTCGAGCAATTCATTCTGAGACATCGAGTTGTTGTTGTGAACCAGCCCAAATGATCTTCATAACTTTAACATCGAATTGAGCCTGGTGGGTTTGCTTTGGAAGAGAAAAGAGAGGAGAGATGAGTTTTGGTGGGTTTGGAAGAGAGGAGTTTGGTTCGTTTGGGAGAGACGAAATGTTAGAGGAAGATTTACAAAAATAACCCTGATTTTTAATTTAGGCTTCCTAAAATACCCCTAAATTTCGTATATGCAAAAAGTTGTGCGCTGGACTTCTATTTATACCCTTCTTTCATCACGTAATTACGATTGAAATGCCTATTTTGGATGGGATTTGGTACATACGAAATATGGGTATTTTAGTATTAAGTAAATTATGAGAGTAGACAAAATAACCCTCATGATCTAACGACTGTGTTATAAACTAAACTATATATTTTCCTCAACATGTGTAGGCTAAGGTGATCAACAGCCAAGATTGATTCTCATGGCATAGCAATTCCTTTAGTATTATAGATCTTAAATTTGTGACTGCTTTATTTATTGAGGTTGCAACATTCTCATAGATTGAATATGCTTCTTCCCTCTAGAATTTCTCTATTTAATTGTTGTTTGTCATGATGGAATGGGATTATAAAGAGATGATTTCTACAGAAACAGGAAATGTTTCAATTGAAATTGTACTTTTCATTGTCCTCTCATCTAATATTGGGACATGGGACCAGTTTCCCTTCTACAGTTCTATTATTTCACTTTGCTTAATGTTTATCTATGTATTAGGATCTTGCATTATAAAATGTCCCATTTGAAGGGTTTTTTTTATTATCCTAGGATCATTGCTTTCTTATACATGATCCAGCACTTAATATATTTTCCTCGGCACATTAGCTTCTAGATCTTTTCTATAACTTTTTAAGTTATAAATTACACAAACACCTAGGATATAAAATGCGATGGATCACAGTTTGCTGCAATGCTTAGTGGATATACCTAATATTAGACATTATTAAACGTATGACCCTCACACCAAGACTTTATTTGCCACAGGAATTAGTGTATTACAATGTCTATGGCATGGCAATGCATCTATGGAGTGCAAAAAAAGAAGCACCTCCAAGAGCAAGGCTTATGAGCCTGACCCATGCAGTTTGAGGTTACTTGTTGGATATTAAGTTAAAAGCGTATTCGAGCGTTGAGTCGTAAGATGTGGAAGCCGAACTCCAACCCGATTTGGCTAGCAACAAACAAACGACGATCTAGATGCAATACATAACAATAATAAAAAACAATGCTTAAGGTGGTTCGGCAATTGCCTTCATCTACACTTGAGAGAGAGAGTTTATTCAAGATCCAAGGTTACAATCTCACACATGATCAATTAGAGGTTTTTCACTCAAGAATTCGTCTCTAATAAATCTCACCAAGGATGGCACAATAATCAAACTAATATCTACAATACTTTTGATATACCGTAGAATCTATTTCACAGCTCGCCAATGATCCCTACTCGGATCATGCATGCATCGACTAACCATACCAACCGCCTGTGAAATATCTGGTCGAGTACATACCATAATATACATCAAGCATTCAATAGTCCTAGCACAATAAACTTGACTCATATAATCACGTTCCTCATCAGTGTTTGGAGACATAGAAGCCTTAATCTTAAAATGAGGAGCAGGGGGCATACATACAAATTTTGTGTTCCTATCAATATTAATTCTCTGAAGTACCTTCCTCATATACGTCGTCTGAGAGAGACGCACCGTTCCCTTATGTCTATTTCTATATATGAATTTCCATACCAAAAATCTTTTTTGCATCACCAAGATCCTTCATTTCAAATTCTTCACCCATTTGCCTTTTCAACTTGTCAATCTCGTTTTTTTGCTTACATGCAATAAGCATATCATCCAAGTAAATGACTCCGCTTGTAAGTAGACACAGTGGTTGTAATGACTCCGCTTGTACTTCTGCCTAATCATAAACTGATCAAATCATTTGTACCATTGTCTTGGAGATTGCTTCAAACCGTACAACGAGTTTTTTAGCTTATGCACATTGTCTTCCTTCCCCGTAACTGTAAACCAGCTCGGCTGAGTCATATAGATCTCTTCTTTCAAATTCTTATATAAAAATGCCATCTTCATATGGAGTTGTTGCAACTCTAAATCAAATTGCGCTACCAAGGCTAATAGGATACGAATAGAGGAGTGTTTCACCTCTAGAGAAAAAACTTCATTGTAATCAATCCCCTCCCTTTAAGCATAACCTTTGGCTATGAGTCTTGCCTTGATGCATATATCATCATCAAGAGATCCTTGTTTCTTTGTATAGACCGATTTATAACCGATCGCCTTCTTTCACTTTGGAAACTTTGAAAGTTCCCAAGTTCTATTCTTGAAAAGAAAATACAACTCTTTCTTCATCGCTCCCTCCCAATGCTTAGCCTTGAAATCGTAAATAGATCCCTTATAGTTGAAAAGAACATCCTCTTCAATGACTGGAAGTGCATAGGCTACCATGGCCTTCGCCTTTAGAAGTACCACGTCCTTTAGAAGCCAACTTGGTTTACTTACATCCCTATTTGGCTTACTCATTGCGATTGACTCCACCATAGAAATCTTTTCATCAGTACTACTAAATACTCAAGACGAAAACCAAATGTTGCACCTCCGTCTGTGTCTTCATCATTTGGAACATAAATTAGTGGCTCATCACCCGTTGTCATACCGGTAGATGACACCTGGTTTAGTACGGAACTATTTGGCCAATGTGAAGACACATTAATCTCTACCTGCTGCAATACCTCATTTGTCATCTTCTCTGTGTGCTCAGAGACATGTGACTTTATCATATAAGCCTCATCAAAAGTGACATCTCAACTCATAATAATCTTTTGGTCTCTTATATCCTATAACTTGTAGCCTTTCATAGCATACTTTTTTCCCAGACAAATAGCCTTCCTTGTTCGTTGATCCAACTTACTATCCATAACATGATAGTATGCGGACACCCAAATATATGAAGAGTATCATAATCTGTAGTAGGTTCTCTCGACCAAGCTTTTATTGGTGTTTTACCCTCAATTATAGTCGAAGGCCACCTATTAACGAGATATCATGCAATTGTCAAAGCCTCAGCCCAGAACGCCTTGCTCAACCTTGAATTGGACAACATACACCATACCTTGTCTAGCAAAGTATGGTTCATGCGCTCAGTTACCCCCTTTTTCTATGGTGTCTCTCTAATAGTGAAATGTTGAACCAGCCCTCATCTAAGCATACTTGCAAGAATGGATCACCAGTGTACTCCCCACCATTATCCGAACGGAGCAACTTGATCTTTCTACCAATCTAAGTATCTATCAACTTCTTCCACCTGATAAAAATTCTTAAGATATTGGCTTATCGGACTCACGCTTTTCCTTCCTCCGGTACTCATGGTTTACAACCACCGTAATCATATCTGAGTATTCCAATGAACTCTTCCCGTATGTTATCGTCGTAACAAAATGTTCAAATTCTACGAGAAGCAAGTTAAAAAGCAAAAGTGCCTTGTCTTCATCGCCAATAATCTCCTTTAGGTTTGCCAAGTCAGCTAATAACTTGGTAAAGTCATTCAAGTGCTCCGACATAGAAATCCCTTACCTCATTGTTAAGCGATAAAACTTCATCTTCAAATAGAGTCAATTTTGAATGTTCTTCACCAAATACTTCTCCTCCAGAATCTTCTAAATTTATTTTGCCATGGTTTCATTAATTACAAGATATTTAATGTCATTAGCAAGGCATGAACAAATTTGACCACAAGCTCTCTTTTTCATCTTCTTCCATATACTTTCCTCTATATCCTCCGGCTTGTCCTCCAACACCTCATCTAAGTCTTGTTGACTTATGGTATCAATAACCTCGTATCTCAACATGCCAAAGTTATTTCTGCTATTAAATTTTTTAACTTCAATTTTTACATTATTGAACATCACAATTGTATTTCGTTTAGAGGTTGAGGAACTAGGTGCCATTGAAAAACTAGTTTCATCTCCTTCTACAATGGTTCCTCTAATTTTCATGTACTGACCAAAATCGATAACCTAAATGAACTTGAGATAAGTCGACGTTACCTTAATTTCGGGCACCACCGAGAAACCAACCTCGCTCGGATACCAATTGTTGAGTCGTAAGCCGCGGATGCCAAACTCCAACCCAATTTAGATTGGAACAAACAAATATCAATCTAAATAGAATACACTGCAATAATCAAATACAATGTTTAAGGTGTATATCCACACACGAGAGAGTGAGAGTTTATTCAAGATCCAAGGCTACAATCTCACACATCAATTAAAGGTTTTTCTCTCAAAAATTTCTCTTTAATAGATCTCACCATGGGTGGCACAAAAAAACCTAACTCTCCCTAATATACTTGGGAGAGAATCACTCAGATCTCGAGGCAAGCAAGAGGCTTAAATTCAATCTCAAAATTATGTTTTGTCGATGTCTGTTCGAATAGACCCCTTTTATTTGAACAAAAACCAAGGTCTATTCGAAGAATCAAACTTCGGAGTGACTTTATTAGAACAGACATTGAGTATGTTCGAACAGACTTTGTTATGTTCGAACAAACCTAAAATCTATTTGAACATAAAATAGAGCAGCCTCACATCGAGGGCAAGTTAGAGCTGAAAATTAGAAGATGGTTAAATGCGCAGTTGGACGTGGATCATACTTAAGTATAAAGTAAAGTTTTAGTTTTTGGATCTGTTGTTTCTGACAGGTTTGAAAGTCCTCATTTTGACGTATAAGCAATACTGGAGATAGTCATGATACCAGTCCCAAATATTTATTAATAGCAATGGTTATTTCCATAACTAAATATGGTAGTCGTATTTTCTATTTCGATTTATATCTTTATACAAATGTAGCCACTGAGTAATATTTTACCATTACTGTTGAGACCTATCCCTTGATCCAACATAATTCAAACAACCTCCATATCAGACCCATGCATTTTTAATGTAACATAAACTGTTAGCGTTGAGACCTACACCACAAACTGATGAAGAATATGGGTCGAGCGCAACAGAAAAACATGAATAAGTCAAAGACACTTATTTCTCACAAAATCAATAGTTATTCAGTCAACTGCCATTTACCACTTTATTCGGAGAACGTGCTTCAACACAATAATGAATTGCGGGCAAGGCCTATATAAGGAAAAAGTTTTAAAAGAGATAAGGACCAGAAAAATATATGAGAAATCACCAAGAAAACCATATTTTCTTGATTCTCAAACACCAAAATTCCTATTTTCAAGATCAAATATTTCTAGTTCGAGAGATCACTTGTAATAAGATATCAGCCTCAAGCAATAAAAGTTATTATTACTAAAATCTTCAATCCAAGGTCGTGGTTTTTTACCTATTCAGAGGTTTTCCATGCTAAATCACCTGTGTCATTTCTTATTTAATATTAGTTTTGTCACAAGAATATTGGTGTAAGAGCTAATTCTGAGCCATCTCGAGCTTACGGAATTAGGCCATTACATTTGGCACCATCTATGGGAAAGAACACATTTCCGCGATATACAAAGGTATACATTTAGCCTACTATCAATTTCCAATCATGGTCACTTCCAGAGGATCGACAACCGGAATCCAGCTCGATCTTTCAGTTGAGCCGGAACAACTTACAAAGCTAGGGGAAAACCTCCATGCTTAAATAGAGAAACCTAATGAGCTCGAATATCAGTTAACTATTGACCGAGAGCTCGAAGCCGAACGTCAAGATCGTTTAACACCGTTCAAATGATATGATGACCAGATGACAACCATGCAGACTGTATTACTTGCTCTGTAGGATACTAAATAGGCTCCTCAAACTAGAGATCACGATTAAGTACCAGAGACCTCCCAGGTTTCTGCGTGAAACAGATTGGGACCTTGAGGAGCCACCAGCAAAAGTATTTCCAGAAATATTCAGTAGGAACATCAACCATCTATTCATTTGGGTGGTGAAGTTCAGTCCAAAATCAGCAGTGGTCACCGATTTTCCAAATGTCAGGAGGAAGAACAACGACCTTAACCTCGAATTCTAGCACATGATCGCATGAGTGAGGGTACCGTACTCATAATCTTCAACCTCCTCATCAAGCCACTCAACCAGCACGTCATTTTGTCACACAAGAGTATATGGATTAGCGTATCAAGGAGTTGATTAAAGCGAAAGTTCTGGGTACTACAAATGACCTTACCAAGTTATAAGGAAGTCTAATTGCCAAAGAACTATTCGATATTGAAATAGCAAAAGAATTCCATACTCTGAAAATTCGTAAATACAAAGGCACTGATCGAAAGGAGC
The DNA here is from genome assembly GCA_014058105.1 of Kingdonia uniflora. Lineage (NCBI taxonomy): Eukaryota > Viridiplantae > Streptophyta > Magnoliopsida > Ranunculales > Circaeasteraceae > Kingdonia > Kingdonia uniflora. Next base: position 279,276 of record JACGCM010000374.1, read on the forward strand.
ACATTCAATAATACTGTGATTCATTGGGGTTGTATTCTAATCTCAACCACATCCTCTGTCATTTGTTATCTACAAGTCTACAGGAAGAACTGCTCTGGTGGTTCCACTCTTTACCTGAAGATTTCATACTCACATTCGATCAGCTACAGAAATTTTTTGTCAAGACGTATACTCACAATAGAGATAAAGAAGTGAATTTATATTATCTCATTATTCTTAAACAGTCACACGGATAGAAGCTCGAGGCTTTTGCAAAGAAGTTTTAAGAGCTTGCGCGTAAAGTAAATAATCTCGATCAGGAAATAGCTGTTATTGCTTTTACCGACGCACTCAAGCTCGACTGCAAGGCCAAATAGCACCTCTTTCTCAACAAACCAACATCCTTAGAGGAAATGATCATGAAGGTCAATGGATATGATCATCTGTTATTGATTTTACCGACGCACTCCAGCTCGACTACAAGGCCAAATAGCACCTCTTTCTCAATAAACCAGCATCCTTAGAGGATATGATCACCAAGGTCAATGGATATGTCAACCTAGAAAGGATGATGTCTGAAAGGCATAAATATACTAAATCCATCCTAACCACGAAAGGTTCAACTATAGATCCAAACTATTAACCGAAGGAGGATCAGGGTGACCAAAAGCGTTCCAAGGGTAATACCGGCAATCCTCGGAAAGGCGAGACATTACCTAAACCGGTCCTCTCGAAGATGAATGTTCGAATCTCCGTAATTTTTCCAATCCTCTCCAGGGATAAGTTATACCGTCCATCTCAACCATTGGAACCAATCGAGAGCTTCCCGTACTGCATGAATCACAAGGTAAACCATCATTCTACTGTAACTACTATGCTTTATAGTGGTTGCTTGCATTTATTTTTAAGGAGGGATGGATGTACAAATATATTATCGACCTGGAATCATACAAGGATGGTAGTTATAAGAAGCAGCTCGAAGTTGTCTAGGTCAAAGATTACGCTGAGGAGAAACATTGCTACCATATGTACTATATCAACATGATCGAATTTCATCAGATCAACAACTCTTGTCGATTCAAGCGCAGGAGACTGTCTAAATGCTGCGATCTCACACCTCAAAAGGAAGCCAAGCTTTCGCCCGAGTCGAGCAATCGCCATCTTGGGATCTCATTTGAATATTGTGACATTAGTCATGTAAAATTTCTACATCATGATGCATTAGTCATAATGCTCAAGATGAAGAAGTTTGTCATACATACAATAATGATCGATACTGGAGGCAGTATTGAGATTTTCTTTCAGAGCACAATCGACCAAATGGGATTGGCCGATCAAGTTATTCCAAGCGAAACTGATATCAGTAGATTTAATGGTTCTAAAGAAGAGTGAGTATGCATGATCATTTTACCTATTACCACAAGACCAACCACCATCGGCGTCGTCTTCTACGTCATCAGTGCCAAATCTCATTATCTCAGGCTTATGGATCGCGGTTGGATTCACAACATGGAAGCAATCGTTTCCACCTATCATCAAGCACTCCACCTCAAGCACAATAATGGCATTTATGAAATCAAAGGTAGTAAAAAGCTTTCTAGAGCTTACGAAAATACCGTCTCTGCCATTCTGGATACCTTAGAGATATACACCGCATAACAATTACAGAAAGCTGATCACCTTGATGATGAGCCTTAAACAGAAGAGCCTATAGAATATATCAACATTGATGAACCTAGTAGAGGTACTTTTATCAAAGCTAAACTGATCTAACACGATAAGGATGCTCTATTTCTATTCTTACGACTAAATAGAGACATTTTTATGTAGACTTTCAAAGAGAGGCCTGGGGTTGATCCAGTCAAGGCATATCACAAATTGGCCATCAACATCAGTACCACGGCGGCTAAACAGAAATAATGACAACTATCACCTCACCTTCGAGATGAAGTTAACATGGAGATTGAGAAATTGATCAAAGTGGGATTCATTCGAGAAGCCAAGTATCCAGATTGGATATCCAACATCGTTAATGTCCCAAATAAGAATGGAAAAGTCGGAGTTTATATAGATTTCATTGATCTAAACAAACACACTCCAAAGGATAGTTTCCCTCTTCCCAACATCAATCATATTCTTGATTCCACGGCAGGTTACGAACTCTTATCTATGATAGACATTACTTCGGGAGACAATCCAGTTCCTCTATTGGAAGAAGATAAAAAAAAGACCACTTTCATCACTGAAAGAGGACTTTACTGCTACAAAGTCATGTCTTTCAAACTCAAAAATGCAGACGCGAATTATTAGCGGTTGATGACTACTATGTTCAAAGTACATCTTGGGGAAATTGTGGAAGTCTATATTGATGATCTATTATGCAAGAGCATAAAGTCAATCAACCACATCATAGATCTCAACATAATATTTAATATTCTAAGATCTTACAGGATACGTCTCAATCCTGATAAGTGTCAATTCAGAGTGCATTGAGGCCGATTCCTCGGCCATCTCATCAGTAAGAAAGGGATTGAGGCCGATCCAGATCAAATTCGAGCTCTCCTCAACATGCCATCTCTAAAGACGACGAAAGACGTACAAACGCTTGTTGGCAAGATTACCACAATCACCCGCTTCGCTTCAAAATCTTCAGATCATTGTCGTTGAATGTTCCTACTATTCTGCGGTTGTACCAAACAAGGAAAATTTTTGCCCAATGCAGAAATCCAATGGACATCAGAATGGAAGGAAGCTTATCTGGATCTCAAAACCTATTTGGGGAAATCTCCCATAATGAGCACCCCAGTAGATAATGAGTAACTGGTCATCTACCTAGCAGCTATAGATACTTCTATTAGCTTGGTTCTCATTAGACTCGATGGGAAGATCGAGAAGCTAGTTTACTTCATTAGCAAAACTCTTACTCTAGCGGAAATAAGGTATTCCAAAATCGAAAGACTCCTTCTAACTTTTGTTTACACTTCACAGAAGCTTAAGTACTACTTCCAAGCTCATTCATTCAAAGTCATGACGAAGTACCCACACCGAGAAGTTTTTTCTAAAAAAAAGAAATTTAGAAGAGTGCAACAATGGTCAGTCAATTTGGGATAACATAATATCAAGTTTGAACAGCGATTTTCAGAAAAGGGTAAGGCCGTTACCGATTTTCTCACAGATTTTCTTGTGAAAGATCCTGAGTGGGAGGAACACGATCCTGAGCTTGCCAAAGAAATTATAGAAGATCTACCCACCAAAGCCTTTGAAGAATGAACTGAATAGGTTACAAAGAAAGGGTAAAGACTTCTTACAAATGGTTCAGCAGGACCCACAGGGTTAAGAATTGGAATGGTATTGATTATTCCTTTCAACGATAGAATCGAGAAATCCATCCGCTTGGATTTTGAAGCGTCCAATGATATTACCGAATATGAAGCTCTCATTCATAGACTCGACCTCGTACTTGAGCTTAGCGTCCCAAAGCTCTCAGTCTATACAGATTCTCTACTCATCATCCATTATTACTCAAAGCAATACAAGAAGAATGGCAAGAGGATCGAATATGGATCCCTCATTACTGTTAGGATGAGCCAGCTTGCGAAAGTAACTCTCGATTACCTTCCTCGAGGTGAAAACAGACAGGCCAATTCCTTGGCTTTCCTAGCTGAGGTCTTGGGTACAGAAGCTAGATATCTCCAGATCAAAGTGATATCAACCCCTAGCATTGATCGCATTTCTATATGTACTAACAAATTTGGGGGTGGTAAAGGGGAGGATGACGATTGGTAAAAGCCCTTCCTTGCCTACCTTGGTACCAACAATGAAGACAAAGGACCCTTTTCAACAGATCCAAAAGAGCGTCGACAGCTGATCGAACACCCAAAGCACTACAGAAATCAAAATGGTTTTTTATATCGCCGTTCAATCACAAGGCCTTACCTCAAGTGCATCTCCAAAAAAAAAAAAAAAACATAAGAGATGCTCAGAGATTTATATGAAGGGACTTGTGGCTCCCAGGCTACAAGTCGATCACTCTCTAACAGAGCCATTACACAAGGAGTATTCAGGCCAGGTATGCACAAGCAAGTAAAAGAGTACTCACGTAAAGGTGATACATGTCAACGACATGGACAAATGATATGTGCCCCTGTATTCGGACTATATACAAGCAAGGTGTTCTGGCCATTCAAAAGATAGGCGCTCAATCTCGTTGCTGCAAATTATTTTACAAAATGGGCAGATGCAATTCCACTTTGTCGAACTAGAGAAGAAGATGCCATCTCTTTTATCTAGGAACACATTATTACTCAGTTTGGATGCCCCCACCTAATTTGTATCGATTATAGGCTACAATTCGTTAAAAAAAAGTTGTAGCTTTCCTCAACAAACGCAACATCATCCATTCGCCATCCAATCCCTAGTACCTTCAAGGCAATGGCCAAGCCGAAATCACCAACAAAACCATCTTGGATGGACTCATAAAAAGGTTTCATTCATAGAAAAATAGAAACTGGGTACAAGAGTATCCTCATGTTTTATTGGCATACCGCACAACTCCACGCCAATCAACCAACTATACCCCATTCCTCCTCACCTATTGTACGGAAGTCATCATTCTAACAGAATATCATCATCCAATAAGAGATCACAAACTAATTGATGAAGAAAATGAGTTCAAATTGGCCTGCAACGTCAATTGGATTGAAGAGACTAGGGAACGCATTATTGCTAACCTAGGTCGATATCACAATATACTGGCCAGTTTGTACAACAGGAGAGTCTGAAGCTGTACATTCCAAATCGACGATCTCGTCCTCGGAGAAATCCCTCAATACATAAAAGAGGCACATGTCAGGAAGCTAGTAGAAAATTCTGAGGGTCCATTCCTAATCACTGGTCCAATTGGCTAGGGATCATATTATCTCATGATCGAGGAATGGGGTCATATCTCAAATCCTAGGAACACTAGGCAACTGAAATGGCTCTATTGTTAAGTCCTTAACTACTCCACTTCAAATTCTCGTTCTTTTTATTCCTCAAGTGAGATTTTCTTCTCCATATAATGTACATTCTATTCTATTCAATAAAAACTTTTAAGTTTTTTCCCACACAACTCACAACTTACATAGCCAATACATAGATTAAAGCAAAGGTAATACTAGCTTTCAATCGACATCTATTCCGGTTAAAGTAAATGTAAAACTAGCTTTGATCAAACTCTATACATACTCTGCGATTAAAACGAAGGTAATACTAGTTTTCAATCAAATAACTCTACCAGACATAAGATAAAGTAAAGGTAAAACTAGCATTTATCTCTCAATATGGCTGCGACAATTATACCGGTTAAAGCAAAGGTAAAACAAGCTTTGATCGAACTCTATACATACTCTGAAATTAAAACGAATGTCAAACTAGTTTTCAATCAAAGAACACTACCAGACATAAGATAAAGCAAAGGTAAAGCTAGCTTTCTTCTCTCAATATGGCTACGATAATTATACCGATTACAGCAAAGGTAAAACAAGCTTTAATCAAACTCTATACATACTCTACGATTAAAACAAAGGTAATACTAGTTTTCAATCAAAGAACTCTTCCAGACATAAGATAAAGCAAAGGTAAAACTTGCTTTCATCTCTCAATATGTCTACAGTAGTTACATTTACAGGTTACACATACAGCCACTGCAAAGGATTCTTTTCTGCTAATGGGAGGTTAGCTACGCTTTCCCCTACAATAAAAGGATGATCAGCCAGAAATTTTTGAGCTCGAACAGCTACAGTGATCCTCCCTTGCTCTACCAATTTAGCAGGCCGAGAACCTAACTCCATTTTCATGGAGTACATGCAGTTTCCTCGATATATATCAGCTCTGCAACTACATCCTCTATCTGACAAATAGTCGTACAAGGTATCCCTCTCAAACTTGGGCCTTTAAATTTCCCCAACAAAATAGGCGATCACTGCCATTAACATCTCTGAGCGCAATGCCTGGGGTATGACCGCCTTAGAAAAATTTGCTCTCACCGTTTGAAGGCGCGCTTTAAATCTTTGATTTCGTGCTTCATGCCATTCCATTCAACTTTCTGCGTGGGTCATAAGATTGATATGCTCCCTCGCCATCTCATTTGTTTATCAGACTTAGCCTGATTCATCATCCTCAATTTTGCTACCTGGGCACAAAGTTTCTCAAGTTCCTTGTCTGTACCTACCCCAGCAAGGTATTTCCTTAACAAATAATCCTTTTTCCTTATTAAAATATCCTCACTTCAGATCACCTACTCTAACTCCTTTTCCCTGACATGAGTAGCATCTAGCTTACTTTGGCACTCCCTAAACCGCTCATTCCCTTGTTGTACGTGACCTTGAGTTCGAGCTACATTTTCCTCTTGCATTCTGATTTGAGCTGTTAGGCTAACCACATCCCCTTGAACAACAGAAACCTTGACATCACCTTTATTCTTCCTCGAACGCTGTCTAACCTCAGCATTTTGATCTGCAAATTGGCCTGAGCCAAATCGGTCTTCAATTGTTCCACCCTCTCATTCAACTTATCATATTTTCCTTGCACCAACCGGAACATTATATCTTTAGCAGGTAAAACGGTAGTCAACTGCTCACGGTAGTCAACCGGAATGTTATATCTTTGGCTTGCCTCTACGCTCTAATTTTTACTTTGTCGCTCTAGAGAAATGAGGCATACAAGTATAATATTTCTTGCTATTTTCTAACCTGGAGCTCCACTCTAGAGTAATGAAGCATACACGTAGCTTCCCCTCCCGAACCAATTCGGATTTTAAGCGAGCTACCTTATTCTCGAGCTCTACCTTCCCACTTTTGAGCTCCACTTTCTCCTCATCCATACTGAGGCAGATCCCTTTCATCAACCGTGTAGCCTACAAACAAACAAGGAAAACAAATCAAATACATTTTTAGGTATACATCACTATTCAGAATTCAGAGTAAACTCAAATCATCAAACTTACCACTTTGCTCATCTTCTCCACACCTTTGCGAGCTGCAAGCCTTGCCCTATCCTTTGTAGCTTTTAACTCATCTTCCATACCAGGTCGATTCTCTATGATCTTCGACCCAACCAGTTTAGAAAAAAGATTTACCCTTCTCTTCTTCGCCTCTCCCTTGACCTCACCACTCCCCGTGGTATTAGAGGTCGAACCACGCTTCAACATCTTCTTCTTTAAAAATGCTCGAGCTAGCTTAAACGATATGGTAGACTCTGGCATGTCCACAAAATCTACTCCAGAGGCCTTTGGAAAAGCCACTCATCTTTCTCTATTAGCTCCTCTCTTCTTATTACCACTAGCACCCGTCATAAGTCTAGTTGCTTGAGACTTTTAAACTTTCTTGGACCTGGTGTTAGCAAGTTTATTTTTATTTATATCGAGGTCTATAAGCACCGCCTCAGGATCAACCCCCTACTTGAGCAACAATATCTAACATAAACTTCCTCATTCTTCACCTTTGACGAAGGACCTCTCAAACAATAATACATTATCAATAACGAAACAACATTTGAATTCAATAGTTTAATATTATGCGTTATTACACTTACTTTACTTCACAGATCTATACAAAAGTTCCATGGGCTCTTCATCATCTCTTTAAAGGAAATCACCTTATACCAGATAATATTATTATTCCAGATTAGACCTGCTGAATTCTGATCGAAGAAAAGAGGTCGAGATGAGCCCGCAAAGAAATATATCCCTCCACTTGTAGAATAGCTCTTCACTCCATAAAGTTGTAACACATCTTTAGGAGATATTCTTCTCTCCACCTCATTCTCCTTCCACAATTTATTCAAACTCTCACATACATTTATCACCTCCCATATGTTCCCATTTAACTAGATAGGGCATGCGCGCTTATGATATTTATTATCCTTTTAGCATGATTGCTAAGGGGAAAACTCCACCCATACTCCAACTGAGACAGGTAACATAGAAATCCCTTTTCCAGGACACTCTGAACATTCCCATCATAATACTCCATGGAGATCGATTCATCTAAACCCCTTTCTGACTTCTCCTTCTTTAAATCAGCCAACAGAAAGAAATGTTCATCCCTAGATCTAACTATACAACTTCGAAACTGCCTACCGACATGTTCTACAAAGATCTCCCATCTTCCCCCTATAAGGGCCTTGGATTTACAAAACTCTCTAAACATACTGGAGTTCGGTGGATATAATATCAAATCTCCAGGGAAATCTGAAAATTGAACCACTCTTACTTCGTCTTCCCTATCAGATTCATCATTATCTGATTCTACCAAATGACCAGAGGTCGACACCTTTATCACAGGGAAAGTCCCCATCTGAACTACAAGTCTAAGAAGATGTTTGATTCCATCGAAACACTCCTCCCGCTCAACCTTCATACAGGTCAAGGTATTTTATCATTATCTTTAATACATATATCATACATATACGTATATCATTTATAACCCTTTTATACATAAATTTTTTTTCACAAAATTCACATCAACAACATCACAAAAACATTTTACTAACCATCAACATTTGAAAACGAATCTAACGCAGCGCCAATTTTTTTCTTCACAACACTACTCTTCATCCACCTTCGTGACTCAACCTCCGCAACCTTCTCTCGCCTTGACTGTGGATCACTCTGGTCTAATCTCTCTAAAGAATCTTTTTTTTATTTTTTCTCTTTCCTCTCTCTCTGTTCTTTAATTTTTTAGAAGTTGATAAGCATTTCAATGAAGGAGATAAAATATTATTTATAGTTTCTCTCTCTAACGGCTGGCAGTTATTGGGCCTCGCACAAGCCACTCTCAGTTATGGAACTGAGGCAGCCCTTCCATAATTAATGTTTAAGGTTGTGTACATTTTCGGTGAAAATACCTTCCTATCATTGCCCCCTACCCTATATTTTATTATATTCTCATCTCTATTACCAAAATATTCTTCTGACCTCCCCACACTCATGATGATATAACACTTATACGCAATCAAACTTTCCCAACAAATAATATTAGAGACAAAAGCAAAGTTGCCTGTTTTTTTCTATTCTAGCTTCTAGTACTTATAGAAGTGCTGACATCATTTCTAAAGTTCTAAAATTTCAAAATAAATTCAAATTCATTATTTAAAGCAAACACAATAGTATTTGCAACAAAATGGGATAGATTCAAACTTCATTCTGATTATACCTAAAAAATCCCAGATGTCTTAGGGAGCTAGACCTAATTTGTTCGTTTCCAACAATCCTTACATCTTTCCACACGATTTCTTCATCAACAATTAGCCTTACAACCTCTTTTCGAGCTGAAGGTTCCATAATCACTTCTTAGAAAAATTCCTCGTAGATGCGACGTCCTAACTCAAATTCTCTACCCATCCATTCCCAACCTTCAAACTGATACTCGGTCAATGGCAAGTCAGCATTATAATCTAGCAAGCCAAAAATACGCTATCGCACTTCTGTTATCTTAATTGCCAAATGTCCCTCAGCGGCATAACGAAATCTCTCAAATCGAGTCCACACCATATTTTATGTTTTAATCCTATCTGTAATCATTTTCCCCCCATTTATGCAATTTTCTAGATTACTTTAAATCCCTCACAATTTGTATTTATATTATGTTCTTTCATAATTGAAATCCCTAGTATCCTAAGTGGAAATGATTTAAACTTATTTCTTCCTGAACTCGAATTTCTAATTCCTGCATATTCTAAATCTTCTATAGTTATCTCTCCCAATAATTTTTATGTTATTCAGTTCGAAAACAAATTCTTACACATCTATTATATTACAAACACATATTTACAACTCGATTGCTCTAAAATACTTTGTCGGTCCAATCCTATATATTACATTTCATCCTTTATTCGTAAATCTTTGAATTACTCAGAACTCGATTTCAATCATAAGAGTTATTTTATATATCAACACAGAATTTGAATAACTATTTTTTTATTAAGCTCGAATTACAAGTACTTTACAAATATCAAGTCTTTCAAGTACTTTATAGAAAACAAATCTTTCAGGTACTTTGCAGATAACAAGCCTTTCAGGTACTTTATAGATAACAAGTCGTTCAGGTACTTTACAGAAAACAAGTCTTTCAGGTACTTTGCAGATAACAAGCATTTCATTTTAGGTACTTTACAAATAACAAGTCTTTCAGGTACTCCAAAATACCAAATCCTTTAGTTCATCTTACTTCAGTGATGTTTTACATCAAGAATCTTCTGAAGCAAAGTAGGCATTGAAAATCACCAAACGTCCTTCTATATTCACACCATCATACTTTGACTAGAAATTGGGTTTGGAAGAAGTCTGGACATTAAAGATGAAAGAGTTAGTACTTGAACAAACTCTTCAAATAGAAGGTCTTCTTAGAGCCAATAAATGATGATAGTGCAGAAGCAGACTTCAAATCTTTATCTTCCTTCTCCACTACCGTCGTTGCCTCCTCTATAACTACTACCATTAGAGAGTTGGTAGAGATGAAGAATGCCCAACCTTAGAATCCAATCTTACACAAGAAATGGCGAAACTACCCTGTAGTTATACCGGCCCCCACATCTGTCTCCTCAACCTTGTTCTCTGTAAAAATGTAGAGACACCTCTAACATTGCTTACCTGTTAAGTCAACGTATTGAAATCTTCACATACAGTAAAAATATTTTTTAGCTTCAGGCGCTTCTTTTTCCAACATACCCTTATACGTCGGTAGAACAGGAATGGGGGTGGGCATCTCCAATGATTGGTCACCAAAATATCTTAACTTAAATTTTTGCATCTCCGCAGAAACTCTCTCTTCGTAAACCATTCTCCGGGTCTTCACCATTGTCAATCTAGACTTCCAGAGAATTTTTCAAAGAAACAACATACTTTGCCAGGATCCTCGGTACAGGTACTATTTATATAACCTTCGTGTTTAATGTGCAGGTACGTTTTCAAAGTAGTCATCATTCAATACAAAGCCACTCTCAGAACCCCATGTGTGGTGTACATCAATACTGTCAACGTCATTCAATACAGATACATCCCACAAAATAAAAAAAATACTCATTTTCCATGCCAATTAGATCAACATTATTATGACATTTCTTTTCAACTCCTAACAATACAACTTCACAGATTCTTTCTCAACCAAAGCAACTCGTGACATCAGCTACGAGGAGGCAATTGTAGAGACTTATCCTTAGATCTAACTCAATTTGGACTATTTCCAATTTGAACAACCTCCATATCAGACCCCACACATTTTTCACGTGACATAAAAAATCAGCGTTGACCCCTACACCATGAACTGATGAAGAACGTGGGTCTAGCTCAATAGAAAAACATGAACAAGTCAAAGACACTTGTCTTTTACGAACTCAGCAGTTATTCAGTCAACCGCCACTTGCCATATTATTTGGAGAATGTGCTTCAGTACGATTACAAATTGCAGGCAAGGCCTATATAAGGAAAAAGTTTCAAAAGCGACAAGAGCCAGAAAAATATGCGATAAATCACCAAGAAAGCCATATTTTCTAGATTCTCAAATACTAAAATTCTTATTTAGAAGATAAAGTATTTATAGTTTGAGAGATCACTTGTAATAAGATATCAGCCTCAAACAATAAAACTTACTATTACTAAAATCTTCAACCCGAGGTCATGGTTTTTTACCTATTCAGAGTTTTTCCATGCTAAATCACCTGTGTAATTTCTTACTTTACATTAGTTTTGGTCACAGGAACATTGGTGTAAGAGCTAATTTCGAGCCATCTCGAGCTTACGGAATTAGGCCATTATAATTACCATTTATATTTTGGAAGTTTTAATTCTTTTTTCATGGAATGTTTCATTAAATTTCTATCTAAATATCATCCATCTTTCCCATTTATGATTTACACTTTATGCTTATTAACCGATGCAAATGTATCAATTTTTACTGTATATCATCCATTATCGTTCTTCATTTAATGTACATTTCTATTGCAATAACTTTTTTATTTTTTTATATCGATCTAGCGTTTTCAGGAATCCCTTTTATATATACCTTATGTTTGTTAAACAAAGGTTATGTGTTACAGTTTTTAGTGCCGCCGCGTACACTTGACAAAAATGAATGGTTCGTCTTGCTAGGTAGTTTGTCTTCTTTTCTATCTCTCAAACCTATGCATATTTTCCTTCATTCTTCCCCACAAATATGTCAGCCCGCAATCACTTGATCTAATATTATTTTGATTCATCGTCATCTTCTTTTGATTGGCTTCTTCATGCCTTCATCTGCCATAAACAGTGAAGCTACGAGATCCACTCATCTTCGTCCAGAAGCAACACTGTCGCCAGCACTCTTATTATCATTTTGTACCACATAAATTTTACCTGCAAACATTTTTTTTGCATTATCACATTGTTATTTTTATAGAAAATTAGTTGATGTTCATGTCTATAATTTTTTATGCAAGTAAAATGAGGGGTTTCCTTACGAACTCTCTTTAAGAAACTTAATGTCTTATGTTTGTTGTTTGTTTATAATTTTAGTTAGATTTTATGTCAATTCACATTTCATCACCACCCCCATACAAGGAAGCAAATGATTGATTGACTCTAGTTACAAAAATTATGTAGCTTACCCCTGAGATGGAACTCCTTAGACAAGTACAATATTTGACTTGAGTTGACCACCCTTTGACCAATAGTCTGACAGTGAATTTAGAACATTGGCTTTTCCCCTCATCAAAAGGAGCCTAATTTGCAATGGGTACCTAGGGTCATGTTTGGTCAAACTTGGTATTCCTAATGTTAAATACAATTTAGGGGATAAACCACAATATTTGATAATTGATAACATGTGTCCAAAGGCTAATCTGCTTCCTGAACTAGGGAGTTTTAGGGACCAATCCCTCGAACTACCTCAATATCAGACTTACATATTATACACGTGAAATATACAATCAGTATTAACACATAGACCACAAACTAATAAAGAACGTGGATCGAGCATTAAAACAAAATATGTACAAGTGAATGATACATGTCTCCTACGTACTAATAGTTACACATTCAACTGCCACTTACCTTATTATCAGGAAAATGTACTTCTACATAGGGCTGCAACTTTTATCCGAACTTCCGATTTTGGAACCCAATTTTACAGTTCCGATTTCCAATTTTTTCTGAAAAATTTCGGATCGGAATCGGATAGGCTTCTGTAATTCCAAAATTCCGATTTTTCCAAAAATAGTCGATCCGATTTTTCCGAATACTATTATTCCGATTTAGTCAGAATAACATATTCCGAATATATCTGAATCCAAAATATCAAAATAAAAACCTAACTTATTTGCTAATTTTTCGGAATATCCGAAATTTATTCTGAAAATTCCGAATTTTGTTCCGAATTTCGGAAATTCTGAAAAATTTCGGATTCGGATTTATTTTGGCAGTTCCGAAAAAAATTGGATTGGATCAGATCGGAACAGGTTTTCTAGTTCCGAAAAAAATTGAAAAAATTCCGAATACCTTTATTTCCGATCCAATCCGATCCTGAAACAGGCCTACTTCTACATGATAACGAACTACATGTAAGGTCTATATAAAGGAATAGTTATAGAGGAGATAAGGACCAGAATTTCTATATTCTAAAACCACAAGATTTCTCATCTTTCAAGATCAAATATTTATAGTTTAAGAGATCACTTGTATTAAGATATCAGCCTCAAGCAATAAAAGTTATAGTTATTAAATCTTTAACTTGAGGTCATGGTTTTTTACCTATTCAAAGGTTTTCCACACAAAATTACCTATATCATTTCTTGTATTGCACTAATTCTTGTCACATGTACATTTAACGTAAGATCTAATTTTGAGCTATTTCGAGCTACGAAATTAGGCCATTACATTTGGCGCCGTTTGTGGGAAAGAAGCCATTTCCACTATATCCTAAGGCATACATTCACTTCACTATCCATTTCTAATCATGGTCACTTCCAAGCGACCAACAAAAGGAGTTTAGCTTAATCTTTCAATTGAACCAGAGTAGCTCACTGAAAACGGTCAAATCTCAACGCCGTGATAAAGAAACATAATGAACTTGAGCGTCAGTTAGTTCTTGACTGTGAGCTCTACGACAAAGAGCTCAAAATTGAACGTCAAGCTCGCTTGGCAGCATTTAAAAGACATGACGAACTGAGGATAACTATGTAGACTATATTACATGCTTTACAGGACATTTAACAGGTTCTTCATACCAGAGACTGTGATCAAATGCCCACGAACTCTCGTATTTGTGTACAAGAAAGATTAGGACCTCGAGAAGCGACTGCAAAGTCATTTCCAAAATTTCTCAACACGAACCTTAACCCTTAATTTATTTAGACAGAGAAACTCAGTCTGATATCAGCAAGGGTCTCTATCTTTCCAAGCATAATTTCCATAGCTATATCATTTCAAAATTAAAAAGTTTATTCAAAAATTGCATACCACATTCACAATAAAAGAGGAACAGATTCAAAAAAAGTATTCTCCCTATATTCAAAATATTGTTATTTGATCAAACATAGTTTACTCCTTCATACATAATCATAGATGAAACATCCAAGATGCCCTGGAGCACCACTCCTAATCAGTTTTCCCTGAGCAATCCTCTCATCTTCCTCAACTATTTTCTCCAATGTAATTTCCCTCATGACAGCTTTTTAAACTTTAGGCTCCAACACTAATTCACAAAATATATCAAAATATATGTGATGCCCAATCTCGTTCTCCCTCATCCTCACAGTCAACCCTTCAAACTGTATAAAAGATTTAGGTAAATTGGCATTATACCCTAGCTGCCCATAATTCCATTTACGAACTTTTGCAATCTATATTGCTAAACGCCCCCCGATTTGTGATGAACTCTTTGAGAACAAGTCCTTACCATTTTTATTTTTTCTTTCTCCTCTGCACAAAACATTTTTAAGTATTATTCATAAATGTAGATTACGTTAACATCAGATCCCACACATTCCGTATATTAATTATTTTTAATTACCCATTATCCAAAACTAGAAAACCTAAGATCTTGATAGAAAGTTATTTGAGCTTACCTTTCAAAGTCAACCACATTAAATTTTGTCTTTCACTTTTTCGAACTAACATTCATAATCTTTCCCCTATGTTATACATTTCCAAAATATCTTCACAGCTCGATATTTAATTTTAACACATTCTATTCTACATCAGATTGATGTCTTATAGCTCGATTCCTTATAACTACTCAGTTCGACAGAAGTACATGCAGGTCAATTCAAATTTTACACATTCAAAACCCTAATGTGATCGAGTTACGATACATTTCTAGTTCGCTTTATCAACTCAGGAAATTACATAAGTATGCACAAATAATATTTTTACTTCGCACAATAAAAACCCACTCTTCATAACAACATAATTTTTTATTAGCTTGATTATTAGTTACAGAATGCCAAAGAACAATTTTTTAGAGCTTTCCTACAGATCAATCTGCAGGTTACATTACATATTAGTTTTTCATACAAAGGTCCATACTCCTTGAAAGTGAAACTCTTCTGTGAGAAAAGACAGGATGATGGTTATAAAAGAGCCTGAACCAACCTCCATACTGACTTACTTCTTCAAGAAACTGAGGAAGTTGGTTGTAACATAACATGAACCACCCTCCAACATGAAACAATCCTTTAAGAAGAAGAGTGATGATTGTACAGAAGAAAATTTTCAATCTCCGTCTCCGTCTCTACCAACATCATCTCTTCCTCCGTAACCCCTACCACCTTCAAGTTGGAAGAGAAAGAAGATTGATTATACTTTAGAATCCAATCCATCACAGGATATCGGCAGTGCATCTTTGTATGTATGCCGGCTTCCATATCTGTCTCCTCAACCTTATCCTCCGCCAGCAGACAAAGGCATACCCGACGCTACTCCCCGAAGTGAATCACATAGTGGAACCGCCACTTTTGGTAATAACCATCCTCAGCTGTAGCCGCTTTCTCCTCTGTCATCCAATTGTATGTTGGTGGCACCGGTATGGGAGTAAGCATCTCTAGAGATTTGTTGCTAAAGTACTGCAGTAATAACTTCTACAACTCAGCAAGAACCCTTACTTTATATACATTACGCCTGCCCATTAGCATTCTCAAGACAAAATAAACCAATAGATATTCATATAAACAGGGTACTTTCACAACGATGATAGATGTTACACTACAGTTACTATTTATACCAAACTTGTATTCAATGTAGAGATAGATTTCCAAAGCAGTAATCATTCAAAGAACAACCTTTACTGGGAAACCCAAAAGTTAAGTACTTCAATCCTTTCCAACATAATAAATGCCTGATACAGTCTTTCATAAAGAAATACCAAGTACCTAACCACTCCAATTCCATATCATTCCTTTCACACTTCCAACAAAACTTTTTAGAGAGATCTTTTTCACAACTAAAGCCATCTGTGCCTTTAGATGCAAGGGGGCAATTGTAGAGACCTATCCCTCGACCTAGTCCATACTCGAACTACCTCAATATTAGACTCGCGCATTATACTCATGACATGTACAATCCGCATTGACACCTAGACCATGAACTGATAAAGAATGTGGATCGAGCACTACTGCAAAATATGAACAATTCAAAGACTCCTATCTCATTCGAACTAAGAGTTATACATTCAACTACCACTTGCCACATTATTAGGAGAACGTGCTTCTATATGATAACGAACTACAGGTAAGGTCTATATAAAGGAAAAGATCTAGAGGGGATAAAGACCAAAATTTCTATATTCTAAAACCACAAGAATTATTATTTTTCAAGATTAAGTATTTTTAGCTGAAGATGTTACTTGTAATAAGATAACAGCATCAAGCAATAAAAGTTGTAGTTACTAAATCCTCAACTCAAGGTCATGGTTTTTTACCTATTCAAATGTTTCCCAAGCTAAATTACCTTTGCCATTTAATGTATTACACTAATTCTTGTGACAAGTACATTTAGTGTAAGATCTAATTTTGAGCTATTTCGAGATACAGAATTCGGCCATTACAGGGGTGAAGTCATATTTTCTCTTATTTATACTTGTCTTTTATTTTAAAAAGGCTTTCCTTTTTGGTTTTGATACTGAATCTAATCATTATATGTGTTATTATAATTTATGTTTCTCATATAATAGGTTTATTTTAATCGTAATAAGAGGAGGAGCACACCAACCGTTATTATCAATAATACAATCCAGCTTAACTGAGCAAGACCCCCAGATCACAGGATCCATCTCAACAGAGTTTATCAAAGAGTGATCAGCCCCCCAACATTCTCTCCAGAAGTCAATATTACTACCATTTCCAATTAGCCATCTTGAGTTGTTCTTAACTGTAGGAATTACCCCTTTCAAACCAGGCCAGATGGAAGATACCTTGAAATAATCAATAGTATGCTCATTCTTCTAAATGAATTTGGCTATGAAGAATTTAGCCCACTGCTCATTAGATGTGAGAAAACCCCAACCCATTTTCATCAGTAAAGCCATATTAATGTCCTTGAGAGAGTCGATACCCAGGCTTCCCTCCTCTTCAGGTTTGCACAATTTATCCCAGCTGACAGTCACAAGCTTCCTAACAGAGGGATCCCCTGACCAAATAAAATTTCTGATTATTTGTTCTCCTTTAATTGAATTTATTGGCCAATTGTAGATCGCCATGTTGGAAAAGAAAGGAGCTTGCCATTCCATTTTGTAGCCCTGGCTTTGATTTTATCAATAAGAGGGGAGATAGTACTTCTATTAGCCCTCCCCTAAATCAAAGGAATACCCAAATATTTCTCAGGAAGCACCCCTACACCAAGCCTAAACAGATTGGAAATAGTTGCCCTTCTCTGAGCAAATAATGTACTACCAAAATTTTTATATTTGTTGCTGCTAATCCACTGGCAAGTAGAACTTTGATAGACTTGGAGAAGAGCTTTAAGCGCTTGCAAACCTCTGAGGTTCCTATTTGCAAAAATAATAATGTCGTCTGCAAAGAGCAGATGTGAGGGACTATGACACCCTTTAATAGTCGCCATAGGCTTAATTAGTTTATTCCTTCTAAGCCAGTTAATGCTTCTGCTCAGAACAACTTCCACCAAAGCAAAGTGAATAGGGGAAAAAGGACACCCTTATCGCAAGCCTCTCTCAGCTTTGAAGAACCCACAAGGCCCCCCATTAATCATCACAGATATGTTGGCACTCTTCAGCAGCACAGTAACCCAGTTACAGAATGTAGTAGAGAATCTAAATTTCTGAAGCACAGCTAAAAGAAATTTCCAACACACTGCATCAAAAGCTTGGGCAATGTCAATTTTGATAGGAACATTCCCATCTTTTCTATGTATCCCCATCTCATTTATGAGCTCAGAAGCCATTCTTATGTTGTTCTGGATAGATCTTCCAAGAATGAACCCACTTTGTTTGATTGAGATGATTTTGGGAGCAATTGCACTAAATCTGGTAGCAAGTACTTTGGTGATGATCTTGAAGCTAAAGTTGCTCAGGCAAATTGGTCTAAAATTCTGCATAGTGAAGAGATTAACATTTTATTGAAGCAAGTACAATAAAGTTTGAGTTATAACCTTTATGGATGATCGAGTCAACAAAGAATGATCTGATCGCAGTACACACATCCAGACAGACAATGCACCAAAAGCTCTGAAAGAACATTCTACTATACCTATTAGGACCAGGGGAGCTATCACTGCTTAATTCAAAGACAACAAGCTTAATCTCTTCATCATTGGGAATACCGCTTAAGTTGTAGTTTTGATCATCAGTAATAACATATGGGATCAAATTACGTAGGTCTTCATCCATGCAAACTTCTTCCTTTCTAAACTTAGCCGTATAGTGGTCAACAATGTGAGTCTGAAAATCTTTTAGATCTGTGATTGATGAGCCATCCTCCTTGACCACCTCAGTGATGCTATTTTAAGTCTTTTTGATTCTATGAATGGAGTGAAAGTAGGCTGAATTTCTGTCCCCATCAGTCAGCTAATGTGATCTGAATTTCTGTCTCTAGATGGAGTTTTTAGTTTTCAATAACCTGTTAAGCTCATTTTCTTTATCAGCTGTTTCTTTGATCAAGTTCACATCATCAGAGAATTCAATAAGGGAGTGCAAACTCTCAACTACATCTAAACATCTGGAGATATCAATTGTTAGACCCCCTATTGCTTCTTTTCTCCATATCTTGATTTTTGCTTTCAGTCTTTGCAGGTTTTTCATGAGTTTAAAAAGTGGATTCCCAGCATGATCCACGTCCCAAGATTTTTTAACCAAATCTTGAAATCCTGGGATCTCAATCCAACATTTGAGGAATCTAAACTGAATGTTCATGGGCTTAGGAATGGAGTTAGGCCTTCCCACCAATGCAGAGTAATCAAAATTCTCTTTTTCCAAAGCTTTCACCTTCCACCCTTCAAATTTAGATGCCCACAGACTATAATGCAAAGCTCTGTCTAGTCTTCTCAAAATTGTTACATAGCCTGACTGTCCATTACACCAAGTAAGCTTCATCCCTGCCGTTATACTTTCCAGTAGCTCACACTCATCAAAGCAGTCATTGAACTCTTTAATAGCACATAAAATTGGTACGGAAACTCCAAACCTCTCCAACGGAAGTCCGATAATGTTGAAATATCCCAGGGCAAGGCAGGGGGAGGTTTAGCTTGCTAACTTTAATAAATTATTTCCACAACCCCCTTCTCACATTCTTCAACACTGGCGTGCACAGCAGAGATGATTGTACTATTGCACAAGATGGATATATGCTGATATGAAGAAAAAATGACAAAAGGTGTAGATACCTTAGTGCTCCAAAGACACCACAAGTTTCTAATCTTGGCATCATAGTTATTAGAAATAATAACATTGTTGAAGTTAGAAAGGCCAAGTTTAAAATTTGCAGGTCTGATCTTAGGCTCTCCAATAAAAATGATTTGAGGTGCATACAGTCTTATAAATCTTTGGAGAGAAAGAATAGATTTTTTGTTAGCAATACCCATAATGTTCCAGAAGATAACTCTCATCAGAAAACTTAGAGGTTTGCTTGAGATCTGGTCCGGGGTGGTTAGCCCTTCCTCCTGTAGCTCTTTTGTTTTTGCTACTTTTCTTTAAATTGTTCTTACTTTTGCCTCCGGATTGAGCAATGCAGGCTTCATCTCTTTCCTCATCCTCTACCATGTCCGCCTAGTTCGCATCCTTGTTTAGCAATATCAAAGAGGTTTCTCCGATTAGTTGTGTAGTTAGAGGAACAGAGGCACCAGCAGTGCTGCTTGTAGATAAGTCCTTTTCCCTAATACCCGAAGAAGTAGCCACCCCGGCTCTTCTTGTCTGCAGAAGAGGAGCTAATTCCTGAATCTACATTCAATAAGTCTTCAAATTGGATCAAGGCTTGAATTTGGTCAGCAATGTTTTCTTGATCATCATTAGCACCAATTGCCTCCACTCTAGTCTCATTAGAATCTTTTTGTTTCCCTTTCTCATTTCCAAGTTGTTCCTTGTTCCACTTCTTTCTAATTCCCTTTTTTTGATTTTTCATAAAGAAGCTCCCCTCAGGCTTGTGCTCCCCTATACCTTTTCTTGCTTCCTCCTGATTCCTTGTCTTTTATATCTTCTTCTCTTTGAACTTGAGCTCTTACACCTCTACACTCAGACAAATTGTGCCCCACCATTTTACAGTGAAGGCTGAATTTTGGTAGTGTTCCCAATTCAACTTTTTGCCAAAATCTCCATCTTCCAACTTCACCAACACTTTGTTAGGGATTGATTCTGCAAGATAAATATCTACCAATACTTTAGCAAAGTACCCAAAGTCAGATTGAGCTCTATCCACATGGATTGGAGTACCCATAGTTCTGCCCAGCACTATAAGCTAATCAACCTCCCAAAATTCAAACTCCAACCTTGGGAACTTCACCCAGCAAAGAGCATGAGAGTTCTTCTATTTCTCTGGGTCAAAGCAAGGACTCCAAGGTGAGAGTCTGAGCAACTTCTTGTCAATCATCCGCGGACCCCCCATCCAAATGTATTTTCGATCCTCCTCGTTATCTAGAAAAATGGTGAAGTATCCTTTGATGTGAAGTATTATGCTATTCTGGCGGCCATGAGTTGAGTTACAAAAAAAGGGTTGGAAAAAGGTGTGGATTGAAGCCGACTCTTCAGCTACGATTAGATCGTTTAATACGAACACAATTTCTTGGAAGCATTGAACAAAGTGGGCGGGTATGCAAAACAAATTCACTTCTTTGCGCATCGCCTATACCTGGAAGGAAGGGAATTTCTCAGGGGATCAAGCTGCCAAAAAAGGGATCTCTCTGCCTTGTTATGAGAAGGAAGACTTTATGGGAACACCTATGTTCACTCAATGTATTGAGAACCACTTGGTTGAATACTTTAGAGTATCTTAGACTGTAATTTTGATTTTGGGCATTGGCTTTGCCTCCCCCCTTTTTTTGTACTATACTTTCGTCTCTAATTAAATCATACTTTTTACAAGAAAAAAATAAAATATTTTAATCGTAACATTGTGGGAGTTTCACAGGATCACATTAGTACATTACATGATGTACTTCGTCACAAAATTTTATCCCTCCATATAACAAAAGAAGTCGTGGCTATTAACATTTTTTCAGAAAGATGGAGAATGATTATTATCAAAATTTTATCAGTTCGTGGTCCAAGTGCAATTGTTGATTGTATATGTCATATTTATAATGCAGGAGTCTAACATTGAAGTAGTTCAAGTTTAGAATAGGTCAAGGGATAGGTTCCTACAATCACTCCCTCGCAACTGAAGGCACTAGCTTTAGTTGAGAAATGTTGTGGAATGTTTGTGTGCTGGAAGTTGAAAAGGATTCGTTGAATTTGATAGGGTTGGGACTTATCACTTATGTATTAAAGACTGTGACTGGTATTTAATGTGTGAGAGAGGATTAATGTACTTGGCTTTTAGGTTTCTAAGTAATTGCTAGTTTTGAATGATGTCTGCTTTTGAACTCCTACAATACATTGAATGTGGCTGTACTATAAATGTTGTTGATACGATATAATCTACCATTTCTGTGAACATACTTTGTCTCTCAAAATATTGCATGGTTGTCCCTGTCGTGAGATTGGTGACAACCAGGTGCCAAGTATATGAAGCGAGCATGCTTGCTGAAGTGCAGAAGCTTCAATTTTAATATTTTGGCAACCAACCTTTGGGTATGCTGCCGACGTATCATTGGATGACGGATGAGCAAGCAACAGAGGTTAAGAATGATTATTATCAAATATGGCAGTTCTACCATCTAATTCTACTGGCGGAGCAGTGCTAGGTATATCTTCGGCTTCTTATAGAAGATATCATCCCTGAGGCGGATGAGGAAGCTCGTATGAGGTAATACTATCATTGTCCTGTGAAGGATTGGGTTCTGTAAAAGTAGAATCATTTTCTTTCTTGATGTTTCTAAGGTTACGGAGGAAGAGACGGTGATGGTGGTAGCAAATTGGAAATATGCTTCTAGTCATCGGATTGGAAACATGCCTTTATTATAGCCATGTTTATTTTTATGAAGGAGTATTTCATGCTAGAGGTTGTTTCAGACTGGAAATACACTTCTAGTATTTGGATTGGAATTTAGGCTCTGTTATAGCCAGCAATTTTTTCTTATGGAAGTGTATCATGCTAAAGGAGTTGATGTGCCCGAATACGAAGAATAGATGAAGACTTATATGTATAGTAACAATCAATATGTAGGAAGTGTCTGAAATATTGTGATTTCTGTAAAGTATTATGTAAGTAATTATCGAGCAAATGAAAAATATATTTTTTCAGTAATTCTCTGTTGATAGATTAAACTAGGAATTAGTCTGGTAAAGGAAATATAAATATATTATCTGTGTGATGGATAACTATATCAAACTGAAGTAAAATGGTGCATGTATAAAACGGTTAATTATATCGAACTGAATGAAATCGACGTGATCGAGGTATAACATATTACCTCGTTAAATAAGATAATACTTGTAAAATAGAATATTCGAGCTATGTGTGTGTGGTAGATAGAATTTTTTTTACTAAAACCAATGTGAGAGCTCGAGCATGAGTATATGGAATGCTGAGAATAAAGAATGTGAACTGTGAAGTTATTTCTGATGTATGTATAATAATTAAAATATTTTGGAAGTTAAGTCAAAAAATAGATGGTTGAATGAACAAATACATTGAGTTCGCTCTAAAAAGATAAAATTAAATAAATTTCTAACATAATTTTACCCAGCAGTATGGGGTAGATTTTGTGTGAAATTAATTTGTATGTATAAATAGCACTGGAAATGTGTGGAAGAGAGGGGGAAGAAACAAAAATGGTGAGGAATCATTTTCAGAGAGCTCGGCATGCTTCAGAGGGGCACTTTGCAATAAAGGTAGCTAAAGTTCAAGAGAGGATCTTTGGGCAGTTAGAGCATGATGCCAGCTTGCCTAAATCTTCAATACAGTTTGATGGGTTGACAACGAGGGTGAGGGAGAAAGAGGTTGGGTGTCATGTGTATAGTGAGATATTTCATAAATTGGTCTTGAAGCCTGAAGCTCGAAAAGCTGACCTGAAGGAAATTGCTTTGGAGGAAATAACTGAGGAAGATGAGAGGATTGCTCGGCATGAACTGATTAGGTGTGGTGCTTCAGGGCATCTTGGTTGTTTTATGTGTGATTATTTGTGTGAGAGTGAACTTTGTTAGGTTTAGTAATTGCAAGTTGAATAAAGGGAGATACTTTCTTTTGAATTTGTTCCATATTTATGGTAATTATTGTTGGCAAGAAATATTTAAATTTTGAAATGGTGAACCATTGGCACTGACGTAAGCAGGTCTATAAGTAATAGTAGTAGGAGAGTTAGAATTAGATTGTTAGTCCTTGTTTGGGAGAGAAAGTTCAATTGCATGTTAGTAGAATGTTATAATGAGCGTAAGAAGGTGCATTAGGGATTTGGGTAGGAGAGAGAAAAATACATTAAAATATAGGGCTTAGGGTAATGGTAGAGAGGCATTTTTACCCAAAAGGAATGAAACAACTAACATGAATAGTGGAAGCGACACCTTGGCTCCAAAGCCGAGGGCGGCTCGTGTGAACCCCAATAACTACCAGCAGTTGGAGAGAAAAATTATAAATAGCCCTTCTTCTTCTTCGCCAAAACTTTTTCAATAAATAAGCAGACTAAAATCTAGAAAGAGAAAGGAAAAATTGATTTTTAGAGTTCGCAGAGAAAAAGCCAACGAGAATAGTCACCGTTGTCAGAGTAAAAGGGATTATGATACTATGCAAGTAAAGAAAAAATATGTATTGCAAAGTTCTGTTATAAAAGGGGAGGTGTGTGTTATCCCGGATTCATATTCGGGCATTGGAGGTTAGTATGCTATTGTGGATTTTTCTAGTTTGTGTTGTGGTGATTGTAGAAGAAGCATTGTCCAGGGCTTTGAAATTAACACTTTTTGTGTATATTCAAATTTTAAAAATTTGATATATGAGGAAATTATGTGAAAAAGTTGTTTTTGTGTTGTAAGTTGGAGTTGCATCTGAAAAAGCATGTGTAAGGTATAATATATATATATATTAGTACTACCCGTGGCTCACCACGATGAATAACATCGATGCGCCTTCGGCGCTATCTATCTAACCAATATGTTACAAAGGCGAGTCTTCGGCACTATCTATTTTTCCCAAATCCAAACACGACCTGAGAATACCCAATGAGAGAGAGTACCTAAGGCATAACAACAACATCAACTGTAATATATGGTTACCCATTGGGCGTCGCTACTTTTGGTTTCATATTTGCTGAAATAACCTCAAATGCACGACACTAAGCTATCTTTTTGGTTTCATATTTTCCATAATAGAAATCAACACTACTTTGGGTCGCAACTATGGTGCTACATTTCATGGTTTGACATTATTTTGAACCTATAATTATCATGATTTTTATATATATATATATATTTATGTCCATGGATCGTATTAGGATTACATGCTAGCTTATTTTACTTTTCTTGAAGAAAATGCAAGGTAAAATTGAATTGCATGTTAGCTTATTTTACATTACTCAAACAAATTGCAAGTTAAAATCGAAACCCTGTTGCTAACAACATTACCAACGCAACAACTCAACTAATAGGTAAAATCCCTCAGTAAGTTCCAAGAATAAGAAAATAACCTAGTAAAAAGAAAGAAACATCAAATAGCAATACTTGTATTCACACGTATTATCCTATTATAATTTTTTTATCATAGTTTGCAACATTGTAAAATGCTATGATGACTTAGATCGACAAAGAAAATTTATAATATCAAGGAAAATTACATGGATTAAATCCCTTGCTACCTGTCGACAATGTAAGGATCTCTAGTTCGATCCATAATCTAGTGGAACCATGATTCGGGACAACTTCAACAAATATGGGCGTAATCATCGAACAATATTTGATGCTTAATCCGCATGTGACTGACATAAATAGCATTTGTAATTATTGAATCAACAAACACGATGTTATCGTTAATCCTTGCATCTTGATCGATGACGATGACCGAATAAGACAATTGTTCTTCATGCAAAATCAGATTTTCCTCGAATATCAAATTTCAAATAAAATAAAAATATTCTCTAGAAAGAATTAAAATTATTAATCATTTGTGAACTGAAATAGAACAAAATTATGAAATTTCTAGAAATGCTAATAAAAAGGGAGAGAGATGGCTTGCCATTAATTCAAGAACTTGTCAAGTAAATCTATAATAATTTGTAAACTGGAGAAAAAAACAATAAGTAGAACTCTTCAATATTGAAGATTCTGGGGCATAATCAAGAAAAATAAAAATAAGAAACTCAAATACCACTGTGTAATGAAATATAGATTAGTCTTTAGTTCTTTCATCAATGTATTTCCATACCTCTAGGTGAAGTAAAAATGCAGTATATGGAGAATCCAAGGAAGAAGTAAACTATTCAAGGAGCAGATGATTAATAATTTTTTGAACAATAGTCTTGATAATCATTATTAAGTGATCAATGATTTATCCAATTATCTATTTACAGAAAACATGAAGTTAGCAATATTTCTAAGACGCCTTTGATCAGATAAAAACCACAATTGGAAATAAAAATAGCCTTTCTAGAATAGTGGCCTGAAAGAACTAACCTTTATCAATCCGAACCAATAACATAACTAGCAGGCAAGTAGATCTCTTCTCCAACTTCACCATGTTGTTCCCCACTCATAGTTTTCTTAGTCGCCAAAATCTCTTTAGTCATTGCATCCATTCCGTGTTGAACAACTTCTTTGGCACTGCCATAACCGTGCTCCTCAACATACTTTCGTACATAATCATTAATCTTCATAGAACAGAACTTGGGTACACACATATAACAAAACTTAGGTCCATAGCTGTGCTACTCAATACCTGATAGAGTCACCATTTCATTGGCGCTTAAACCTTTGTTTGAAAAGTTAGATATGAGTTGGTCAAGACTAAAGGTTGACCTGGGCATATCGTTATTAGCGGTACTTAGACTTGCGGTTGTTGTATCACGTCTTCCTAGTTGTACCATCCATGATTTTCTACCTAACTAGAAACCTAAAAGTTTGGTTACAATTATCATAAGATCATAACAAAAGGGGTGTGATACATTAAATTTGTACTTACAGTAACAATAGAGTCTCTTGCAGCAATCACTAGGATATCTACGCAAGAAACAACTCCAATGCAAATACTCTCTACTTGAGTTTTGATCGTATCAATCACATCGAACCCTCTTGCTGAATTTACATTGGCCAAAACCGTCAAAATATAGCACCACGGTATTAATCAGGCCTAATGTTAGATACATATATAAGTACAGGGACGTTAACATCATGGATGGATTTATTATAACACGAAAGTGATGTTGGGGTAGCTTAAAATAAAATCAATATAGAAATTCTTTAAATAACACTTCAAAAATGTTGAAAAACATCAGCACTCCAAAACATGTCTTGAAAAAAAACTTGCTAGCAGTGTTGCATTTGAGCAAGTATTCAAGTGAGTTGCTAGCTGCATAATGGATATATATGGGGCTAAAGATTGTGGGGTCACTTGCATTAACAAAATAGTCATGGAAATGGAGACGTAGCACAAAAGTACCCATTCTACATTCCTTAGAAACTAGATTTTACTGCAGTTTGAATAGTAAAGAGTGCTTTAGGGCATGCCATTGTGTAAAAAGTAGATGATAGTTGAGCATATGAGATGCATCACAACCCTGTTAAACACAAATATTGTCTTGTTAAAATCTTGCACCACAGTATTAATCAGGCCTAATGTTAGATACATATACAACACAGGGACGTGAGCATCAAGTTTGGATGTATTATAACTTGAAAGTGATGTCGGGCTAGCTTAAAATAAAAATAATTGAGAAATGCTTAAAATAACACTTTAAAAATGTTGAAAAACATCAGCACTGCAAAGCAAGTCTTGAAAAAAAAAACTTGCTAGCAGTGTTGTATTTGAGCAAGTATTCAAGTGAGTTCCTAGCTGCATAATGCATATATATGGGGCTAAAGAAAATGGGGTCACTTGCATTAACGAAATAGTCATGGAAATGGAGACGTAGCAAAAATGCACCCATTCTACGTTTCTTAGAAACTATAGATTTTACCACGGTTTGAATAGTTGAAAGTGCTTTGGGGCATGACGTTGTGTAAAAAGTAGATGTTAGTTTAGCATATAAGCTACCAAAGAGATGAAACAATAAAAACACTAAGACAGAAGAAGCCATGAGATTTTAAAGACTGAAACTAAGAATATGGGGTTAAATTGATTGTTTAATACTTGTATGGGATACGTATTTATAGCCAAATCATATAAGTTGGTCAAATGAAATAGAACAGTATATTTTGATCAAGATGATCCTTGCAAAGAACAGATTTATCCAACTTCACTTCCTGTTAAAGTTATTTACTTTAAATATGATTGATGCTATTTGTTTTTTCCTGTAGGTGATGATCTAACGATATATTTTGAGTTTTAAAGTTCTTATACTGATTAGCATTTTAACTATAACGCTCTTTTTGGGCTCACAATAACAGTCTGTTGACCCAAATTTCTAATACCCCATAACCAAGTTTCTCCAGGGGATGACCCAAATTCTCAACATGGAACTCCATGTAATGAAATAGAGGGGATGAGTGAGTCCTATCATAGAGGGGATGACCCAAATTCTCAACGCAACATTATTATGAAACTCCAAATTATCAAATAGAAAACACAACATAACAATAAATAGCAAATAGGGCATAAGCTATAAAATAGAGATACAGCAGCAACAACAAATAACATCAATTCAATTCAACAGCAACAATTCAATGTAACAATAATAGCACCAACAATTCAATTTAACAGATAACATCAAGAGAAATAGGGATACAACCGCAATAATTCAATTCATATAACAACAACAAAGTAACTATAGTAACATAGTAAAGAGAGAGGGAAAGAGAAAGAGAGAGTGAGAGAGAGAGATAAGTACCAATCAAATAGTAGCAACAACAACAATATAAACAGCAAGCAGGAGATCAATAGAAGCACAGTCAAACTTAACAACAACAACAATCAAAACAGCAATTTGCATTTGAGTTTTTTGTTTAGTTATGCCAAAATCAAGTGTCCATGGGATGATTCACAAATCCTTTAAAAGAAATAAAAAGAAAATGGTGCCTTGAACAATTGTACATGATGCTGCCTGCGTTGGTAGTTATGTTTCACAATTTCTAGATCAAAAACAGCTCTGTTGTAATGCATATCAAACACAATGAAGCAAAAAGCTCCTTGATTGAAAAAAAAATCCATCCCGAACTAAGGCCATCCTTAGCATGCCAATCAACAGATTAGAGTGTGTGATAATGCTAGATGGATGCCAGAAAAGAATGGTAAATTCCTTCTTTAATTGGCCTACAAAAACCTTACTCTTGATCAAAGGGAACAACAATGTCTCTCAATCAATCGACGTTAGCAGTAGAAATTAGTTTCACAACTTATGCTAAATTATGAAATAACCCTTACCTAATGGGAGGAAATGATAGTAGCCCTTCAGATTCCACAAGCCCAAGGAAATTGATCGATCCTGTGCTAGCTTGATCTTTACAAAATCTACTCTTTCAAGAAGACTACACTTGAATCTATTAACCCCTCGCTAAAATCCCTCTTCTGGTATCTTGATTGATGGAAATTTACCCTTCATTACCAGTAATGGTAAAGAGCTCATATGAAACAGTTTTAGCCTCAATAGGTTTGCAAATGATTCTAAATCGGAGCCCACTAATGAGAGAGAGAGAGATATGCGTTAATCTTTGAGAGTGATGAGAGAGAGAGATGCGTTACTTGGAGTATTACGGCAAGATCGTCCACACTGAGAGATGGAGATGGAGTAACAGAGAGAAGGAAAGAAGGAGAGAAGAAGAAGGGTTGGGGTACATATAAAAAAAGAGTCGGGCTAGAATGTGTTTGTAGAAAGAGACTTAACTACTCCTTTATTGTTTTATTGAAAGTACTCCTAAGTATGAGAGTATAATGAATCTAGACCATCCATCTCTCTCCTTCCCACAAATCTCAGCCCCTACCTTGAGATAATGGAAAATTTGTCTATTTGAAAAACACCACTCTCTAATATATATAGATATATAAATATATATATTGTAATGGCCAAATTTCGTAAGCTCGAGATGGCTCAAAATTAGCTCTTACACTAATGTTCTTATGACAAAAACTAATATAAAGTAAGAAATGACACAGGTAATTTAGCGTGGAAAACCTTTGAATAGGTAAAAAACTATGACCTCGGGTTGAGAGCTTTAGTAATAGTATCTTTTATTGCTTGAGGCTGATATCTTATTGTAAGTGATCTCAAGAACTTGAAATACTTGATCTTGTAAATAAAAAATTTAGGGTTTGGGAATCTTGAAAATAGGGCTTTCTTTGTGATTTCTCATCAATTTTTTTTGTCCTTGTCTCTTCTGAAACTTTTTCCTTACATAAGCCTTGCCCACATCTCATTATTGCGTCGATCCACGTTCTCTGAACAATGTGGGAGGTGGTGGTTGATCGAGTAAATATTAAGTTTGTGAGATTCAGGTATCTTTTACTTGTACATGCTTTTCTGTTTGTGCTCGATCCATGTTTTTCATCAGTTCGTGGGCTAGGAGACACTATTGAGTGTTCATGTTACGTGTAAATTGTGTGAGTCAAATATGGAGGTAGTTTGAATTGGGTTAGATCGAGGGATAGGTCCCTACAATCGCCCCCTCGCAACTAAAGTCACGAGTGGCTTTGGTTGAGAAAGAATATGTAGAGTTGTGTCGCTGGAAGTTGAAAAGAATTGATGTATTAATGTTGATTGGACTGGTATGGAAAATGGCTATTTTATTTATGTGGTGAGATGTATTTGCGTTGAATGATGTTGGAAGCATTAATATGCGCAACGCTTGGGGTTCTGAGAGTAGCTCTGTATTGAATGATAACTGCCTTGGAAACGAACCTGCGCATTAAATACAAGTGTTATATAAATAGTACATGCACCGAGGATTATGTCAAAGTACGTTGTTGTGAAAGATTCTTTGGATGTCTTGATTGATGATGGTGAAGACTCGGAGAATGGTTTATGATGAAAGGGTTTCTGTGGAGATGTAAAAATTTAAGTTGAGATACTTCGGCGACAAATCATTAGAGATGCCCACCCCCATTCCCGTTCCACCAACGTATCAGTGTATGTCAGAAGAAGAAGCGAATGAAGGTGAAGAAGATATTTATTGTATGTAGAAATTTTATTACGTTGTCTTAACTTGCGAGCAACATTGGAGGTGTCTCTGCATCCTTGCGGAAGATAAGGTTGAGGAGACAGATGTGGGGGCCGGTGTAACTGTAAGATAGTATCACTGGTATCTTGTGCATGATTGGATTCTAAGGGAGGGCTCTCTTTCATCTATGCCAACTCTCTGATGGTGGTGGTTATAGAGAAGGCAATGGTGGTAGTAGAGAAGGATGACGGAGGCTGAAAGTCTGCTTCTACACCATCATCGTTTCTTGGCTCTAAGAAGACCTTCTGTTTGAAGAGTTTGTTCAAACATTGATTTCTTTACTTCTAAAGTTTCTATTTGAATTTTGGCTCCATGTTTAAACTTCGACCAAACTCAGAGGAAGGAGGATGCTCATCGTTTTCCAATACTTATTTTGTTTTAGAAGATTCGTGGAGTGAAACATCACTGAAGACATATAAATTAAAGGATTTGTAGTTTTCAGAGTACCTGAAAGACTTGTTATCTGTAAAGTACATGAAAGACAAGTTATCTGTAAAGTACCTAAAAGATTTGTTATCTGTAAATTACTTATAATTTATATTCGAGCTTAGTAAAAAATGGTTATTCAAACTCTGTGTTGATAGATAGAATAACTCTTGTGATTAAATCAAGCTATGAGTAATTTAAAGATTTACGAATAGAGGATGAAATGTAATATATAAAATTGAACCTAAAAATTGAGCTGTAAGAAAGTCAATGTGAAATTAAAGATGTGTAAAAACTTTTTTTGAACTGAATAACTTTGAATTATTGGGGAGATAAGTGCAAAAATTTTAAATTTGTAGGGATTGGAAATTTGTGCACAGGGAGATCTCTTTTAAAAATTTGATTTGGAGAAAATAAGTTTGAGAAGAAGTAGACCGAATTCACTGAGGTCGATGTGGATAGATAAGTTAGATAAGTTCAAATAATTTATACTCAGGATACAAGGGTTTTCTGTTGTGAAAAAGTAGAATATAAATTTGAATTGTGGGGGATTTGAAGTAATCTAGGAAACTGCATAACTAAGGGGGAAATGAGTATAGATAGGAGTAAGATATATAAGATGGTACAGACTCGATCTGAAAGAATACATTATGTGCTGAGGGACGAATGGCGATTAAGATAGATGAAGTACAAGAACGGATCTTTGGCTCGCTAGATTATAATGCTGACTTGCCATTGTCTGAGTATCAGTTTGAAGGTTTGGCTTGGATGGGTACGAAACTTGAGTTAGGACGTTGCTTCTACGAGGAACTATTCCGGGAAGTGATTGTGGAGCCTTCAGCTCGAAAAGTGGCTAGGAGACTAATTGCTGAATAAGAGTTTGAGTTAGAAGATGTGAAGATTGTTGGAGGCGAACTGATTAGGTGTTGCTCTCCCAGACATCTGGGATTATATGTGATGGAGTGATTTGAATGAGGTCGAATAACTGTTAAGGAAATGCAATTAAAATAAATTTTAGAATTTGTCTTTCTTTGTTACAAATGTTGCTTGACTATTTTGAATAAAGAATTTTAATATTTGAAATGCGAGAGCATTGGAAATGACATCAACACTTCTTTAAGTAGTAGAAACAAGAATGGAAAAAGTAGGTAACTTTGAGTTTATGTCTCTTATGATATTTACAGGGAAAGTTTAATTGCGTGCAAGTGTTGAGCCACCATAAGTATGGTGAGGTTAGAGGGAGATTTGGGTAGGAGAGATGAGAATATAATAAAATATAGGGTAGGGGGCAATGATAAGAATGCGTTTTCACCGAAAAGGTATAAAATGACTTACATTAATTGTGGAAGGGTCGCCTCAATTCTAAAACCGAGGACAGCTCGTGCGAGGCCCAATAACTTCTAGCAGTTAGTGAGAGAAACTATAAATTATACCTAATCTTTTTTATTAAAATGTCTATCAACTTCTAAAGAATTGATGAACAGAGCGAGAGGAAAGAGAAATAATAGCATAAATTCTTGTGAGAGACTAGACCAGAGTGATCAACAATTAAGGTGAGAGAAGGTTACGGAGACTGAGTCACGAAGGTGATTATATAGTAGCGTTGTGAAAGAAAGATTTAGCATTGCGTCAGATTCATTTTCAGACGTTGAAGGTTAGTAGAATGTTGTTGTGATACTAATGATGTGTATATCTTGAAAAAATTTGTGGTTTTCAAATTTCAAAAAATTACTATTTATAGTAACCTATAGAAATATGTTTGATATATGCGTATAAAAGAGATGTATAAAAGATGTATGATGTATGTATAAAAGATAATGATAGAATAACTTGACCTGTATGCAGGTCGAACGGAAGGAGTATTTGGGTAGAATCAAACCTCATCTTTGATTTATAGTTGAGATAGGGACTTCCCCTATGACGGAGGCGTCGACCTCTGGTCGTTCGGCTAAATTTGACAATGTAAAATCTAATAGGGAGAATGAAGAAAGAGTGGTTCAATTTCCCAATTTCCCTGGGCAATTAGTATCATACCCTCCGAACTCTGATGTATTTAGGGAGATTTGTAAATCCAAGACTCTTATAGGGGCAAAATGGTTAAATTTTGTAGAACATGCAGGGAGGCAGTTTAGAAGATGTATAGTAGAATATGGGGAGGAATATTTATTTTTGTTGGCTAATTTAGAGAAAGAGAAGTCAGAAATGAGTTTAGACAAATCGATCTCCTTGGAGTATTATGATTGGAATGCCCAGGTCGACCAGGAAGAGGGTATTTTGTGTTACTTATCTCAGTTGGAGTATGGGTTGAGTTTCTCCCAAAGAAATCTTGTGAAAGGGACAATGAATATAACACGGCATGTCCTGCCGAGTTGAATGTGAAAATGTGGGAGGTAATAAATGTTTGTGAAAGTTTGAATAAATTATGGGAGGAGAATGAGGTGGAGAGGAGAATATCTCCTAAAGATTTTTTTTTTTGCAATTTTCTGGAGTGAAGAATTACTCTGCAGGTAGAGGGGCATATTATTTTGTGAGCTAGTCTCGACCTCTTTTCTTCGATCTAAATTCAGTTGGTCAAATATGGAATGATAATATGATTTGGGTGAAAGATGATTGCCTTCAGAGAGATAAAGAAGAACCCATGGAACTTTTGTATAGAACTGTGAAGAAAAGTAAATGTAATAATGTATAAAATTGAACTGCTAAAATTGAATGTTGTTTTGTTGTTAACAATGTGTTATTGTTTGACAGGTCCTTCGTCGAAGGTGAAGAAGAAGAAGTCCCTGTTAGATATTGGTCCTCAAGAAGGGGTTGAGCTTGAGGTAGTGCTGAAAGACCTCGGTATTAATATAAATAATCTGGAAGAGGTGGTTGTAAAATGCGATAGACTTGGGCGCCACCTTCTCTAAATGAGGTATTCCAAAACTGAAGTGAATGACATTATAGAGGATACCTACGTTAAGGAGGAGGAAGATGAAGCTGATGGGGCTGGAGTTGTAAAAGGGTTAGATGGTGTCTCTCCCCAAACTGAGCGAGATGACCAAGTGGATGAAATGGTGAACCCGGAGAATGAGAAGGTAGAGTAAAATTATTGAATCTTTGGTTGCGTAATTTTGAGGGATTAGTGAACTGTATTTGTATGCACCATTATAGGATAAATTTATGTATGCTAAGTTACGTTTGTAAACCTAGTTTGTAGGAATGTAAGGATATGCGCCTAAGAATAAAAGAATTAGAGAATGAGCTTAATAAGGAGAAAGATGCCTCAGAGTCCCTGTTGACTTCACTAGCAGAGCTACAGGTTAGAAAAGAGCATAAAATATTTGACTTGTGTGCTTCATTACTGTAGAGCTACAAAGTAAAAATTAGAGCATAGATATAGACCAAAAACTTGCTAACAGTTTAGGGGCAATGGTACTCAACTATGTATATATAATATCAAAGTGTTGAAGACATTAGAACATAGAGATGCATACCTTGAAATTGGAAGTATGTGTTATTGTCATTGAACGGGAATCATACTTTGACCTTAAGTTAAGAAGAAATTTTACACGATATATGTCAAAAAATGAAAACTTGTAGAAATATGATTCCTGTATCATGATTGTATGTAATGGATGAATGTTCTTGAATCAAATTTGATGTATTGTATATGTGATGAGTAGGTCAAACTGGAGTCAGCTCGCTTGAGAGAAGAAGAGACACGCCACTTTAACCAAGAGTTAGCGGCAGAGTTTGATAGAATGAGAGAGGCAAATGAAGATATGGAGGATCAACACGTAAAGGTACATTTCAAGTTCATTGAGGTAACACAAACTATTGATAACCTCACTCGGTAGATCGAGGGGAAAGATGCCAAAATTAATAAGGCACAAAAAGAGCTCGCTGGGGCGAAGGAAGAAATAACGAAGCTCAAAAGTTGTAATGATGCGTTGATGGTAAAGTGTAAGGAGGCAGACACGGTTCGCTACAGTATCCATGCTTTGGAAACGTTAGAGAAAGAGTTATGCCATTTTGTGGCCAGTCTGAAGTACCAAATGATCTACAAAACAAATGAACAAGAACAGACTCGAGCTAATTTAGTGATTACCAGGAGTGAACTGGAGGGATTGAAGAATAAAGCGACTGAGAAAGATAGCGAGCTGAAGAGAGCCCAAAATGGCCTATTTTACTTCAAAATTGTGGTTGAGCAGTTGACTGTAGCTTTACCTTCCTGATATATAGAGTTCCGGTTGGTGCAAACAAAATGTGATGAGCTGAATGAGTGGCTGACACAATTAAGGACCAATTTTGCCCTGGCTAATTCGCGCATCAAAATTACCGAGGCTGGAGAGCATCCGAGGAAGAATAAAGGTGATGCCAGGGTCTCCATTTTTCAAGAGGATGTGGTTAGCCTATCAGCTCGAAGTTGAGAGCTTGAGGAAAATGTTGCTCGTACTCAAACTCATGTACATAAAGGAAATGAGCAGTTAAGGGAGTGCCAAGGTAAGTTGGACACTATTCATGTCAGGGAATAGAAGTTAGAGTGGGTGATTAGAGGTACGGATTTCTTGATAAGGAATAAGGATGAATTGTTAAAGAAATCTCCTTCTAGGGGAGGTGTAGACAGAAAACTTGAGGAACTTCATTCCCAGGTAGCAGAATTGTGGGCGATGCACCAAGCTGAGTCTGATAAAGCAAATGAGAAGGTGCATGAATACATCAATATTATGTCCCGCACAGAATGTCGAATGGAATGGCATGAAGCACAATATAAGAAGTTGCAAGAGCTTCTTTTGAAAGTAAGAGTAATTTTTTCAGAGGAGGTTATGCCTGAGGTATCGCGCTCAGTGATTCTAACGCCAGCTATTACCTATTTTGTTAAAGAGGTGAGAAGGCTTGATTTAGAATGAGATACCTTGCATGACTGTTTATCGGATAAATGATGCTTTTGTAGAGCTGATGTAGATTAAGGAAACTGTATGAACTCCATGGAAATAGAGTTAGGTTCTCGACCTTCTATTGGTAGAGAAGGGGAGGGTTACTGTAGCTGTTCGAGCTCAAGATTTTATGACTGATCATCCTCCTGTTATAGGAGAAAGTGTAGCTGACCTCTTATCAGCAGAGAAGAATCATTTGTAGTGGCTATATATGTATCCTGTAAAAGTATCTATTGCAGACATATTGAGAGATTAAAGCTAGCTTGACCTTTGCTTTATTTAATGTCTGGTAGAGTTCCTTGATTGAAAACTAGTATTACCATTGTTTTAATCACAGAATATGTATACAATTCAATTGAAAACTAGTTTTACCTTTCCTTTAACCGGTATAATTTTCACTGCCATATTAAGAGATGAAAACTAGTTTTACCTTTGCTTTATCTTATGTTCAGTAGAGTTCATTGATTAAAAGCTAGTATTACCTTTGTTTTAATCGCAGAGTATGTATAGAGTTTGATTAAAAGTCAGTTTTACCTTTGCTTTATCCGGTATAATTCTCGCAGCCAAATTGGGAGATAAAAGCTTATTTTGCCTTTGTTTTATCTTATGTCTGGTTGAGTTCTTTGATTATAAACTATTATACTGATAAGGAGAAGTGTATATAGGAGGATTATTTTCAAGAACAGCTGAAATGTCATTTAGGATTGACTCGTGAATACCAACGATGTCATCCTCCAAAGAATCTTTAAAGAGGTCGTCCCTAGAATATTCAGAGATAATGGTGCCCCGATTATATTACACTCTTTAGTAGAATCCTGATATTTCATCATGGCATTAAAAATGTTCAGTTCCAAGGTCATGTAGCCGAATGCTAGGTTCATTATTCCATTTCTACAATTGATTATAGCGTTGGAAGTAGCTAGGAAAGGTCAACCTAAAATAATAGGGATTTGACCTTGAACATTCGAAATTGGTGGTGTATCAAGGACTTCAAAATCTATAGGAAAGTAAAATTCATTCATCTTAATTATCACATCCTCAACAATACCCCTAGCAGTTTTGGTCGATCTATCAGCGAGTTGAAGTTGTATCCTGGTGGTTTTAAGTTCTCATAAATTGAGGTCCTCATAGACACAAAATGGAATAAGGTTTACATTAGCCCCAAGATCAAGGAGGGCCTGATGGATGTAGTATTTTCTTATTACTAAGGGAATGGTGGGACATCCTGGGTCCTTTTGTTTGATCGGAATTTCAAATGGAAGGGCAGAGCAAACCTGTTCAACACTAAAAGAATTCTTTCTAACTCCAGTTCTACGTTTCTTTATACACAGTTCCTTAAGGAATTTAGAATATGACGGAACCTGATAGATAGCGTCCAAGAGCGGAATGTTAATCCGTACTTGTTTAAATAACTCGAGAATATCTTTCAAGCTTTCTTTCTTTTTGTCAGGAACAAGTCTGTTAGGGAATGTGGCCCTAAGCACATAAGGCTTGTCTACTAGGTCCGATAAAGTTGGAACATGATGTGGCCTAGATGTTACTATTTTGGGTTGGCTAGATGCTAGATTTTCATGGGCCTTTTCCTGAGATTTGGGAACCAAATTGCTATTTGTTGATGGTATAGGGTTTGGTCAAGTTTTTATAGTTCACTTATTCCTAAGGGTCATAACTACTTGAGCAGTTTCAATGTTCTTAGGTGAGCTCTGTTAGGTATGAACCTCAAAGGTGGCCCTCGGGTTAGCAATTTGTTGACTAGGAAATTTTCCCTTTTCTGGTTCGCTTAATTGATTCATGGATTGAAAGAGTTAACCCATGCAGAAAGAATTTGATTAGTCTTCATTTCTCGAAGCCATGATGGGGGCACTTTAACAATTTTTCCTTAAAACGTTCCCATGCTTCGTAAAAAAAGATTCCATCTTCATGAAAGAAATCTGAGATATCACGTTATAAAAGGTTAGTTTTTTGCATGGTAAAAAACATGATTTAAACTTCTGTTTAAGGGTGTCCCACTTGTCAATTCACTAGGATGACAAAGAATTTAGCCAACGTTTTGCTTTGTCTTTAAGAAAGAATGGGAAAAGGAGTAAATAGATGTACTCCATTGTTATGTCTTTACATCGAAACGTTAGGCAGATGGACTCAAATTCATCGATATGTAAGTATGGGTCTTGATTATCGAGTCCATGAAAAGGTAGGATTAGGTTCAAAATCGAAGCTTGATATCGAACTTGATTACCATAATTACTGGCAACTTAATGTATTTTGGCAAGTTTTCTGTAACGGGAGCAAAAAGCTCCCTCAGTGGCTTGTCACCCATTGGTTCAGGAAGAAATTTGTTTTTAATTTCGACGTCGTATATGGCATGAAGGTTTTCCTGTTGGACTTGATTAGTCGCATTAGTTATTTAGGAATCGGTGGTATATCAATATATTGCCTAATTCGATCGTACTTGGGCATATACTAATGAAATGAAATACAATTACAAAATTCAACGATAATTTAAACACACAATTTAAGATAAACACATCAACGGTTTTTAAAGTTAAAATTAACTAAGTCAATCCTAATCTAGATGTTATTCAAACTGGGTAAGTAGGGCTGGTGTGCGATTCCTAACAAGAAAGCCTCACTATACTAGCAACAGTCTTAGTGTTTGAGAATCAATCCTCACGCCCGTGTGCCTCGCCTTATCGTACGTGACTCACATGGAACGGTGACGTCGCTTAACAACCGATGGTTCATGGTACTTGGCTGAAGTGGTTCCAATGAATCTGTGATGGTACCCCGGTCCAGTACCTCCTAATTCCTTAGGTGATGAAATTCCTTAGAAATCTTACTAATAGCTTTTTAAGTTCTAATTAAATTTAATGGTCGGGACAATTAGGAACGTGTGATACGAATTTCTCTGTATCCCTAGGTGGGAGGTCCCACTCGCTGGAGATTCTTTTGGGTGATGAAATCCCGCGGAAGAACCCTAGTGGTTAAAGCCTTTACTATGTTAAACATGGAGCAAAAATTGAAACACGATAATAGGTCGATCCAAACACAGCAAATTTTTTAATTTAAGAACAAGATGTATTTGAACAGTTCACACGACTTACTTTCCTAATACTGGGGCAGAGCGGTGATGAGCCCCTTTTATATGTCAAGTTTTAAGGAAGGACCAACCTACGGGAAGTATTTCCTGGTGAAGCTGCGGCCGCCCCTTCACTTAGGGGGCGAAAGAAGGAGATGCCCCTTTACTCACAGGGCACAAGAAGGATTTAGAGATAAACATGTCAATGTTCTTTGTAAATTCCTCAAAATCACTGAGTACCAACTTTGTGATTATTCTGCAAAACAAGAGAAATAAAAAATAATGAACTTACGACTGCATATAAAATAAAATATATATTAATCCAATTTCCAATATATTGTAGTTTATGCCGTCCTAATTTTTAAATGCGTATATCGTTTAACTCAATTGAGAGAGGGCATTAAATAACATTAATTTGGAAAGATAATTCAGATAGGAAAAACATTGAAGAAGGAAGTTTTCTATTATTTAGCTTCCCTACCGCTCATAATAGATGATTAATGAACAGTGGCGTACTTTACTAAGACTATTTTTACTATTGTTTCAAAAGGCTGTAACTCTCAAACGACTAAACAGAAAAATATGATCTATAGCTATTCAGAAAGTATTTTAAATTATCTAAAACTTTCTTCGCAAACATACTACCCAATTGTGAATTATAGATGGTTAAAAACTGTGAATCATTCAGGAATACACTTTCAATGGAAACTGAGTATGTTTCTTCCAAAATTAATATCCCCGAAACCGCTTATAAGAAAATTTTGAGACTAATTTATTCGGAAAGAAATCTCAAAGATGTAATCATAAAATAAATTGGCAAACTTAGCAACTAAAATTGGATAATAAATTAATTAGCTAAAATCGAAAAATAATGATTTAATAGACCATTGCCTCACCGGCAACGGCGCCAATTTTGATGCGAGAAAAACTTGGTCTATAAATACCCTCTACAAAACTACGGGCTTCATAATATAATAAGGGTAAGTGGGGATCAAATCCACGGGGAGTAAACGTATTAAAAATATGTTTTCCTAATTAACTAATAAACGAATCTGAACTAATTTTGATAAAAAAGTTTTAGACTAAAACATAAATCTAAATTACTAACTTTCGGTACGATTATAAGGAATAGAACCTAGGCTTTGGATCACCTCCGACTTAGTTTACTAAAACGATATTAAAACGACAGCTTCTATCTGCACGTAATAGCCATGGTTAGGTATATTCGGGTCTAAGATCTAGGGTTTGTGGCTAAAACCCTGGGTAAGAACTTCGTTGTTCATGGACAATCGGATCTAGTGTTTATAAACTATTTTCTATGGTTAGGTGAAGAGTATTAACTCTAGTGATCTAGAATTCTTTTTGAGTGTGAAAACAATTGAATATGGCTAATTCGGCATTTTCCTCATATTCGCAGTAACTTAGAGTTGTCATGGCTAGATCAACTCTGTGTAACTGCAAATCAGAGAATTGAAGATTAATTCTAGATTTAAACTACTATTAACATTAATTTGGCTCACTTCACCGGAGGTTCAATCCTTAGCCTAATCTAAGGAGACAAGCTCTCCATTAATGGTGTTGATCACAACTTATATTAAACGCATAAAATAAAAGAGCGAAAAAAAATAAGATACTGAAAAATGCAAGTTTTATTCCTTCCTGAGATTGAGATGTAAAAATACATAGAATTTATCTCCTATTTATAGGAGATAGAAGATACGTATTTACAATTTTGAAACTTTATAAGATAAATGCTATCTCATGTTAATCATTACAGAGTCCTTCATCATCTTTATTCCATGGAGAAAATTTACAAGTACATTGAATGTAGACATCTTCCCTGTACTTGATAGAATGCTGGAGATACTTCAGCTCTTTATACCTTCTATTTGATGTATTTTTCTACTTATTAACTCCAACAGTGATAAGTGCCAGAAAATAAGAAAATGCTACTAATATTTGAAAATAATAAATCGGGATTAACAAAACGATACTTTTAGGCTTATTAATCCTACGTATTTCTGCGTTTATCACCCACTCTCTATGAGTATGGAACAAAGATAAAAGTGGAAAATTGTTAGTAGGTTATTTATTATCAACTTTTGCATAGTCAGATACATCTTAACAAGTTGAATTCAGTTAGGATGGATTTTGCCATAACTGTATGAGTGTTTTATGTAATGGCATTGATATTGGCCACCAACACCCTGCCCCATGGATGGTTTCCTTTACAGGTTTAAGTGGATTCTAATGTGATAGGTGATTGGTTTTTTCATAATAGAAGTGTCCATCAGAAGTGTTCAACCTTAGAATATCTCAAGATCTCTGGTCATCCAGGATCTGCCTTCTTCAATAGAGCAATTTATTTCCATGTTTTAAGAAATGATATATCTTAGCCAGTAATCACCAAAATTTAAGAAAATAATAGTCCAGTTTACCATTATCATAATTAGATTGGAATGGAAAATCTAAGTTTGTTGTAAACTTAAGCAAGGTTGTTTTATTTCACGAAGCAGATCTGGGGACAATGCTTACTGGTTTTTTTGTTGTTGCAAAAGGTAAGCAAATTTATTAAAAATAATAATCAGAGGTCGTAAACAAGACCTACAAACCCCCCTAAAAATAAAGATAACAGACAATCCCAGCTATACGCGAACAAGTATATCATCAATTAAATCTAAAGTAATCCCGAAAATGATTCTCAATTGAATGAAGAAAGGAAGGTCTACCAGTGATCCAAAGCTTAGAAAAAATGACATTAATGCAGCATTTTTTGGGCAGACATCAGAACTGAAATTACACTCCCTCCATGAGTGAATAAACTTGATTAAGAGCTTGCTTCTGATATACAGCCTACTAGACTGAGGCTTCCATGGTCTTTTGTTGTTTGTAAATCAATCAACTGCAGTATTTGAGTCTGAAACCACAAAGGCCTGTAACCAATTTTTCTAAAGGGAAATATAAAGGCTAGAAATGATAGCTGAGCACTCTGAGTAATAGGAAGTATTTATGCCAATATTCTCCATGTAAACACCCAAAACTGCAACATTATGATCTCTGAAAACAGCACATGTGCCAGAAATCCCAAGGTTACCAAGTCTAGCACCATCACAATTTATTTTGATCTCCTCATACTATGGTAATTCCCACCTGCATGATCTGATTCTTTGAGGTTTTTAAAACTTCAGAGGGGACCCAAACTTATGCAAGATGGATAGTTCCTACACTGTATTCTTCATGGTACCTTTTGATTTATTTGTAGAATTGATAATGGACTGGATAATAACCACATTGGATCTTCTGCTGTTTAATGTAGCTTCTTCAAAGATCAACTTATTTCTTCTACTCCAAATACTATCCATGACTGGAAGGATGGAGTTAAGCCATAGGTCCTGTATGTAGGTACCGCAGAAGCCTTTAGAAAGTTTAAACATATTTGAGAGACACCAAACTGCGACTACAATAAAAATGGGCAGTTGCCACTGACGGCTTTAAGTTTTTGCCCCTATTTTATATGTAACAGACAAACCATTACATTTATTGCGGCTAATAATCCTTAGTAGTGGCCAAAAGTGTAGGGAAACTAAAATCTTCGAATGTTCCTCCCGCCTCTGTTTCACGTTAATCATATCCATTTTTTCTCTCCTCTCTCTACTCGATCCTTCTTTCCTCCACTGAACAAAAGTTAACCCCCTTCACCTCTTCTATCCTTCACCAATTTTCTTCAATAAATTTAGGTATCGTATCACTCCGAGTTTACTTCATCAATTCTGATTTCTTTACTAAAATTAATTTCTCTAAATCAATTTAATTATGTCATTGAAGAATCACGAACTCCATTGATGCCAGGACATGCTTATCAGAATTGAAATTTCAAAATCGAGGTAATTATTATTTGTTTCTAGTTAATTTGGGTATTTAGAAACTGGTGTTTATGATTTCAGTAATTATGATTTGGTTATTGTTTAGGTTACCGATTTGATAAGAGTTACCAATTCCAATCAACTAACTCAAGCTCTCCTTCACCAATTCTTTGCTCTAGGTGATTCTCATGTACATTTCTCTTTTTCTCTGGTGGTGGTAGAAATTAGGGGTGGGGATTATGTTTCCTTCTGCACAATTCGCTTTAAGTGTCAATTCCACCACTCCATTGCAGACTCAACAATTGGGTTGCTAAATAAACCCATCCTCTATCTTTATTATAGAACAGAGATGATGGGTTGTTAAAACAATGAAAGCCCTACTAGATATTTGCTTCAGACCTAATGTGTTTGAGGATAAATTTATTAAAGTTTTGTGATGTAATTAGGACTCTAATTTATTTTCAATTGGGACCCTAATTCAGAGTTGTTATTGAGCCAAATTTTTATGCTGCCAAAATGGATATTAAAAATACTCTATTTTTTCTCCTTGGCCTTGTCCCCAATCCAAACCCAGGTAATGCTTTGATTTTTCTATCTTTCTTTCAAATTTTCTAGATTTTGAATCAATTTGAATCTCTGATTACTTTTGATTACTTTGTTATCTTTATTTTTGAAATAAGTTTGAAGAAGAATGATCGGAATCTCTAAGCGATTTGAAGTCTTCAGGTCCAAGGTGATGCGCAACTCCATCTCTATCAAGATTTTAATTTTAATTTGTGTATGTTTGTTTGCTTTTACCTTAAAGTTTTATGATAGATTTTTTTTAATCATTTGAAGCTCTAATTTCCATTTGATCTGATCTTCCTATGAAATTTGTTGCTAATGTGTTCAAGGTAGTGACTTCCCGCTGAACTAATGTGTTCAGCTACAAATTTTGTTATACTGAAAACCTATTTTTTTTCATTCTATTTGTTGAGTTTTAAATTTTGATAATATTGACGATCAATGAAA
Source organism: Kingdonia uniflora (assembly GCA_014058105.1). NCBI lineage: Eukaryota > Viridiplantae > Streptophyta > Magnoliopsida > Ranunculales > Circaeasteraceae > Kingdonia > Kingdonia uniflora. The sequence goes on from JACGCM010000374.1 coordinate 323,449, forward strand.
TTACATAAAATTTTTGAAAATAGTAAATATTTCGGTTTCTCCAAATCTTCGCTTTCTCGAACCCGTTTTTGCAAGATTTATAATCTTCTATAATCTAAATAATCTGTTCCTGAGTATTCATCACAAAGGTCCCACTCTACACCATAGGTTCACCACCAACTAAAAGGAACCTGAGTGGTTCCGAAGATTTATTCCATACTTTTAAAACATTCCCAGAGCATTGAATGATCGTGTGCTAGCCGGTGTTGAAAAAGATTATGTTTTTCCAAATGTAACTTTGCCTTCCATTATTTAAGACGAATTACGAGTTCCAGTTTTGTCAGATTAGTTGTTAATGGTGTGATCCCGGTGCGAGTGTATAGTCCAAATACATGGTTCGGGTACTCATGTGAATTGGTGATTTAGTCTCCAAGGCCTCTCTAGCTAGAACTCACACTTTAATCCCGTCAATTATAGCTTCGGGTATGTTCTTACTCTATAGTGATTGATATTTTATATAAAATTGGCAGAACATATAAAATGTTCTTTTCTTCGATTATGAGCAACCTTCTTCTCTAGATTCTCTTAATTCAAGTGTTCTTTTCTTCGATTATCTCAATCAATCTCGAAGTTTCTTTCTATCGATTAGTCTCTTTATATTTTATCTTATCTATCTCAATGCAAATTCTCTATGTAGATTATATTTCTATGATATTCCCCAGTCCACATTTTATATTTCTATGATATTTCTCACTCTGAATTCTTCCATTCATAAATATTTGTCTACCTTCTAGTCAAAATTCCCTCTCTAGATTCTGCAAGTTTTATAGAGTTTCTTTCTAGATTCTCTCAGTCCAAATTGCTATCTCCTAAAGTTTCTCTCTAGATTCTCCTTGTCCAAGTTTTCAATATCTAGACTCTCGCAATCAAAATACTCTTAAAAGCCCTTTGTCTAAAATATGAATATCTAGCATCTCAAGCTATGTAAATTCACTTATTTCTAACAAAAATCACTCTACTGACTTCCATGATAGAACATTTGTATTATTAAGCATTGCAGGAATGTTTGGATGTTGTCAGGTATTTCAGTCTCAGATTCCAGTTGATTACACAAATCCTTATTACTATTGAAAAAGTTTTCCGCGGGTTACCTATCATGTTCCTGTTCCTATAAAAGGGCACTTGGCTGAAATTTCAAACAAGGAATGAAAATATATCCGTGCAATTACTTGATCCGAACAGCTGTAATGTGATAATTTATAGGATTGGGTGATGAATGGCCACTCAATACTTAATTTGATTTTCCTCTTATATGGTAAGGAGTTGTTAACGCATTTAACTTTAAAGGCTGGTTCTCGCGGTTGTCAGTTGAAACAGGCTTGGTTAGCCTTCCCTTATAGTTGATAGTTGTGCTGCTACAGGCAAATACTAGCTAGATTTTCATCTGAGCAGGTAATTTTCTTATCAACTATAAAAACATGATTAATGTGTGTTACCCCTTTTATTGGATATTTGGACAGTTTGGATTCTTCAGTGAAACTAATGTACTTTTAATTCTTTTTACAGCATATGGTTTAGAGTAGCTATTGTCAGTTCTTTAGCTGATGTTTTTGTTATTAATGTTGATGCTTGGCTGGTGCTGCTGTAGTCTGGTTTAGACTGGATCATTTTTAGATGTTGCAGCTCTCAATGGACTATTATACCTTGGGATGGAAGCTTATCAATTCCTAGTATCCTATCGAGTGCCGGTTTTACTGCAAATTCCTTTTCTATGAGTTTTGGATATGATGGTACTGGAAGAATTAACTTTGGGGATAAAGGTAGCCTAAACCAGAAGGAAACCCCATTCAGTGTTAACAATATTTAGTGAGTTTTTCCTTTTTAGGGCTTTCGTGATAGTTTGGGAATTTATATCATTATATGTGAAGGATTGGTATTATGACATAACAAAAACAGACATACAAACCGACATCACACCTTCGAGCACAAAGAAGATGGTTATAGGCTAGTATTTTTTATACATAATAGGCAGTTTTTATGTGTTTGAAGTTTCTTCTGAGTTACCAAATCTTGTTATGCATTTCTAGAGTAGCAAAAACAAGGGCATCATTTTCTTCAACAGTTTTATTTTTCCTTGATTGACACTCTACGTCAATCAGAATGGGGAACACTTGTTTTCATGCCTATAAAAATGTACAAGTAGCTCCTTGATTTACTAATTGTAATGTTGTGCTTCTTTGCAGTTCAATTCATAGGCTTAAGATTAAAGGCGTCCATCCGATTCAAGGATTCCTTTTAAATTTTGTTATAATATTAGGTAATTCATCTGAAATCATACCTATTGAATGATCATTTATCCTTTCAACACTCAAATTGCAGCTCCTTTCTATTTTACAGCTCAAATAAATGTGAAATTTTGTTACTGAATGTGACTTTAAGGAGCGAGTTCCCTGTCTTGGACCCGGTCGCTCTTATCTCTAATGAGGTAAATTTTATTCTTCTATTATGACTGTCAGATGCCCCTTCCTCTTATCTTACAACAATAATGTGTTTTTGTTACATAACATGCAGGCGGGACTTATGTATTGTCTGTGTATTATTAAGAGTTCAAATATAAACATTATTGGGCGCAAGTAATCCATTTCAAGCATCTCCTTATATTTTGGATAGTTTATTATTTTTTTTCTTTACTTGAGAATGGTTATCATTTAATAATTCGTTTAGTATCTGTATTCTATAATATTATTCTTGTCTCATATCTTACGCTAGTCAGAGCATTGGCTTATGCTACTTTCTCATTCATATTATTCGCATCCTCGAATAAATTTTTTATAGTATAAGCTCATGCTGCTTTCTCATTCATATCATTCGCATCCTTGAATAAAAATTTTATAGTATAAGACACCCTCAGGTTCTCCCTGGCGATTCTTCCATCACTATGTTGCGGTTCTTAAAAATCTAATTCTTTCCATAAACTTTATTTTTATTTTATTTTTACATTTTTGCTAGGCAAGATGGGGTTAGGCAAGGACCCCCAACCAAATGCAAAACAAGAAAAATAGCACATACTACTGAACTCCAAAATTCTTACCCGTGTCAGGTGCTAAATCGTGCATTTGTTTACCTGCTGCCAAAATAACTTGATAGCTTGTTTATTTTGTGAATGAGAGGAGCCACGTTTATCGAATGTTTGAGTGTTGATAAAGAACACCCCCTAGGATTTAGTAATTTTGAATGTGCACTTGAGTATTTTATTATTTTTTTGTGTTATCGTCATAGCTATACTGGTATCATTTTTTCATTTCACTTTTGATGTCCTTGTGACCTTACTTCGTTTTCCAGTTGATTTCTATGAGGTGATACTCAGTAATGAAAACTTAAGTATGTGTGTTTGCACACTAAAACCTTTCTCCAAACAAGCTAAGTGTAGATTTTTATCACTAACTGTATCCATAATGGTTGGAATCACAAGAGGTTGTTGAAGCTAGACTATTTGGGGTAGTTTGGGCTGTACCGTTCTTTTATTAATTGCACTTATATACATTGTTTGGATGTTGTAGATATTTTAATAGCATCATGGTAGTTGATTAAGCCAATGCATGCATATTTTGCTTACACTCAGTTCATTTGTACTGCAGAAAATTTTATGACTGGTAATCAGATTGTCTTTGATCGTAAGAAACTAGTATTAGGTTGGAAGCAGTCTAACTGTGAGTAATGCTGTCTTTATCTTCTATGCTTATTTAATTATAGAAGCATTTCTAATATTTACATAGAGAGTAATAGTATGTAAACCTCTTACCTTTTTAACATTTTGGTAGAGGGCCATATAAATCATTTGGATTATCCAAGGGGACCAATGATTTTACTAAGAAAAAGTTACACCTTAAAAATGTGATGTCATGGTGGAGGAAGAACGCTGGTTTGTCCCCATTGTATCACCCTCCGCCTGGGAGTTCCAACAGATCCCATCCATGAATCCTTTAACTTTCTGCAGATAATTAAGCGACCTAGATTTGTTGCGTGTTCTATATACATTCTCCTAGACTCTTTGTGATCTAATAGTTGATGATTGGAGATGATGTATAGTGAATGAGTTTCGTATTCTTTCATTCTACAGGTGATAGTGATCAAGCTTCTACTACAATAAGCACTACAACATCTAAGGTAGTACCTCCTTCCACTACCATTGGGGAAGCCACAAAAGAGATTGCGAACGTTTCCCATCCTTTAGCTGGCACTTTATGTTTGAACCTTCTCCATTATACATTTTTTATTATGTTCCTTTTAGTTTTAGCCATTTTCTGACTATTATATAGATTCTAAAGTTACTTCCGCAACCTTATGTTTATTTCGTGTATGAAGATATGTGAATTGTTGGTAAGAAACATGCTTATAATTTATCTCATTTTCTGCATATTTTTGAAATAATATATATATATATATATATATATATATATTTTATTATATGTTTTTTCCAAGGATCCTATAGTGGTAAAAGTAGGTTTTTGCCATAGACTCTGTAGTGGTGAAAGGAAGTTTTTGCCACTACTTATGTAGTGGTAAATGTAGGCTTTTGCCACGGATTCTATTGTGGTGAAAGCAGGCATTTGCCATAGATTTTGTAGTGGTGAAAGCAGACTTTTGCCATAAATTATGTATTGGTGAAAGCAGGCTTTTTTCACAGATTTTTCAATGGAAAAAAATTTATCATTTGCCATGGTTAAATTCATGGCAATTGAGAAACTTTTTGCTATGGTATAAACTGTGCCAAAGCTTTAGCCACCTCATCAGCGGCCATGACCCTCGCCACGGTAAAAATCGTGGCATAAACATGCTTGCCACAGATTTTTTGGTGGCTAATGCCCTTTATTCTTGTAGTGTGCAGGAGCCATGAACAAAAAAATATCAAAGAGCCAGAACCAAACATTTTGGGCATGGTTACAGTTTAAGATGATGTGACTAACGATCTCACATTGGCTTTTACACAACACATTTAGAGGCAAGAGCAATGCTTCTTGTTTGAATAATATCATCTGTAGGGACAACACCATGAAAAATCCTTCATGCAAGGTTAAAAAATCTAAGGGAATTGTTAGAGTGCTAGAGTATCTTTGACCACCAACAAATAGGGAGTTTGTTTGTGATGTGATTAAAAGTAGCTTGAACTGAGAATTTACCATGTATATCAGGCCTGAAGAAGAAAATATCATAAACATCATTGTGAATATTAACTTTGTCATGACTAACCCCAGCAGCAGTGAGTAGTTGATAGTTGTGAGTATTGAGAGCCTAACTTCAATTTTGAACAAAATCAACCACCTTATTATGCTTATTTTTCATAGTTAACAGGAGTAAGAGCTATATTATCATTTAGAACCCCATTTCTAGTCCATACATCCCTCAAGGCATCAATGTTACAACCAATATCGATAAGCCAGAAATATTCCTTCACGAGGTCAGGATGAATGGTCTTAATCCCTTTCCATATTGAGGATTTTTTGTAATAATTAATAGCATCTCCAGTAGCTAGTAAGGTACTTGGATATCATGTACTCAGTCTACATGTTTCCATTAGTGATAAAGCTCTAGGCAAACTTCATTAACATGGAGTTGTTAATGTCTTTAAATCTTCTCAACCCAAGACCACCTTCTTGAAGAGGCTTACAACATTTCTCTTTACTAACTATTATGCCCTTCCTTTTGCATGGATCCTTAATCCATATGAAGTTTCTGACAATGGTCTCACAATCTTTTATGATGGATGCAAGCCATTTATAGATTGACATGTTGTAGAATTGTAGATTTAGATCAAATTTAGTAAGCCTATTTCTCCCTTGGAAGGATAACATCCTCCTAACGAAACTGTTAGCTCTCCTTTTGATTTTGACTTTCATATGTCTTAAAACAACATTTGTAATTCTGCCTTTTATAAGAGGGACACCCAGGTATCTCTCAGGTACAGAGTCTTGAGAGATGTAGAACAATTCTTGAATTTTGTTTTTACTTGCAGCTATCATGCCTCCCATAAATAATTTGGTTTTTCTATAGTTGATCTCTTGGCCAAAAAAAATTTGATACTGATCTTATAGGGACCTACCCCTTATCCAAGTTCAAACTCGAACAACCTCGGCATCAGACTCACGTATTACACACGTAACATGTACAATCACCATTAACACCAAGACCACGAATTGATAAAGAACGTGTATCGAGCACCACAACAAAATATGATCAAGTCAAAGACACCTGTCTCCCACGATCTAACAGTTATTCGTTCAACCATAACTTACCTCATTATCCGATAAATGTGCTTCTACACGATAATGAGCTGCAAGTGAGGTCCATATAAAGAAAAAGTTCAAGAGGAGATAGGGACAAGAAAAACCAAATTCTCTGGACTCTAACACAGGAATTTTTAGATTCTAAACACCACAAAATTTATTATTTCAAGATAAAGCATTTCTAGTTTAAGAGATCACTTGTAATAAGATATCAGCCTCAAGCAATAAAAGTTACAGTTACTAAACCCTCAACTCGAGGTCTTGGCTTTTTTACCTATTAAAAGGTTTTCTACGCCAAATCACCTATGTCATTTCTTGTAGTACATTGATTTTTGTCATAACTACATTTGCCGTAAGATCTAATTTTATGCTATTTCGAGCTATGGAATTAGGCATTACATTTAACGTCGTCTGAGGGAAAGCAAACATTTCCACGATATCTTAAGGGATACATTCACTCCAATATCGATTTCCAACCATGGTCACTTCCAAGCGACCAACAACAGGAATCCAACTTAATCTTTTAGCTGAACCGGAACACTTCGCTGAACTATGAGCAAATCTTCATGCTGAAAAAGAGAAACATAATGAGCTCGAGTGTCAATTAACTCATGACCGTGGGCTCCATGACAAAGAGCTCGAAAGCGAGCATCAAGCTCATTTGGCAGCATTCAAAAGACAAGAAGAACAGATAATAACTATGCAGACCACATTACAAGCTTTGCAGGACACTCAACAAGCTCTCTATACCAGATATCGCGATCAAGTGCCAGCAAACTCCCATGTTTTTGCACGTGAAAGATTAGGACCTCGAGGAACGACAACAATAGCCATTTCCAGAAATCTTCAGTACGAACCTCAACCATCAATTCATTTGGGCGGAGAAACTCAGTCCGATATCTGCAGGGGTTTCCGGCCTTCCAAGCGCCAAGAGGAAAAACAACGACCTCAACCCCCAAATTCTAGCACATGAGCTATTGAGTGAAGGTACCGGTACTCACAATCCTCAACCAGCTCGCCAAGGCACTCAGGCAACACGCTATTACGTCAAAGAATAGCATATAGATCAACGTATCAAAAAGTTAATTAAAGTGCAAGCTCTAGGCAGTAAGGATGATTTTTCCAAGTTAAAAGAGGGTCTGATTGCCAAATAGTTATTTGATATGGAATTACCGACAGGTTTCCATACTCTGAAGATATGCAAATACAAAAGCACCGATCTGAAGAAACATATTTAGCAATTCTGAGATTCCTTGGGGTTGTACTCGAACCTCAACCATATTTTATGCCGTCTGCTCGCAACAAGTCTGCAGGGAGAAATACTATGGTGGTTCTACTTTCTCCCTGAAGACTATATCCTTACATTTGATCAACTACAGAAGAATTTTTTCAAGACCTATGCTCACAAGGAGAGAAGCTCGAGGTCTTTGCAAAGAAGTTTCTAAAGCTCGCGACCTTGGAAGATATCATCACCAAGGTCAATGGGTAAATCTACCTGGAATGGATGATGACAAAAAGGCATAAATCTACTAAATCCATCCTAACCACTAAAGATTCAAATACATAATGCAACAGTTAACTAAAGGAGGATCAGGGTTATCAAAAACATTCCATGGCAAACACAGGTAAACCTCAGAAGAGAAATTTATTAACCAAACCGATCCTCCCCAAGATGAATGTCTGAATCTCCTCAATTTTTCCCGTTCTAACAAAAGATAAGTTCAACTGTATATCTTAACTTCTGGAGCCGATCCAGGTATGTAGCACAGCAACATGATCGCGATCTATCAGATTAATAACTCTTGTAGATTGAAGTGATGGAGATTATCGGAGTGTTGCATTCTCAGACCTCAAGATAAAGAAACTAAACTTCTTCATAAATCGAGCAATCGCCGACCTAAGATTTCATTCGAAGATTACGATATCAGTCACGTCAAGTTTCCTCATCATGACGCATTGGTTGTCATGCTCAAGATGAAGAAATTTGTCATGCATACAATGATGATTGATATTGGTAGCGGTATTGAGATTCTCTTTCAAAGCACGATCGACCAGATAAAATTGGCCGATCAAGTTATTCCAAACAATATTGATATCAGTGGATTTTATGGTTACAAGGATGAATGATGGGCAAGGTCATCTTACCTATCACCGCCAGACTAGCCACAATCGACGTCATATTCAACATCATTAGCGCCAAATCTTGTTATCTCAGGATTATGGGTCATTGTTGGATCCACAACATGGAAGCAATCACCTCCATTTATCACCAAGCATTTCGCTTCAAACATAATAATGGCGTCTATGAAATGAAAGGCAATCAAAAGTTTTTATGAGCTTGACAAAAAAACCATTTCTACCATTCTCGAAACATCTGACACATATGCTGCATAGCAATTACATAAAGCTGGTCATATCGATGGTCAGCCTTCCACAAAAGAACCTATAGAGTACATAGACATTGATGGACCTAGAAGGGATACTTATATTGGTACCAAGCTGGTCCAACACGACAAGGATGCTCCCATTCACTTCTTACAAATGAATCGAGACATCTTTGTATGAACTTTCAAAGAAATGCCAAGGGTCGGTCCATCCAAGGCATATCATAGATTGGGCATCAACAACAATGCCACAGTGGTCAAACAGAAATAGTGACAACTCTTACCTTGTCTACGAGACAAAGTCAATATTGAGATCGATAAGTTGACCAAAGTGGGATTCATTTGGGAACCTAAGTACCCGGATTAGATCTCTAACATTGTCGCAGTTCCATAGAAGAATGGAAAAGTCTAAGTTTGTGTAGATTTTACAGATTTAAGCAAACACACTCCGAAGGACAGTTTCCCTCTTCCAATCATCAATCAAATTCTTGATTCTACAACAGGCTATGAGCTACTATTTATGATAGTTGCAACTTCAGGAAACAATCAAACACCTTTCTTGAAAGCCGATCAAGAAAAAAGTACTTTCATAACTAAAAAGGGACTTTACTGTTACAAAGTCATGCCTTTCGAACTGAAGAACACTGGAGCTACTTATCAACGGTTAATGACAGTAATATTTAAAGTACATTTGGGAAAAATCGTTGAAGTTTACATTGATGATCTCCTCTGTAGAAGCTTACTGTTAAAAGGCCATATCATAAATCTCTCCAGAATCTTCAACATTCTCCATTCTTGCAGGATGCGGCTCAATCTAGATAAATGTTAATTCGAAGTACATTTAGGCAAGTTTTTCAGCTATCTTATCAGCAAGAATAGGATTGAGGCCGACCCAGATCAAATTTGAGCTCTCCTCAACATACCATCTTTAAAAATAAAGAAGGACATACAACAACTCGCAGGTAAGATAGCTGCTATCAACCGCTTCATCTCTAAGTCTTTAGATCGATGCCACTGGCTGTTTTAACTCCTCCGAGGTTTTACCAAACGAGGAAAGGTTCAACCCAATGAAGAGATCCAGTGGACAACAGAATACGTGGGAACTCAAATCCTATCTTGGGAATTCATTATCATGAGCACCCCGATAGACAATGCGGGACTGATCATCTACCTCACAGTTACAGATAATTTGATAAGCTCGATCCTCATTCGACTTGGGGCTAGGTAAAAAAGCTAGTCTATTTCATCAGTAAAGTCCTCACTCTAACAGAAATGAGGTATTTCAAAATCGAGGAGACTCCTTCTAACTCTTGTTTATACTTGACAAAAACTCTAGCACTACTTTCAAACTCATTCAATTAAAGTCATGACGAACAACCCACTCCAGGAAGTTCTATCTAAAAAAGAAAAATTACGAAGAATACAATAATGGTTAGTCAGTTTGGGAGAACATGATATCAAGTTTGGGCAAGGACATTCAGAAAAGGATCAAGCCATTACTGATTTTAACATGGATTTTCCTGTGGAAGATCCGGATTTGGAAGAGCACGATCCTGACTTTACAGAAGAAATTACGGAAGATACACCCTCTAAACCATTTGACGAGTGAGTTGAATGGATTACAAAGAAAGGGTGGAGACTTCTTACAGATGCTTCAACAGGACCTGCAGGGTCATGAATTATAATCGTACTAATTACACATTCTAATAACATAATTAAGAAATTAATCTACTTGGATTTTAAAGCCTACAACAATGTCACATAGTACAAAGATTTGATTCATGGACTCGACTTAGCACTCGAGTTTGGCGTCCCTGAAATCTTAGTCTATATAGATTATTTACTCAACGTCCACCATTACTCATAACAGCATAAGAAAAATGGCATGATGATCGAGCATGCAGTCCACATTGTCGATAGGATAAGCATATTTGTGAAGGCAACTCTTGACTATCTTCCTCGAGGTGAGAATAGACACGTCAATTCCTTGGCTTATTTAGCCAGGATATTGGGCACAAAAGCACATTATTTATAGATAGAAGTAATATCCACCCCCAACATTGATTTCGATTTTGTATGCACGATCAATTCTAGGGGCGATAAAGAGGAGGACAACAATTGGAGAAAGCCCTTTCTTGCCTATCTCGGCCTGAGGAATAAATACGATGGGACCCTTCTGATAGATCCAAAAGAGCGTCAATAGTTGATAAAAAATTTGAAGCGTTATACAGTTCAGAACGGTCGTCTATGCGACTGGTCAATGACGGGCCCTTATCTCAAGTGCCTTTCCAAGATGAAAGCTGATGGAATGCTCGAAGAATTATATGAAGGAACTTGTGGCTCCTATGCCACAAGTCAATCACTTTCCAATAGAACAATTACCCATGGATTATTCTGGCCTGGAATGTGCAAGCAAGCAGAAGAGTACTCATGTAAATGTGACATATGTTAATGATATGAACAAATGATCTGCGACCCTGCACTCAAATTACATCCAAGCAAGGTGCTCTCGCCATTGAAGTGGTGGGTGTTCAATCTCATGGGAGAATTATCCAATACGCCAGGTAACCGACATTACTTTCTCGTAGCAACAAATTAATTTACAAAATGGGTAGAACCAGTTCCTCTTTTTCGAACTAGAGAAGAAGAGGTCATCTCTTTTATCTGGGATCGTATTATTGCGCGGTCCAGATGCCCCCACCTGATTCAGATCGATAACAGATCACAGTTCGTTAGAGAAAAGGTCATAGCCTTCCTTAAAAAGCACAACATCATCCATTCCCCATACAATCTGTACTACCCACAAGGCAATGGCCTAACCAAAATTATCAACAAAGCCATAGTAGATAGACTCAAGAAAAAATTTCAATCGCAGAAGAAAGGAATTCAGATGCAGGAGCTTCCTCGCGCCTTATGGGCATACCGCACTACTCCACAAAAATCAGCTGGCTGTTCCCCCTTTCTCCTGGCTTATGGAATAGAGGTCGTCATTCCTACAAAGTACCACTATCCTGTCAGAGATCACGAGCTTGCCGATGAAGAGAATAAATTTGAGCTAACCTGCAATATGAACTGGATTGATGAAACTAGGGAACGTGTTATTGCCAACCTAGGTCGATATCATCATATGCTTGTCAGCTCATATAACAGAAGAGTGCGAAGCTGTAAGTTACAAATTGACGATCTCATACACAGAGAAATCCTACAGAGCATAAATGAATCACATGCTGAGAAGCTCACTAAAAATTAGAAAGATCCTTTCCTTATCATTGACCGAACTAGCTTAGGATAGCACCATCTCATGACAAAAATAGGATTCCAAATTCTAAATCCATGGAAGACTAGGCGATTGAAGAGATATTATTTTTAAATCCCTAGTTTCTTTTTCTACTACAGAGTACTCTATTCTCGTTCTTTACATTCCAAAAGTTAGATTTTATTTTCCAACAGTGTACATTCTATTCTACTCAATGAAAGCTTCCAATTTTTTCCCATATTACTCTCTACTCACGTATAATCTACTAAATCTTACATATTAAAGTAAAGGTAATACTAGCTTTTAATCAACTTATATAGATTATGGCAAAGATAATACTAGCTTTCAATCAACATTTATACAGATTAAAGTAAAGATAATACTAGCTTTCAATCACCAATTTATACATATATCAATGATTAAAACGAAGGTAATATTAGTTTTCAATCAATGATCTTTATCAGACACAAGATAAAGCGAAGGTAAAACTAGCTTTTATCTCTCTATATGTCTACAACTACATAAAATACAGGTCACTTCTAAAGTTTTTTTTTACTTATGCGGAGGTTAGCTGCGCTTCCCCCTATACAGGGGAACGTTCAGCCATAAATTCTAGAGCTCGATCAATTACAATAATCCTGCCTTGCTCTACCAATCGGTAGGCCAGGAGCCTACTTCCAATTCTATGTGGTTCAACCAATTTTCTTGATTTATATCAGCATTACAGATACGTCCTCGGAATGCCAAACAGTCATGCAAGGTATCCCTTTCGAGCTCAAGCCTATTAACTTCTTCTACAAAATAAGCTATGACAGCCATCAGCTCCCTCGAATGTACCTTTTTAGGGCGATACTTCTCTCAGTCAACTACGACTATCTTGGTAAATCATTTTCTTATCCTCTGATAACACTATTTTAAATCTTTGTGAAAAACATCTCTCAACTTTACTTGTTTCCTTAAGTTTATTATCACCTTAGTTTGCTGTGTTATTGTCCCTGCTGCTTTATCCAGCTCAGCTTTATTCATCATCATTTTTTTATTTGAATGAATGTATTTTTATTTATTGAGAAAATCAATATGACATGTGGAGGACATAAAGTTTGGCCACTATTTTAATGCCTAATTGTGGTTATTCCTAGTTTATCCATGAAGTATGTTTCACGAATCTACCTAAGAAGAGTGGATGCATTCCAAAAGAGTTGTGGGTATTGTGAACTGCCTAGCTTAGAAAGACCGTCAGCTGTATCATTACCTTCTCTGTAAGTATGTATCATAGTAATTTGTAGATCCCTTCCTAGCCAAGTAATAAGCTTCCAAGTCGCACTGTACTTTGCGGGACAAATATGCTGACATCTGTCCCAGTTTACCAGAAGTTTAGCATCTACTTCAACAATGAGTGGAAGGCAGTCATGTCATTTTCAATGCATTAAACCATGAAGGAGAGCAAACATTTCTAGAGCTGTATTAGTGCCATGACCAAGTATAATGTTGTACCCAACTTGAAGTTCACCCAGATTGTTTCTAATTATTCCTCCTGCTCCACTCATTCTGAAAGAAAGTGCGGAACCATCACTATTGAGCTTAAAATGACCGAAAAGTGGGAATGTCCATCGCACAAGCATAGGTCTTTGGGTACGCGCAGATTGCTTAACCAGTTGGAAGACTTGTAGTGAGATGAGGTCGCTGAAGTTTGGGCATGCTCTTTTGTGGAGCTTTGTCGATGTTTTTGATGATAACTAAGGGATAGAGAAGCTTTTCCTTAAACCTATAAGTACATCAAGCTTTCCATAATTCCCAGATTAAGTAGGTAGGTACTACTCCTATTACGATACCCATTTGGTTTCCCGAACTAGCTGCCTGAAACCAAAGACCGTGTCGAGTCCACCAGCTATCATTTACCCCTTGTCGTATACTGTAAGCATTGGCAATGAAAGCCCAAACTGTAGCAACAACAGTTCCCTGAATAAGCAGATGGTTTAACGTTTCATTTTCGCCAACCAAGCAACAGTAACACCGAGAAACAAGAGGGATTTGAGCGCGTCCACAGGTATAACTTCCTTCCAAGCTTTCCAACTAAAGACTTGTACTTTTTCCTGTATGGAGTTGTGCCATATCCACTTCATATGTCGTTGTATAACCTCTGCGCTACGCCAAAAAATCTTGGCAGATTTAACGGTGAAGTTTCCTTTGTCCGACGGACCCCAAAGTGGTTTATCTTCATCATCATTAAGGAAGAACTTGTGGGATAATGTATGCTTCCAATGTGGTGGGATCTCATACTCAAGAAGCTCCCATTTCAAGGTACCGTCGGTCATTAAAATCTCTTTCACCATAAAATGTTGCGTGCATTCGATGTTCAGAATATCTGATAAACTGCCTTCCCCGGTCTAATCGTCAAACCAAAATTTCTTGTTTCCCTTGCCGAGGTACCAAGTAGTGTTAGATTCTACTATCTGAAGGAGGCCTTTTATCTGTTTCCTAAGAACTGAATCTCCAAATCGCAATCTATTGGTTTCCCCCTCGATGGTATATTTGTTCCTGTGAAATTATACCCATGTAGAGCTGTTATACAGAAAATTCTAGCACTTTTTATGGAGGAGACTATACTTGATATCTTCGATTTGTCTTATTCCAAGTCCTCCCTCATTCTTTGGAAGACATAGTACATCCCATGCAACCCAATGTTGCTTATTTTGTTTGTAAAAACTGCCCCAAAAGAAATTTGAAAACATTGTTTCGATCTTGGTTATAACACCATGAGGTACCGTAATGCATGAGAGGAGATGTATGGTCATTGAGTTCAGAACATGGTTGATCATCAATAATTTACCTCCCTGTGAGAAGAGCTTTCCATGCCACCCTTTGATTCACCATTGAATTTTGGTGAGCAATGGATCAAAATGAGTAAGCAGTACCCGACCGTAACTTATGGGAGCTCCCAAATAGGTCATTGGAAAAGAGTGATGTTAAAACCTGCAGGTATTATGGATGATATGATTTCTTGATGCAGATACATTATGGTGTACATATAAGCCACTTTTAGCGTTGTTAATTAATTGGCGGGAGAAGTTTTCATATCTTACTAGGAAATGGATTAACCTGAATATGGATCGTTAACTTCTGTTTAAGAAAATGAGGAAATCATCATCATATAAGAGATGAGTGATAGGAGTACAACCTCTAGATGTATGGAATAGCCCAATCTCACCCTCCAAAAATCATTTGGTCAGCCCTCTGGATAGTACTTCTTCTGCAATAATAAAGAGCAATGGAGAAAGAGGATCTCCTTGTCGTAAGCCTCGTGATGATTTGAAGTAGCCCATGAAGACCCCTTTCAGAACCACCAAGAACCATGGTGTTTCAACACATTGTGCTATGAGTGAAATACAACTTCTAGAGAAACCAAATTTATGCAAAATCTGACGTAAGAACCTCCAATCCAATCTATCATAAGCCTTTGCCATGTCTATCTTGATCATAACCTTAGTAACTCAAACCTTTCTGTGTAAATCCTCAACCATTTCCAGAGCTAATGTAATGGTCTTACTAATTTCCTTGCCCAGAATATAAGCTCCCTGATTCCCAGAGATTAATTTGTGAAGAAGTTTGCTTAACCTGTTAGCAATAATTGAAGAAAAAAATTTGTATACTACGGAGCACAGACTAATTAGTCTGTAGTCACCCAACGATGTTGGGGTATCCACATTTGGTATAAGTGAGAGGAAGGAAGAAGTATAGCACCTTGAGAGTGGGGAACCATTGAAAAAATATTTGGCAACGCCATATAGATTGTTCTTGATGATGTCTCAACATGACGTAAAGAAGACCGACGTGAAACCATCGCTCCCCGGAGCACTGTCACTGGGGATTTGGAATACACTGGCTTGTAATTCATCCAAAGTTGGGATGCATATTGGACTAGCATCTTCGTCTACAGTGATGACATTAGGAATACACTAAAGTAATTTTGAATCATCAGTAGTGTTTGTGGCCTGTAGCACATCCCGAAAATATCCCACCGCGGCATCGTGAAAAACATCTACCTCAGCTATCTCAGTTGCATCATGAATAACATCGTTAGACATTCCAATTAATCACAAAGTTTCACCAACTCTCAACCATTTCCATCACGTCCCCCAACAGGAGCCTTCTTTAATAACTCAATCATCCTCCTGATGACCCCCTCTAACTCTAGCTATCTACGAAGAGCAATATCTAACTTATGCTCAATCTCCCTTAAACATTCGTTTCCTCTCTGTGCATGAGCTTGAACAAGAGCTATATCTGCTTCAAACTCTTTAATTCAAGATGATTGGTTAATCATGTCAACATCAATCTTTTTCTTCATTGATCGCTCTTCGGCCTTGGCCTTCTTCACTCGTGATTCGGCCATTGCCAAATCCACCTTCAACCTGGCAACCCTCTCATTCAATTCGTTACATTGTTTTAGAGCAAGCTGAAGATCAATATCTTTAGCAGGCATGGCCTCAATCAACTGTTCAACCACACTTTAGGAACATGCCTGGCCAGTTCGAGCCTTCTCCAACTTGTTTTCTTTCTAAATCATTTTACTTTTCAATTACTCAGCCGTACTATTCAAACTTTCCAGGTCAGCTCGAGCCTTATCAAGCTCGTTAAGTTTTCTGATCATCTAACCCTTCAAACTAACGTCAAAATCACGTAACTCTTTTTATGTCATTTCTAGTGACCGGATACGGTATTGAGCGACATCCGCCTCTTTACCTTTTACCCTCAACAAATTTATATGGCCTTTGGACGCTGCTATTTCAGTATACTCTTCCGCAATCTCCTGTTGCATATTTTCTATTTCAGCATCTTTACCATCGATCTTTCGAGTCAAGTCATCCACAGTTTTGGTCGCCTTAGAAAACTGGATCAGTACTTTGACATATTGATCCTCCCTATCTTTAGATACCTCATTAATCTTATCAAACTCTGTCACAGACTCGTGATTGTAATGGAACGTCTGTTGTTTGCTCAGGCGAACAGTCTCTATTTCATAGATATAACCAATACATATTACAGATAACTTTATAGATTTATAAAAGAATTTTATTTCTAATATACCGATAAGCTGAGATTATACTTCGACCTTAAGTTAAAAAGATGTGTCACAATAACGGCATAAAGTCTATATCATCTTTCAAGGTACACATTTTGTATGTTTAAATTTGCTAACCATCTCAAATCATCTGAACATACGGGATTACTATCGTTCCTAATTATCTAACACATTTTGTGAGCTATGTCTACCTTCTAAGATAACTGTGAAGATTTAAAGAAGCGCAGCATACAAGTTAAATATTTCTTGCTCTTTTCTAACCTGTAGCTCACTTGCAAAGTCGACAGGGATGCTGAAGAATTTCTCTCCTTAGCAAGCTCTTTATCTAAATCCTCAATTCTGAAGCGCATATCTTTACATCCTTACAAATCAATGTTTGCAAACATCTCTTAGCCTATAAAAATAAATCCTACAAATCAATGCACCATACAATTATAATATTTCTATCCTACACAAAAACATAAACAAACTATAAATAATTTTACTCTACCTTCTCATTATCTTACCCATGGTACTATAGATCAGTCCTAGCTGAAACTGAGTTCAACCCTGTTACCACATCGGGAAGAGAGCCATCATCAGCCAGTAGCTCCACTTCCTCATCGTCCTCTTTGATGTAGGTACCTGCTATAATGGTTTTGAGCTCAATGATAGAGTACCCCACTTGTAGAAACTTCAACCCAAGGCTATTCCGAGTGCCGAAACAATCATCAACATTCTTCTGCACCCCGTCAGTGAGCTTGTATATCAATACCTTATGTGAGTCCTTTGCAGAAACCAAATACTCCTTCTCTAATGCCTGATCAGACTCAAGTTGAGCCACCTTCTTCTCGAGCTCAACTCTCCTACCCTCGAACTTAGCCCTTCCTTCCTCGAGCCCAAGGAAGATGCTCTTAAACATACGAGCAGCCTACACCAGACCAAAATTCATTTTTAGCTCGAGACCAAATACATAGTTCAAAGAATCATAAAATTACCAACTTACCAATGTACTCAACTCCAACTGTAGCAATATTAAGCTCCTCAGCACCTCTTTGAACTACCAACCTCAACCTGTTTTCCATAGCCAGCAGCTCGACTTCTTCAAAAGGTCGGCTCTCCACAACTTTTGCCCCTCTCATAGCAGCAGGCGGATCAATTCTCCTCTTTTTCATATTTTCCTCGGCCTCACCACTCACCGTGGTACCGGAGGCTGAGCCACCTTTTACAGCTTTCATCATTGGGTTCTTTTGAGCTAACTTACTCGAAATTGTACCTCTAGAAATATCTTTCATCGACATTTCTACAGCCCTCAGTAATACCATAATCTCTTTCCTGTCGGCTCCTCTTTTCTAGCTAGCTATAGCTTCTACCATTTGCCTCTTGGCTTGAGACTTTTACACTATCTCTGACCTACTATTAGCTCTTTTATTTTTGCTGATGACGAGCTCTTTCAAAATTACCTCGAGTTCAACACCTTCTCGCGCTACAGTATCCAGTAGCGATTCTCTTCTCATCACCTCAGATCGAGGAACTGCAATACAACACAACAAATTATAAAGCCACATACATACTCTACAACTACAACAGTTTGATTTTATACACTATTACTTACTTTCCTTAATGGTTTTATACATAAGGTGTATTGGTACTTTGTCCACTCTCTGAAGGCAATCACCTTTCACCCATATCATATTATTGTTCCAAACACGTCCTGCTGAATTCAGATCAAAGAAAAAAGGCCGTGATGAACAATAATTGAAATACTCATCCCCAGTTGGGCGTGATATTTCACAGCGTAATACTGTTAAAAGTCCTTAGGAGTTATTCTCTACTCTACCTCATTCTCCTTCTACAATTTATTTAGAGTCTAACAAACATTTATCACCACCCACATATTTCCATTCTGTTGGGCAAGACAGGCCTCAATGGTATTCAATATACTCTTAGCAATAGTACAAAGAAGCAATCTCAATCCATGTACGAACTGGGATAAACAACACAGAAATCCCTGGTCCAGGTCACTCTGGACATTCCCATCAAAATACATTAAATGTATGGAATCTTCCACCTTCCTCCTCGTTGTCTCATGTTCTAAGTCAGGATACAAAATGAAATATTCTTCCCCACTCTCCATAGTAAATCCCCCCTGAATGGCCTCGCAACATGTTCTATGACCTTTCACCATGTCCCACCTAAACTATTTTTCATTTTACAATATTCATTGATTATATCTAACTTTGGAGGATAGTATGACAAATTATCAGGGAAATCTAGAAATTGCACTTCATCCTCCCCCTTAGAGTTTACATTTACATCTTCTATATTTTTAGACTCATTTGTATGACCAAAGGATGACGTCTCCATATCAGATGGAAAATCCATGTTAGAGTTAGGCTAGAGGATGAGGTTTATTTCTATATCAGATTCTCCACACGCCTCAACCACGCCTCAACCAACATACAGGTCCAGGTATTCAGTTATGTTCTCAATCATTATCAATTTTCTATACTTTTATACATACACATCGATTATACATATACATACATATACCCTTTAGCATACAAATCAAGCAGGTTTTTCAAAAATTTACTATAAATAGCTAATTTTAAAAAATTGGAAAACCCACAAAATTTTTAAACTTCATATTCACTGAATCAAAACTCCATTACTAACCTTCAGCGTCAGAGTATGAATCAGAAGCAGCGCCTAACCCCTCTTTTACCACGGCACTGTGCAACTAGAATCTTAACTTTGCTTCCACAACCTTCTCTCCCTTTCTGAGATGATCACCTTCGTCGAATCTCTCACTAGAGTGTATCCCAACTTCTCCCCTTTCTCTTCCTCTGTTCTTTCATTTTTCTGAGTTTGATAAATGTTTGAATGTGGAAGACGAACTATTATTTATACTTTTTCTCTCAAACTGCTGGCAGTTATTGGGCCTCACAAGAGTCACCCTCAGTTTTGTAACTGAGGCGTCTCTTCCATAATTAATGTAAGACGTTTCGCACATTTTCAGTGAAAAGAACCTTCCCATCATTACCCCACCTTCTATATCTTAATATATTTTTCTATGTTGACTCAATACTCACACGTAATCGAACTTTTTCTATCCTTATACACCAGATAAAAACCGAAGCTAATCAATTGTTACCATTCCTACATCTGCTACTTATAGAATTACTAGCATCATTTTCGATGTTATGATATTTCAAAATTCAAATTTTTTTATTCACATAAGGTTCCAACAATATTTACAGCAAAACACGAACAAATTAAAGATAAACATTCTACCTCCATTCAAATTAAAGTTATTCGATAAAATTCATTTAACTTCCACACATATAACTACACATATAACATCCCAGATGACAAGGACCGCCTCACCTAATTAGTTTACCCCCAGTGAACCTCTTATCTTTCTCAGCAATCTCTTCCACATCAATTTGCCTCACAATAGCTTTCTGAGCTTCAAGCCCCAAAATTACTTTGCAGAATATCTCTTAGTGAAAATGATGCCCAATCTCAGGTTCCCTTGCCCTCATATCCATGCCTTCGAACAGGATTTTAGATTCAGGCAAGGTAAAGTCATAATCTAACAGCCTAAAAATCCTTTCCATCACTTCTGCAGTTCTTATTGTTAAACGCCCCTCGGATGCGTGACGAGCTCTTTGAGAACAAGTTCTCACCATTTTAAAACCTTTATTGCTACCTCCACTCTATATGTGCTTTCAAACATTATTTATACACCTTTTAGAGATAATGTCAAATCCCTCATATTTCGCATATAGTATAATCTACTTTTCCATGTTGGCAACCCTAAGATCATTATAGAATGTAATTTGAACTTATCCTTTCGAAATTGACCTCATTCAAATTCTTCCACTCCCATTTCGTTGTAACTTTCCCCATATCTTCTCCATGTAACTTATTTCCAACAATATCTCCATAGCTCGATATTTTAATTTCTGCATATTCTAATTCTCTATAAGGATGCAGCCTCCTGGCAAAATATTTCTTCACACAACACATATTTCTATTTTCAACAGTTCGGCTAATAAAGTTTTATTTTTACACAATTTTTCAACATTACATTTTCATGCCCCAACATATATTTTGTTTAGTTCGATTTAAGTAAAAATACCTAATACGATCTATCCAACACTATTTTTGTACAAATATTTTATTATTAACTCGATTATTACGTAAAGAATATTTTTCAGATAGCATGACTTTTAGACATTTCTACATATCGATCTACAATTTACAGATCGGTCTTCAGTAGTGTTTGCGGCCGGTAGCATATCTCTAAAATATCCCACCGCGGCATCGTGAATAATATCTACCTCAGCTGTCTTAGTTCCATCGTGAATAACATCCTCAGACATTCGAATTGAGCACAATGTTCCACCAATTCCCAATCATTTCCATTACGTCCACCAACAGGAACCTTCTTCAATAGCTCATCCTTGCTCCTGATGACCCCCTCTAACTCTAGCTCTCTACGAAGAGCAATATCTAACTTATGCTCAATCTCCCTTAAGCGTTTGTTTACTCTCTGTGTGTGATCTTGAACACGAGCTAAATCTGCCTTCAACTCTTTAATTCGACATGATGGGTTAATCACGCCATCATCAGTCTTTTTCTTCTTTGATCGCTCTCCAGCATTGGCTTTCTTTGCTCGCGATTCGGCCATTGCCAAATCCGCCATCAACCTAGCAACCCTCTCATTCAATTCGTTACATCATTTTTGAGGTAGCTAAAGATCGATATCTTTAGCAGGCATGGCCTCACACAACTGTTCATCAAAAGTTTCTGAACTTGTCAGGCCAGCTCGAGCCTTCTCCAACTTGTTTTCTTTCCAAATAATTATACTCTTCAATTGCTCAGCCATACTTTTCAAACTTGCCAGGTCAGCTCGAGTCTTCTCAAGCTCGTTTACTTTCCTGGTCATCTGACCCTTCAAACTAGCTACAAAATTATGTAACACTTTTTTATGTAATTTCAAGCGATCGGATTCGGTATTGAGCGACATCCGCCACTTTACCTATCACCCTCAACAAATTTATATGGCCTTTGGACGTTGCTATTTAAGCCTGCGCTTCCGCAATCTCCTGTTGTACTTTATCTATTTTAGCATCTTTACCTTCAATCTTTCGAGTCAAGTCATCCACAGTTTTGGTCGCCTTAGCAAACTGGATTAGTACTTTGACATATCGATCCTTCCTATCTTCAGATACCTCTTTAATCTTATCAAACTCCAGCACAAACTCGTAATTGTATTTGAACGTCTATTTTTTGCTCAGGCAAACAGTCTCTAATTCATATATGTAATCAATACATATTATAGATAACTTTATAGATTTATAAAAGAATTTTGTTTCTAATATACCGATAAGCTGAGATTATACTTCGACCTTAAGTTAAAAAGCTATCTCATAATAACGGCATAAAGTCTATATCCTCTTTCAAGGTACACATTTTGTATGTTTAAATTTGCTAACCTTCTTAAATCATATGAACTTACGGGATTACTATCGTTACTAATTTTCTAACACATTTAGTGATCTATGTCTACCTTCTAAGATTACTTTGAAGCCTTAAAGAAGCGAATCATAAAAGTCAAATATTTCTTGCACTTTTCTAACCTGTAGCTCCGCTTGCGAAGTCAACAGGGACGTTGAGGCATTTCTCTCCTTAGTAAGCTCTTTATCAAATCCTCAATTCTGAGGCCCATATCTTTACGTTCCTACAAATCAATGTTTACAAACATCTCCTAACCTATAAAAATCTATCTTACAAATCATTATACCATAGACTTACTTTTTTCTATTTTACAAAAAAACTTAAACAAACAACAAATAATTTTACTCTACCTTCTCATTATCACCCCCACGGTTCTTTAGAACAGCCCTAGCAGAAATTTAGTTCAACCCTATTACCACATCTGGAAGAGAGCCATCATCAACTTGGAGCTCCTCCTCCTCTTCGTCCTCTTCGACGTAGGTACCTACTATAATGGCTTTGAGTTGAATAACAAAGTTCCCCACTTCTAGCTGCTTCCACCCAAGGCTATTCCGAGTGCTTGCAAAATAATCAACATTTTTTTGTGCCTCGTCAGTGAGCCCGCATATCAATACCTTATACTAGTCCTTTACATAAACCAGATGCTACTTCTCTAATGCCAAATCTAACTTAAGTTGAGCCGCGTTCTTCTCAAGCTCAACTCTCCTACCCTCAAATTTAGCCCTTCCTTCCTCAAGCCCGAGGTAGATAACCCTAAACATGCAAGCAGCCTACATCTGAACGAAATTCATTTTTAGCTTGAGACCATATACATAGTTCAAAGAATCATAAATTCACCAACTTACCATTGTGCTCTACTCAAAATGTACTGGTATTCAGCTCCTCAACACCTCTTTGAACTGCCAGCCTCAGCCTATTTTCTATAGCCAGTAGCTCATCTTCATCAACAGGTTGGCTCTCCACTACTTTTGCCCCTCTCATAGCAGCAGGCGGATCAATCCTCCTCTTTTTCATATTTTCCTCAGCTTCGCCACTCACCGTGATACTGGAGGCAGAGCCAGCCTTTATAGCTTTCATCTTTGGGCAATTTTGAGTTAACTCATGCGAAACTGTACCTGCATTAATGTCTTACATCGACATTTCAGTAGCCCTCAGTAATTCCATAAGCTCTTTCCCATCGGCTCCTCTTTTCTTGCAAGCTCCATCTCCTATCATTTGTCTCTTGGCTTGAGACTTTCACACTTTCTCTTACCTACTATTAGCTCTTTTATAATTGCTGAAGCCGAACTCTTTCAAAATTACCTCGAGTTCAACACCATCTCGGGCTACAGTATCCAGTAGCGATTATCTTCTCATCACCTCAGACCGAGGACCTGCAACACAATACAACAAATTATTAAACCGCAGACATACCCTACAACTACAACAGTTTGATTTTAAATACTATTACTTACATTCCTTCATGGTTTTATACATAAGGTGCATTGGTTCTTTGTCCACTCTCTGAAGGCAATCCCCTTTCACCCATATTATATTATCCTTCCAAACTCGTCCTGCTGAATTCAGATAGAAGAAAAGAGGCTGAGACGAACAATAACAGATATACGCGCCCCCAATTATGGTGTAATATTTCACAGCATAATACTGCAAAAAGTCCTTAGGAGTTATTTTACTCTCCACCTCATTCTCCTTCCGCAATTTATTTAGAGTCAAGCAAACATTTATCACCTCCCGCATATTTCCATTCAGTTGGGCAGGACAGGCCTCTATGGTATCCAATATACTTTTAGAAAGATTGCTAAGAGGCAATCTCAGTCCGTATTCCAACTGGGATAATCATCATAGAAATCTCTGGTCCAGGTTGCTCTGGACAATCCCATCAAAATACTTTAAATGTATGGATTTCTCCACCATCCTCCTCGTTCTCTCATGTTCTAAGTCAGACAAAGAAATGAAATATTTTTCCCCACTCTCCACTGTAAATCCCCTGAATGACCTCCCAGCATGTTCTTCGACCTTTCACCATGTCCCACCTAAACTATTTTTCATTTTACAATATTCTTTGATTGTATCTAACTTTGGAGGATAGTATGAAAAATTATCAGGGAAATCATGAAATTGTACTTCATCCTCTCCTTAGAGTCTACATCTACAATTTCTATATTTTTAGATTTTTTTGTACGACCAGAGGTTGACGTTACCATATCAGATGGAAAATCCCTGTCAGAGTTAGGCTAGAGGATGAGGTTTATTTCTTTATCAGATTCTCCTCACGCCTCAACCTACGTACAGGTCCAGGTATTCAGTTATATTCTCAATCATTATCAATTTTCAATACTTTGACACATGCACATCGATTATAAATATACATACATATACCCTTTAACATACAAATCAAACAGGTTTTTCAAAAATTTACTATAAATAGCTAATTTTAAAAAATTTAAGAACCCACAAAATTTTTAAACTTCATATTCACTAAATCAAAACTCTATTACTAACCTTCAACGTCAGAGTATGAATCAGAAGCAGCGCCCAATCCCTCTTTTACCATGGCACTATGCAACTAGCATCTTGACTCTACTTCCGCAACCTTCTTTCCCTTTCTGCGGTGATCACCTTCGTCGAATCTCTCATTAGAGTGTATCCCAACTTCTCTCCTTTATCTTCCTCTGTTCTTTCGTTTTTCTAAGTTTGATAAACATTTGAATGTGGAAGCTGAACTATTATTTATACTTTTTCCCTCTAACTGCTTGCAGTTATTAGGCCTCACACGTGCCGCCCTCAGTTTTGGAACTGAGGCGCCTCTTCCACAATTAATGTCAGACGTTTCATACCTTTTCGGTGAATGAACCTTCCCATTAGTATTTAGTTTGGAAGCATTACAAATCCCTGTTATTAAATGGTGTTCTGGTTCTAAAGGTTGAAAAATGTTAGCTTTTCTTCATTGGCATTTAGTTTTTATTTATTAACATTGGTGTTTTACGTACATTCTCTCAATAAGAATAAAATATAGCATACAGGGAAGATATCCAAAGACAATGTAACATATTTTGTTGTTAGCTAATTTTCTCATTGGTATTTGGAAGCATTAAAAATAAAAATAAAAATAAAATTAACATGGAGCTCTATGTACATTCTCTTAATAAGAATAAACTGAGTACATCAACATTTTTCTCGTTTTGATATATGTTTGCAGATTCTTCATAACTAGATGGACGCCCAAAGCACACACGAGAATGATACAATGCTCACTTGGGTCAAGGTAATAGAAATTTTATTTGTTAGTACAATGAACTTAGTTTACTGATTTATAATTCTTCCTTTCGTGATTAATTCAGAAGCTTCATCTCCCACTCAATCAGCCGTGGGTAGGAATAGGGGCCCATCATGGGGTGCAACTATGTTACCCAACGGTGAAAAAAGATATGTGAGTGCAAATGACCTGGGGCAGCCAAACAGAGGTGATAAAAATCATCATATGTTTATCTCTACTCCTGGCGTTCTAATTCGTACCCATATCCCTATCATCTAATCAAATATTATCGACGTTCCCGATGAAGACATAAAAAATGTAATGAAAGGTTTAGTGGTAATATTATATATGTTTAAATAAACTTAGTATTTGATTAAATTTTGTGTTGTAGTTCAAGTCTTCAAAAGTTATTTGCTAATGTCATTATGATTCAAACAATGTGCAGAAAGGGTTTTATTTTCCGCATGTTTCTGAGATGTATTTGAGGGACAGATTGGCAAGATTTTGGAGGAATTTCAAGAGAGATAAGTAAATCAAAAACGTCAAGGGGGATAATCCCACACTCGCGAAAGCAAATAACCCTGAATTTGTCCCTATTGGCGATTGGCATTACTTTGTTGATAATTGTAATAGTGCCGCCTTCCAGGTTTGTCAATTATATATATAAGTATTTAAGAAATTGATAATTTACTTACTAATATGTTTTGAAATGTAGGCTGCAAGTGCGCGTAACAGTGTTAATCGAGAAAATCTTATGGCACTGGCGTGTGTAGGTAGAGATAACATGGATGTGGTTCGTCATAGACTGGTACACTTTTTCTTTGTTTTTTTGGAGTAATGTGCTATAATTGGAGATATTCCTCTACTTCATAGATTATTTGAACTAATACTAAGTGGGTGCAACTCTTTGAAACCAATTCTTCAAAACAATTTTTTCTTCAATTGCATATGCACGATTAATTCGTCAACACACCTTCAAAACTACAGATGAGGAGTTCACAATTAGTGAGACTTCCTTCTCCAGTTTGTCTTCTTTCCAAAAATGTAGATCTTCTTCACCTAAATTCCAAGATGTGTGTCGGATTTCAAAGTCCAAAACAACCCAACCATGTGTTACTTTTTTATTTCCTAATATATTTTCTTACTAATGTAACTTATGAATGCTCACATGTTAAGGTAAAGGAAATGAATTTGAAGTCTGATGCTCAAGTGCCAAGATCTGATGGTTTCATCAAAGCGCACACAAAGAGTGACAAAACTATCTATTGCCCGACATTTGTTGTCAGTGAACTCCTTATAATCATACCTTTTTCCCATTATTTTACAAGTAAAATTAATTGCCTGCATGTTAAGTTACTTATTAATTAATTGATATCCTCAAATATTCAGGAAAAAATTATAAAATGTGAGTGTTTAAACCCTGTATCTAAACCAACAAGCGTGACTGATTTTGTTGCTAAGGTGAAACCTTAAATTTATTTTCTTCTTTAGTTTATTAAATAGTAGACTTTATATTATCCCTTATACTTTAAATATAATTTTCTTTCAGTCGGCTGATAAAGACCGCAAAGGACATTTAATAGGCCTTGATACAGGTGTTTGACCTACATTACTGAAAAAGGCTAAGCATTTGCTGATACAAAATGAGGATTTGCATGATACAAATATTGAGTTGGCCGGTAAAGTGGATGTACTAGAGAAAGACCTACAAAAAGTCAAGGATACCGTGAATGTGTTGGCGGTAACTTTTAAATCTTACATATTATGCATAATTTATTAATACAAAAGTATGTCATATAGTTTAATTTTTATTATGCTTTGATATCATCCACATTTAGAGCACATCTCCGGGAAGAAACTGTAGTACATCACAACCACTTTCCATTCCATTTCAGGCTCCTATATCTGTATGAAAATTTAAAACTTTTGTACCTACCTCATTTAACATTATTTCGTTGATAACATTAATTAATTTTTGAATTTTTATGTATAGGCACCTAACCTTTATCTCAACAAAAAGTGTATCTTGAATGGATTTAGCAAGGCTAATGTTGTTTGTGGTGAGGTAGCTTTTGTCGATCCTGCAACTCCTATTCATCAAGGCATTTTAGGACAAGGGTTTTATAAGATCTTACTATATGAAATATATAGTCCTAATTGTCCATTGGTTAAGCCTGACAGCTATGTGAGCACCCTTGGAGAGGTCCAAGAAAGAGGTTTTGTTGCCTGGTCCAAGTGGTTGCCTCAATTTGATGATTGATGGTCCAATGTTGCCTTTGTTAGGAGAGTACTTTTAATTTGGCACATGTTGCCTAAATTCAGAATATGGACGA
This sequence comes from Kingdonia uniflora, assembly GCA_014058105.1. Classification (NCBI taxonomy): domain Eukaryota; kingdom Viridiplantae; phylum Streptophyta; class Magnoliopsida; order Ranunculales; family Circaeasteraceae; genus Kingdonia; species Kingdonia uniflora. The sequence continues at coordinate 351,529 of JACGCM010000374.1, forward strand.
CGTGTATTTTATTATTAGTTATGACAACTTTTTTAATGGATAATTATGCTATATTAGTATAATACAAACGTGATTCTTGATGTTCCATATATGTGCCTCCGAGATTGATTTTGTTTATGCTTATGTATCCTTGCACAGGACTTGGAAATGATGATTGGTATTGCTTTTGTAAAAAACCATAACTAGTAAGTTCGTTATAATTTTGTATTAATTATTATTGCATTATTTTAAATTAATGTATTTCTCATATCCTCTTTGTGCTTGTATACAGGTTGCTTTCAAAAATCAAAGAGCTCGGAAAATCTATTAAGATTGGTTGCAGGTTGCAGGTTGCAGATTGCAGATTGCAGATTGCAGATGTTGGTCATTTCTGTTTCAGGAGTATAACAGGTTGATGAATTCAACTCCAACACCTGTTACAAACCATCTCATGCTAACTGTTGTGCTAAGACCGGCATTCAATCTTGCTATAGCAATACCTATTCAAAATTGAAACTTGCCGCTTATTTACAGGTACTTTTACTTTGAACTTGACTTGGTTCATGTCTCAAATCAACATGCTTTTGATCACCCTTTCCTCAAGAACCACTCTATTCAGGTTTAAATCCTCCCCCATCTCTTTGAGTATCTATTAAGTCATTATGTTATTAATGGGGATTGGGGTTATTTCATATGAGACTAAATTATCATCCAGAAGACATGTATGATGAAAACAATAATCTAGATAGAAATCAAGCTCAATCACACAGATGTAGCATTTGAGTGGAAGGTGTCTGAGGGAAATATTCCTATTAAAAGAATAAAGAAAGCTAATGTATTAAGAGCAAGTTCAATGAATTGATTTGTGAAGAAGAAATATAGAGGCATCCCTAATCCAAGGTATGCTTATCCTGACCTTGTCAATGAGAATGGTCATCATGAAAAAAGCTAGAATAAAAAAATTAAGTCCTTTTTATTTGTTCTAGTTTTCTTGCTGTTCTTTCCTTTTGCTAATACATTTTTTTTGCTTTGTGTTTGTATAATAGCATGCAATAGCTTATGCACAAGGAGGTCAGAATTATGGAGCAAAAGGAACCATGAGTATTTGGGAACATAAAATCCAACATTGAAATGAGTATAGGGAAGACAAAAGAGGGAAAGACACAATGGCTTTGGTCGATTTTTTAAGCAGCACCACCTCTACAACAATTCCTATGGCTTTATGCGAGGCTGTTGAAGATCATTGTGAGAGCTCTACAAGAAGGTTCATGTATTTTAGTATGGCTACAGAATGGGCTAAAGAGCGAGCAGAATACGTTCAGCGAAATCTAGATCCTAAGCACCCAAACTTTGTGAAACCTTCACAAGTTAGTGGCACTTTCATGTTGAGCCCTCCTAAATTCTGCAATGAATATCTATCCAAAGAGGATGTCATTTTTACTTTGGTGAACAAAAATGAAGAGCCATTCACGGTTAGATTTTCAGGTAGGAAATTTCGTGTTGGATGGAAAGCATTCTCCAATGATAACAACTTAGTTGAAAGAGATGCTTTGGTTTTCAAGCTAGTCAAGCCTGCCAAGTTCCTGGCGTATATTATTAGAGCATATGGTTCATCCGGAGTTGATGGTGGTCTAGGTCTCAAAAATTCAGGAGCATGTAAAAAGCCAAATATCTCCAGAATATATGCCTTGGACATCCGTTCTTCAACCTATGTGCATCCGTCTACCTTGTAAATTTTGTAAATCACACCTACGGAAGAATGATGTCATGAATACTTTTGTTGATGAGGCTGACATAGAATACAAAGTCAAGTTCACAAATAAGGGATTTACTGCGGGATGGTTAAGGTTCTCTGCTGCGCACAACATAGGTTTGGGGGATGCTTTATTCTTCCAGGTAGTCACTGATTCTGAGCTCCAGGTGTACATAATTAGGGCATATAGTCTTGGAATTAATTTTCTTGGCCTACAAAATTTAGAAGCTTGTGCAAAGAAAATTGTGCCAAGTATATTTGTGATTGACCTACAGCTTTCTTTTTGATGGGCACAAGAAAGTAGCATTTCTTCAATGCCTTCACCATTTCTCATTAGTATTAAAGCTGAAAAATATAATGCAGGTAAGCCTGTCAAGACCGGTAAATGAACTAAGTGAAAATGTCCAAGAACTTTTCCACCGAGTGCTATGTAGTTAAGTATGTATAGCTGGGATGGAGAAGATTCTCAAAACACCTGTGAAGATGGCTCAGAAGACTATGAGTTTAGCTTGTCTCAAATCTGGTACTAGGTGGGAGTTTTAGTGAAGATCTCAACCACATTAAAGCTGGTGACAGGTATATTTCCTTTAAAAAATCATGACTCAAAAAGATATTCCTATGTTATTTATCCCATGACCAGTATTGTTTTACCCGCATCTCTAGTTTTTTTACTTTTTTTTCCAAATTCAATCCACAGTATAATATCTTCATTAGTTGTCACTATTTCTCTAAACAGGTGATCAAAAAACTAATAGCTTTGGTGTTGTTTTGACCAGGCAATGCTCTAGTGTTAAAAACATATATAGAAATATAGAAGCAATTGAAAATCATTGTATGAAGATCTGAGTAATGGACAATGCCAAAGATAGATATCATATCTCTTGTGTTTTGCATGTATAATTTGCAAATGGTGAGTAATCTCCCCCTTTCCCTCAAATACAGATGTTACAGCAAGTATGAACAACTAATCTTTGTGATAATCAAAAGCAGTGAAGTAGTTATACAAGAGAGAGCCATCCTCATTGTAGTGAAGAAGGTAATATCAATAAATTGCAAGGATTTTCTTGTGCCTATTTATCATCCACAGTTACCTTTTTGTCATTGTATATATTGCAAACAGAGCATTTTCGATGGTGGAGCTTTATCTAAAATGCAAGTATGGGAAGAGTTGTTTAACTGATATGTGTATATCCGGATATCACTCAAAGGGGGTGCAAGAAGTCTAATGATGCCTTACAACCTGTAAGAAGGCTTCGTGGTGATAGGGAGTTGGACAGTTCAGTGAATGAGGGAAGTTCTGAGATATGCAAGTCACAAAAGCGGATTTCATGCATTCTGTAGGATTTAAAGTGTGGCAGATGGGGCTTTGTTGCATTCTCATACGTAGCTTTCTGCTTTTGCTCCTGTTTGCCAGGTAATATGCATTCCCATATTTCAATTGCCTCATCCTTAGGTCTACTATAATCTAAAACATATGGGTCTCTCATATCGTTGCAAAATATATTTTCTATGAGAAAATATCCAGAAGGATTATCTTTTTCTGTTTTTGCCTCAGCTGGTCCGTCAATCTGTATATCTGATCCCTCAATTCAGCAAGAATTTGCATTCCTAAGACCAAAAATCTCATCATATTCTTTTTCTTCTAGCTTAGATATTTTTTATCCTTGTTAGATAGGTGGTGTACACTTATAAGATACACTCCAATTTCTTTTTGTGTTGTTGAATATATATCCTTGCTGAAATCCTTCCTATTATAGATTGAAATGGGCGTTTTTGCAATTTCAGTCCTTGACTACTCTCGTGTACGCCGTAATTAGGCCTTGAGTGCCTGCCTTTAACATAACTTGTGGTTGGAAGCAGTTTGCTGCAAGTTCAAGCGTTTAGAGAAAGTTGATTTTGTGGAGCTGAGCTTTGCTTTGCTTTGATTTGCATATAATTTAGTGTTTGAAGGGCAGGCTTTTGAATGCTTGAAGGGCTAGCTATGATGCAGTTCCTCTTTGTTATGCAGCTAGTCCCCACTTTTGTGGTGAATAGATTGTCCCCATGACAAATGTTGATTGTGGCTATTGTTTTGGTGGATGTATTGTATTTTTTGCTTGTGATTCTCTAGTGTTCAAGTTCTCTCTCTTTCCATCTGTAGATTGAGTGAGTTGTCCCCACTCTATACATATTTTTTCCTTCTTATTTATTTTATTCACCGTTAAAAAAAAACTTGTGGAGCTATTATGTAGAACATTGAGCAGGTAACTGAAGCTGTATGATGGGATTTTGTTATACTATCAGATAATTTTAATCCATCCATCGAGCGACCGACATGAATGTCTTGTGGTTAAATATGTTATGGTAGCCTTTAAGAAAATGATGTTTTTTTTTTTTCTTTCTTTGAGGTCAGGCTATAGTCTCCCTCTTCTCTTGTAACTTTATTTCCATTATTCAATCAAATTAGATATATGCCAAAAAAAGTATTTCATATTTGCCTTTGGATTCTAAAAAGAACTAATACCATCCTGTTGCATAATGTCCAGCAACCATCAGAGCAAAGAACAATTTTAAATATTTTGTAATTAAAATACATATACACAAAATAAGATGATTTTTTAGGTAAAGGATGAATTTTTTATACTGGCCCAATATATCAACAATTGAATATGCAAAAATATAGATCTTATCTATGATGTTTTGCAATATTCTTATTAGACAAATGGCAGTATATTAAAAATTATTAGAAAAAATATGATAAGGGCCATAAATTTCCTCAATTGTTTGAAATAATCAGTATTATTATTGGATGTATTTAGACAAATATATTATACAGTATAGATATTGAACGATGCATTTGACTTACTCATGATATAATGTCAAGATATAATAGAAATAATTCACTAAAAGGGGATCAGATTTTTCAATCACACATCCGCAAAAATTTTATAATCAAAATTAGATGTATATCTTACTCATTATATCACGATAAATTTTAAAAGATCATTCCTAACCACCCATGATCTATATTTTCTCTCTCACGTCTCCTTTAACTTGTCCTTTTTGAAAAATTTAATGTCCATATCAATCTCTTAATCTTTAACACAAAGACTAGACATCGAAAGTATTCACATTATACAACATATTTGATTGAAAGACCACTCTTTCAAAATATTTACAGTTATACCTCAAAAAACATTTCTACCTTAAAATTGAAAGCCTAGAACTTTCATCCTTTATTTTTCTCTCTCTCAAACTTGATACTGCTATTTTGACATATCTACGAATGTAGGAAAATTTAAAATATAAAATTATCATATAATATGTATGGCTAAAATACAACTAGTTACAATTTTTATTTTGTAGTTGATTAATTATCATGATAAGTAAAATATGCATATCCTATTTCAAAATATCACCATTGACTTAAATTTATTAACTAAAAAGTAAAACTATGGGCTCAATATAGGGCATTACCCAGTTTATTACCTGTAAATAAAATACAAATAATTTATCAGCCAAATATAAGATATTATTTATAACCGATATTTTATAATTAATTTTATCGCTTTAAAGCTATGGAACTAATACTTGTATTTTCTATTCTATTTCAATGCTCGCTTGGGTTAGCAGGGGCTCTACTAGACTTGCATTATCGAATAACACCCTTTTATGAGAGATATGAGTATGAGGCTTCGAGAAAACTTGTGTTTTCGGAATTATATGTATAATTACGAAACAAAAAATGTGGCATATATTTTATAAAATATGAAAAATTGAATTGAATTAAATTCATTAAAATATATAATAGTAGTTATGCGATGTAATTATCACTTATTTTGTGCAATTTTGACAAGATATGCATGATCAACTACATTATAGATGTACTATACATAAGTCAATATATCAAAATAGGTTATATGGGTGATGACAGGGCATAAAAAATTGGGGTGGCTTAATTAATTAAACGGCCGAAGAGAGTGTTTTTGTAGGACATTTAAGTTGTTTTCTATGAAACGATTTTTTGGCTGTATATATCTTGCCTCTCTTCCTCATCTCCCCTATCTCCTCCATATCTCTCTCAAATCAAAGGCTCTTTCTTCTTTTTCTTCTCTCTCTCTCTCTCTATCTCTCTCTGCTTTTGAAACAATCAACGAATAATATACAACGCCTCACTCTTATCCGCGACGAACCTGTTGGTGTCAAAATAAAATCGATCGAAGGTATGATAATTCGCCTACAAGTCATCCAATTTGATCATAAATTTGACAGTTTATTCAACCTAATTGCGTGATTGTAGTGCCTTTGTAATGAAAATTATGATCAATTAGGTACATAATTACATGTTAGGGTTAGATTCTTGTTGTTATCTCCATGGCACCACTCTCTTGCTTAGAACTAGGGTTGAACTGAATTTAACTATGCTTGCTTAAATTCCCCACTTGCAGTTATGGGTATATAAATTGTGATATGATCAATTATATTGGGTTTCTCATGAATATATTTTACAAGTTTTGAATTGTCGAAGACATAGGAAAATCTGTCAAATATTCGCAATTAATTTTATACAGTTGATAATTTTTTCCATGTTTAGGTTCAAAATAGAGGATATACGAGGGATAGGAACTGGATTTCTCTTTCTTTTAATGAGCATGGTCACTTTTACCAGCGTTATTTGGATGGCATTGAGTCATTCTTAAACTTTGCGCGAGAGCACCTTCCCGGTCGAACATCTATTTCTTGTCCATGTGACAATTGTAGAAACCAAAGTCTTCCAATACCTTATGAAGAATTGGAGTACCATCTTACTAAATATGGTTTCCTCAAAAAATATAGGTTTTGGAACTATCATCGTGAGGTTGAAACGGCTGAGGGGGTTTTTACTTCCATAACTATGTTTTCCACCTCGATGCGAGGATATGCTGATTGATAATGCACACGAGGTCCATAGCTCTGTACTTCACAACCTTGGCGATAACATTGATGGAGTCATTCAAGATGAGCTAAATATAGTGCCTAATCCTGTAGGTGTTGAAGATGATGGATATATCAAGTTTGAGTCAAATTTGCGGGAGGTTATGTCTAAGTTATATCCTGGCTACGATTTTTGTTTACTTAAGTTTGTTCTAGAGCTATATAAATTAAAGGTGGAGAACGGATGGACTGAGAACAGTCTTACGGGGCTACTTCAACTACTACAAATAGTGCTACCCTCTGGAAATAAGATGCCAAGTAGTACTTACCGTGCAAAGAAGATCGTTGCAAATATGTCTTTAGATTATCAAAAAATCCACGCTTGCCCTAATGATTGCATTTTGTACTGGAGAGAGCACGAGTCTATAAAAACTTGTCTAACATGTGGCCTTTCAAGGTTCAAGGTTGTTACAGTATGGGCTTCGAACTCGAGAAGAAAACTATTGGTACGAAAAAAAGTCCTTGCTAAAGTGTTAAGATATTTCCCAATAACCCTAAGGCTACAAAGGTTATATAGGTACATTTTGTAACCTAATTCTATGCAAGTAGATTATTTAAATTGTTGTATTTATGTGATGATTTTTTTTCTACAGTGTGCCATGGGTGGAAAAATGAGACACCCTGTTGACTCTCCGACGTGAAGAACTTAGATGAGAAATACAAATAATTTTCAACAAAATCTCATAATGTTCGGTTGGCATTGGGATTCGACGGTTTCGACCCCTTTGGCTCATTTAGTAGTGCACATAGCTGTTGGCCTGTAATGTGTGTCCCGTATAATTTACCACCAGGTTCATGTATGAAGCCAGAATTTACGATGCTATCTCTTCTTATTGAGGGCCCGAAACAACCGGGTAAAGACATTGATGTCTATTTACAACCCTTGGTAGCAGAACTACAGGAGTTATGGGGAAAAGGAGAAAATACATTTGATGCATATAATAAAGAGACATTCATCATGGATACTGTATTATTGTGGACAATGCACGATTTTCCTGCATATGGTAACATATCAGGTTGTCGCACAAAAGGAAAGTTTGCATGTCCTTGTGGTGGTCCAAATACTGTGTCCTTAAAACTTCTTTATGGAAGAAAGCAGGTTTATATGAGCCACAAACAATGGTTTCAAGGGAAAGATGAGCTTCGAAAGGATACAAGTGTAGGCACATTTAATAAGAAAGAAGAACTTCAAAGATAACACAAACATTTATCTGGGATTGAGGTTGAAAAGATGGTTGCCAACTTAAATATGCGATGGGGGAAAACCCAAGAGAAGAAACAAATGGATGCAGAAGATGATGAAGAAAAGGGAAAGAAGGATTAACCTTCTTGTTTTTTTAAACGGTCAATACAGTTTGATCTCGAGTATTGGAAACATCTTGCGGTCCGTCATAATTTAGATGTCATGCACATTGAAAGCAATGTTTGTCAAATCCTTATGGCACAAATGTTAAAGATGAAAGGGAGGACGAAGGATGATGCAAATGCACGTAAAGACTTAAAGAGGTTAGGACTTAAAAAGCGCATGTGGCTGGTTAAAAAAAATGGGAAAGAATTCATGAGGCAAGGCCATTATTGTTTTCGAAAAGAAGAAAAACAACTATTCCTCCAGACTTTGCATGATCTAAAGGTCCCGTTTGAGTTCAGTAGTAATTGGAAGATTATTGTTAAAGATATAATGGATTTAACAGGCATGAAATCCCACTATTATCACATTTTGATGTAGCATTTGCTCCCTGTTCTTATTCAAAATGCATTTAAGGATAGGAAAGAAATTCATCCGATAATCTGAAGCATATGTACCCTTTTTAAGGCATTATACTCATGGGCAATAGATGTTGATATGCTGATGACTTTGGAGAAAGGTATTGCAAATACCCTTTGTGAGCTCAAGAAATTTTTCCCCCCTTCAATTTTTGTTGTGATGATGCATCTTCCAATTCACTTAGCATACGAGGCTCAGTTGTGTGGACCGATTTTCTATAGATGGATGTATCCATTTGAACTGTAAGTACATGGCGCGATTTTAAGCTTATATGTGTTTAGTCTTGTACATACTAAAAACATTGTATAATCTTATTTGTATATGGTTCATGAAGACATTCATGGGGTACGTTGGCAATAAGGCGCGCCCTGAAGGGTGTATTGCAGGGTGTATTGCAGAAGCATATAAACTGGAGGAAACATTAATATATTGTACTAAATATAGAGGAAGCAGTTTAGATAGCTTCTTGGAAGGATAGAATGCGAGGCTGGATGGATCAGCTCCACTTCCACTGACAATGTTTGATCATATTAATGAAAAGGAGTATGATGGAAATTGTGGGCCAGTAGGTCCGAGTGAAAGATTCATTATTTCATGCACCGAATATGAACAAGTTCACAAATGGGTGTTGAAGAGCCATCCAAATTACGAGGATTGGGAAAAGTAAGACATTTAACTTACGTAAGTTATAAGTGTACTTAAATATCTATATTTTTATTTTCTTTAACTTTTACCTTTAAGCAACATGTCGATTTCATAAAATTTCACCAGATTACTGCAAAGAAGAAGCCAGGTTACTACAAATTAGCTCAAGAAGAATATTTCATGTCTTGGTTGAAAAATTAGGTATGTTAATTCTGCCTTGCATTTTCATTAGTTGGCGTTACCATTTAGCGAAAAATTATAGTTAATTTTTTGTTGATATATTTTCAAAAAGAATTCAAGGAATCAAGTGATATAGCTTTTTCTAACATAGTAAGGGGACCAATGCCAGTGGCTACAAGACGTAATAAGTATTGTGTTAACGGGTTTCTTTTTGCCACAAAGGATTATGAGGCAATTAAAACAAATCAAAATAGTGGAGTTAGCACAAATTGTGTAACCACTTTTCGGGTGAGTAATAAGGACATGTTTACAGAGGACGAGGCAGCTACATACTATGGAGTTCTAAGGGAGATTATACATCTAGAGTACTATGAAGGATACAAACCTGTTCTATTTAAGTACGATTGGGGAAGGGTAAAAATGACTTTAAGTTAGATAAAGATGAAAATCTAAGGCTAGTGAAATTATCCAATTTTTTCTGCTCAAACCAAATAGGAGATGGGCCATTTATTCTAGCAGAGCATGTATGGAAAGTTTTTTATTCCAAGGATCCTAAAGATCTGAAATGGAATATAGTCTTGGATGTCCCAGCAAAGGTTTACGTTGAAGTTGAATTATGTCTTACGTCAGAAAAAATTGATAAAACTGATATAAATATTGGACAAAACAACAATAAAGCTCTTTATGAAAATGTGTTATTATTCTCTGAGGAAGTAATTGTCGACGCCGAGAAGAGCAGGAAGCAAAATTGAGGGAAACAAAAGAACTAATGTTTATCAATGAGTACCTATATTATACTTATATTCTTTGTGAAGCTTGACTGAGTTTGTTTTTTATTTAATGTTAGTTCATTGCCTTTGATGATCAATACAATTTTTTGCTTGATATCTTCATGATAATGTTTACTTTAATAGTATTCTCATCTATCAAAAAATTACAATTAACATGATTTGTTTAATTGCCCTTATGCATAAATTATTTACAAAAACTATTGACATGATTTATTATATTACCCTCATACTTAATGTGGAAAACTAAAGTTGATTGTGTTTTTATATTTGATAGCTTTGATAGTGCTTGCTCTTAATATAAATATATATGGTTATGGTGTGGCTTATTTTGCTAGACTTTGTGCATGTATTCCCCTTACCTTTTATTTTATGCTTATACATTATATTGCGTATGGTTGTATCTCAAGTAGCTACTGTTCTTACTACCTGCCAACTCTTATGCTAATGCTAGGAATGATCCAAAGGTATGTTTGGGTAAAATAGTCTTATCATTAACACTTAAACTATATGTTGTATGACTAGATCACCAATTACAATTGTCTAATCATACTTTTAAAACGTGTGATTTTCAGGTGGCTTGAAATTTGAGCACAAAACCAATCAGAGATGCCTATATAATCCCCCTTATGAGTTGCAAGCCTACAAGTACATGAATGATATAAAGAAAATTTAAAATTGAAGTTCTTTGAAAAGCTGCAAGTTAGATTGTTTCTTCAATTTTTGGAAGGAAATCATCTGGAACCTTGACAGCCTGAGTAGAAATCAGAAGTAACCTTAACTGCTATCTTGAGATTGGAAATCATAGGTAACCTTTCACAGTAGCTGCCCTAATTCTCTCTCTCTCTCTCTGCATTTGCGCTTACTTTGTTTCTAACAGATTTAAAGAAGAAAGCCACAAAAGAAAGATTGCTAGCACTGCCTATCTGTGATTGTGATTCAAATCTTTCATCTATCTAATTTCATGTTTTCCATTACCAAATTTAAAATTCGTGATCAATTATTTAGTGCATTTTCATAAACTATTCTTTTGAAAGAATAATTAGATATATATATATATATATATATATATAAATATGTTATTATAGAAGTCATCACATGTTGATATGTAAAATGTATCTTGTACTTTCATAAACTGCTATCATTCTGCTATCATCACATGTTAATATATTTTCCCCGAAAAACCACAGGTTACCGAAATGGTCCTCATCATCATTGTGCTGAATTATGGTAAACATATCTTTCACTCCCAATCTAAGTATAGCCTCATTAGTAGACTTTAGGCTCAGCAATGCATAAAATATATTGCATAAGTTCTGAAACCTTAGCTTTAAGAACAGTACTATTCTTTTTTTTTATCCAACACTCCATGCATTCCATCAAGCTTACCTAGCATAAGAAATAGCATTCCATTAACGAGTCTTCATAAGAACTAATGCTTGGGGTTTTATGATTTAGCTCTGGTAGTTGGAGGAGGAGGATCCTTCATTACCTGTATAGCTATTTTGTTTTTGTTATACATTCTTTTAGCACTCCTAGGTATTTCCCAGCCCTCGTCGTTCCCAGCCCTCTTGATCATTAGTATCCACAACATTTTAAGTGAGTTTAAATTCTCCACTTGCTCTCTTTCGATCAACTCATACTATTAATTACTAATAAAACTTTATTTAGAATAAACTTGTTTGTAGGGAATGATATCCATCTCCGCAAACTGAATTTGAATAATAGTACTGAGATTTCACTTGTATTTGAGTACTGACTTTGCAACTATTGCCTACTGACCAGCTATACATTGTGTACTGTATCTGTACCACATTTTTACTCTGGTGACCCTGTAGTTGTTACTGACCCTCAACTTGAGCAAGCCCTGAACCATACTGTAGTCCTCCCCCCACTGATTCTAAGCTAATAAGAACTCTTTTAACATATCCATTCTGAACTGATCAAGAGGATTACAAATCTTTCTATTAAATGGCAGCAAAGAAGACTTTTTGAACACCCTAATTCTCCTTGCAGATATTTTTAGTTAACTTAGACATGTTGTTAAACGTTGGGATAGTATATGGGGCTCGTTAATTTACCTGCGTGTAGGAGTAACATTCATTCTAATGGACTTTCAACTTTTGATGAAAGAAATGTCAAAGATGGAACATGTTATGATTCTCTTTAATGTGAATTTAAACCTCTTGGTTCTCAACTAATTTGATAATGTATTGCATTATCGTGTTTTGCAAGAAAAATTGAAGCTGTAAACCACTTTCTTTCAATTTTGTGTTATATTTCAGGTGCATATTCTCTTCAAGTGAGCTGAACAAAAACAAGACAAGAATTATGACTATTGCCCTATTGTCTCTGTGCACCTCAAGTCTAATACACGGTCGAAGAAACTACAATCAAAGTTAGCTCATACAGCTCAAAGCTTCAGATTTATTTATTTATCTCAAAAAGATCAAACAGATGTGGGGTTATGTTCAGTATAGTAGCGGTGAGCAAAGGTTCAACAAAGTTAAGCAAATCAGAAAAGAAAATTACTTTGAGGCACAGACCTTTGAAATTTTCTTTTTTGCTTATTTACTATCTTCAACTATCATTGCAATAGCTACATTAGTTTTCTTATCTTATCTTGATTTTCTATTCTTTTCACTTTTTTTTACGGCTGCAAATATCTTATTGTGTTCTGTCTTACCTGATGAATACAAATAGGTTCTGCTTTCAAATTCATAAACTAGGAATCTGTGTTTTGAGTACTGAGTAGTGAGTCCAGATAGTGCATTTTATGCTATGCTAGGATTCTTTGCCTTTACCGAAATTTCCACATCTGTAAGTTTCTCTTGTAATTATATGCCCTTATGTTCTGTTGAACATTTTTGATGATTTTGTATATCTCATAAATATTCTGATAAGATGATCAAATCCGTAAGAATCGTTTACGTCTTTGGACTAATCTTTATATCTGCTACTTGAACTGAACTGTGGTATAGGTATTCGTATGGTTTAAATCCGTTCAATCCGCTACCTTGAATCACACTATACACGAATATGAATGTTCTATTTCAATTATTTACGGGACAAAAGTATTATCTCGTAATTTCAAGGTACATAACACTTTTCATTGACAGACATTTACATTAGTCCCAGGCTTACTTTTGAAAGTACAACTAATATTCCTGTGAGTATATCCTGAGGGCTTCAGGTCTTTCCTCAATGCAGAAGGTACAACATAAAATGCATCTCAACTTCGCTGGTACGATGATGACTGTTTTACTCTCTCAAGTCCATAGCAGGAACCGTTTCAAACCAATGAAAATCATTCATAAAGAATTTAGGAGAATTAGACGCGAGTCAAAATTCTGCATGTATGAAACACCTGCGCGGCCTCTCGGGTAATAACTTCCTGAACTCATTCATGTCAGAAGATTTTGCATTTCTCACTCACACGTTGGGTTCTTCTTGATCTGGTATCACCGCTGATTTATTCGGTATGAATAAGACTGCCAAACCCAACATTGGAATCAACTAGTCAGCATCCCAAAAGTAGGTTTCATTAACCTGTCTGATTTTGATTTAACGTTCACCTTTGAATAAGGGAATCAAGATGGAAGAAAAAGAAAAACTGTAGTCTTCGCGAACAGTTAGCCCATTAAGCTAAAAGAACTTCACCTCTTGCCAACTCCGCAGCAACCAATCCTGTTATTATAAGTTTGCCGTTAATTATTTCAGGTGCAGGACCCCTGAAAGTCTACTTCTGATAACTTGGTAATAACCTACTTCGATGCCTGTGCTGTGATTGATTCAGTCCTCTATCTTTCTCTATAGAACTGCCATTGATACCCCAAGCATCAAGCAGCTTCTCGAATCGTTATCAAACTCAACAATTCCAAGTTGGAATTCGATTCTAGGGTACAACTTTAGACGGGTCAACCCGGAGTATTATTTGATTTGCAATAGTTTTATAACTAGAATGGTTGTCTAAAACTATAGATCAACTTCATATTCAATTCAAACATTCAAATAACAGATATGGATTGGTTCTAAAGTTATCTCATTTAATTATTCTTTTTTCATTATTTCCCTTGAACAATACCACATATGATTATTATTGCTAGATCTCAACATTAGTAATCTGCAGATACTGGAATTGCAAGGAATAAGGCTTATGTTCTTTTTGATTGTCGTATGCAATTCACCTATAGAGCACGTGCACTTGGATACTCAAACAGTTACGAATGAATGAAATTGGTTTTTATGAATTCCATTATTTTGTGAATATATTATTACTATATTATCAAGTTGTAGGAGCGGGAATGTTTATCTTTGGTTTTTTTGCTTATTTCTATATAAAACTTCAACTTTTATAATATAAGATACAATTATAATTTAATTGCAAGATTATTCTTATTATCCTATACAGCCGTGTGTGTAAATATATATTATATTATTTTTTCTTCGTATAAAAATTTTTGGCGACGAGTATTACCCGTCGGAAAACGTTGTTAGGGAAACTAAATGCCGACAAAATTCTATTATCGTAAAAGCCAAAATTTAAAAGATGAAATGACGAAAAAAAATTTGCCGGAGACAAATAAATAGTGTCGCAATAGATAGTGACGTATAATTTTTGGCGATGAACGATTCTCTAAGATGACAACTTAAACTATTGCAAAAGGCATTGTCCCAAAATGTTTAGCGACAAAATCTGCCATCGTGAAAAAGCAAGAAACAACAACGTAAAATACTTGTCTAAAAAAGTTATTGTGTACAGCGATGGTTTTTACTGTCGCCAAACTTTTGCTGACACCATCAATTGCGGCAGCGGTATGACGGTCTTTACCCGTCACTAAATGGTTTTTGCGAAGTGCGAAACCCGTCGCTGAAACCCATTTTTTTGTGGTGTTAGCCTCTGAAATTTAGTAGTCACCCTCTCATCATATACCTGTTGCCTGATCTTTACCATTATGAAAACAAAGCACAATAGATAACGTTATTGTAAAGGATGCTTCCACAGAGATGACTGACATCATAGTACTGGTACTATTTTAATTAAACCCACATTTAATGTGAAGAAACGGTCCCAAAGCATTCATCATTCAAAGGGAAAATTATCTTGGAACCCCTAACGTCAAGTACATCAATCCTTTCCACCATCATAAATGCCAGATACAGTCTTCCATACGTAAATACCGAGTACTCAACCAGTCAAGTTCTCCATTAATACATCATCCATTCCAACACCAACAGTGTCTAACAATCTTTCTCAACCAAAACCACTCGTGCCTTCAGTTGCGAGGAGGCAATTGTAGGGATCTATCCCTCGACCTAGTCCAAACTCGAATTACCTCAGTATCAAACTCACGCATTACACACGTGACATGTACAACCAACATTGACACCAAAGCCATGAACTGATAAAGAACGTGGATCGAGCACCACAACAAAATATGAACAAGTCAAAGACGCCTGTCTCCCACGAACTAAATGTTACTCGTTCAACCACCACTTATCTCATTATCTGGAGTCAACACGATAACGAGCTGTAAGTGAGGTCTATATAAAGAAAATGTTCTAGAGGCGATATGGATATGAAAAACTAGATTCTCTAAACTCTGACACAAGAATTTTTAGATTCAAAACACCACAAAATTTCTTATTTCAAGATCACTTGTAATATGATATCAACCTCAAGCAATAAAATTTATAGTTATTTATTGTATTATATTGATTTATTTCATAAGTTCATTTGGTGTAAGATTTAATTTTGAGCTATTTCGAGCTACGGAATTTTGCTATTTAAGGTCTATAACTTTTATAATTTGTTTAATAATATTTACTGGATTCACCTACAACTAGACCAAGTTTGACATAAAACTCTTGTAGCATACATTGAATTTCCACATGATTTGTATTGGTATGACTTAGTTGCAGGTGTGGCATGCCATGTAGGATTACGGCTCAAAATAGAGGAAGTCGCTTGAACGAGACTTAAGTTGTTCGAACGAGACATAAAGTCGTTCGAACGAAAACCTTGGTATTTGTTTTGTAGGTTCATTTTTTTTGAGGCGATGGTTTTTCTCATGATGCATACTTCGTTGATGACCTAATAGAGTGTCTATAAATAGAAAGTCTATAAATAGAGAGTGTAAGTTCAAAGCCTATATACAACGTTATAAAGAGTTAGAGAGAGAAAATAGAGAAATAGAGGATTTTACTCTAAAGAGATTTCTAGGGTTTTATTTAGGGTTTCTTGCTGGGGATTATCTGTAAGGGTAGAGGTGAGATAGAGTGATCTCTAGAACTTTTTGTTACCCTAATTGATAATAGATTCATCGCGTTTATCAGGGGTAGTTTTGACTATTTTTGGGTTTCCACCTAAATTTAAACTTTGTGTATGTGTTTATTTCTTTGATTGAATTCTCTATGATTAGAGTTAGATCTTCAGCTCTTGCTCAATCATTTTGTGCTTCCGTGGGGCAATTTACCCCTTTTATTTCCTAACAATTGGTATAAGAGCGAGGTTTGGGACAAGTAGAGAAGCAAGATGGGATGATCTAAAACTCTAACACGATCAAATTTTATATGGAAAAGTTTGATGGGAAGATTAATTTTAGATTGTGGCAATTGCAAGTCAAAGATATCTTGATTCAAGGCGTGTTAAGCAATGCACAGAAAGGGAAGCCTATACCTTAAATTCCAGCTGAAGGTATAGCGGCCTAGAAAGCGAACATTGAGGAAGAAGACTGTGAAGATTTGGATTTAAGGGCTGTGAGCAGGATTCGCCTTTGTCTCGCAAAAAACATTTTGGCAAACGTGGTTGGAGAGAAGACCGCAAAGGGTCTTTGGGAAAAATACCAAACGAAGAGTCTTTTAAATTGCTTATACCTCAAGGAACGACTTCATACTCTTCAAATGGATGAGGGTACGAGCGTTGGTGATCACCTAAGATCTTTGAACGGGATCATTTCAGAATTGGAATAGATTGGAGTTAATGTTGAGGATGAAGAAAATGTACTTCATCTCATATGGTCTCTTCCTTATACCTTTAAGCATCTTCAACATACGTTAATGTATGGGAATGAAACTTTGAGTTTTGAGGAGGCTATAAGTACGCCTCTTTCCGGGAGAGAAGCCTTAAGGGTAGCGAATCCTTTGTGGGAAACTTGGTGATGATGGCTAGTAGGAAGAGAAGCTTTAATAAGTTCAAAAAATGAATTTGTTGGGGTTGTGGTCAATTGGGTCATTATAGATCGGATTGTAAAGCTAGGAAAGGTAAAGGAGCAAGTTTGTCAAAAGGCTCTGAAAGTGACACTAACAAACGGGCGACGGTTACTAGTATCGATGGTCACAAGGCGCTCTTTACGGTGGCTGCTGATGGTTCTCGTCACGATAGATGATGGATTTTGGATAGTGGGGCTACATTGTATGTATGTGCACACGAGCTATGGTTCGGCAAATATGCAAGGTGTGAGAGTAACAAGTTTGTGTCGATGAGCAATGGCTCTTGAAGACCAATTTTGGGAGCTAGAGATATTTGCGTGAGGATGTTCGATAGACGTATCGTTGTTCTTCATAATATTCGACATTTGCCAAGTATGACTCATAATATAATTTAACTTTCCAAATTATATAATGAGGGTTGCAATTACTCTGAGCGAGGTGGAGTAATAATAGTTTATTGGAAGTCTTCTTTGATCATGAAGGGAATTCTTAGTGGAAACTTGTATGCATTGGTTGATAAATAACTGGGTGGAGATGTGTAGGTTGCATGTACCGATAGAGCTATGGAGATTTCTTAAAAGGGGAGTTTAGTTTAAGGTGGAGCAACGGCACGGTATACACAGATGATTAGAAAGTGGGTTTCGATTGGTGGGTCTAGGAAAAACTAGACTCGTGTAATTCTCTTAATTGAGAAGTTGCCTATAAGGGCAACGCGAGAAGGATACACGACAAATGCAGTTGAAGAAATGGCTTTTTCCCCGAGGTGGAGATTGTTGGGTTACGGCCTAAAATTGAGGAAATTGTTTAAGCGAGACTTAGGTCGTTCAAACGAGACATAAATCGTTCGAATGAAAATCGTGGTGTTTGTTTCATAAGTTTGATTTTTTGGAGGCGATGGTTTGTCTCGTGAAGCGTACTTCGTTGATGACCTAATAGAGAGTTTATAAATATAGAGTATGAGTTTAAAGTCACTGTAAAACGTGAAAAAGAATTAGAGAGGGAAAATGGTGAAATCTATGGTTTTACTCTAAAGAAATATCTTAGGTTTTTCTTTCTAGGGTTTCTTGTTGGGGATTATCTGTAACAGTAGAGGTGAGATAGAGTGATCTCTGGAACTTCTTGGAACCCTAATTGATAATAGACTCATCGTGTTCATCAGAGGATGGTTTTGATCCTTTTTGGGTTTCCACCTAAATTTATACCATGTGTTTGTGTTTATTGCATCGATTGAATTCTCTGTGATTAGAGTTAAATCTTCAGTTCTCGCTCAATCATATTATGCCTTTGCATTGCGATTTGACCCCTTGGGAGATATTAGGTCTGGCAAGCAAGAAAATTTTACCCGAATTTTCTCAAGCATAGTACTTGGTAGGTTTTTTATCGTCACTGAGTTCAAGAGAGCTTTCGGTCAATTTCTTAGACAAGGCAGCATGTTTTTCAAAGGCACACTTGAAATGTCTAACATCTAAATTTTCCAAACTTTCATATAGGAAACCTCTAACCCACTGAAGATGGTTTAATCATCTCTGATTCCTTTCATGGCATAAAGGCACCAACATCTGCTTCTAGCACTATGGCGTGAACTGTTAACAAGATTCATTGACATAGTAACTACCCGTCTTTGACATAGGGTACTGCTGTCTATCTTGTATTACCGCTTCACACTTCGCCTCTATCATTGAGCTGTATCGTTAGACCTATAACATATCATATACAACAAGCCCTATAACATCCACCGGCTTTTACGCAACACCAATAAGGGTAAGTTTGTCTTTATGTAGTCGCAATGCGACTTCAATAGACTATGCTGAGCCTTTAGCCAAGCCCTGCCGGTAAAAGAGGTATGATCAGACCATGCTTAATTCCCTGTAGCTCATGAATAGTAATGTTCTTCTTCATTGTAATACTAGCACAAGCTTGTATTGGAACACCTCCACCTTCTCTAAGAAAAGCTCAAAAGCTCCCCACATCTGTAAAGGACCCATAAGTGTTTATGGCATGAAACCATTCAGGGGGTTTAGCCCACCTGCATTTTTTTGGTACATTTGTCTCCAAATTTATATTACAGTTCTAGTTGGACATAAAGTCTTTAGTGTTAATGTATCAAAGCCTACAACTTGTCATCATTCTTATAGTTAAGCATGTCATTATGTTTAACTTTGCAAATTACATATATAAATCTAAATCTATAACTAGTGTCCAATTTTTATTACAGGTCCCAACACTAAATGAATCTCAAGAAGCTCGATTGCCGTAGTCGTTTCTACCACTGACCTAATGTCCTCTAATATAACAATCAATCCTACTAATTCCACAAATATTTCTATAAAAGGTATTTATTTAAAAACTGTATATCTTATGTTTGGGGTTCAAAACATTGTATGTAAATTAATAACTCAAAATTGCAAGAGTTTCAAAAAAATGAACATTCAAGCTATTAAATTCTGAAGAGCAAGAAAAAAACAGGCTCCTTGAAAACGCAAGAAAGCGTAAGGCATACAAACGACGTGGAAATGTGAATACTTGGCTGTCGTTATCTTCAAATGACTTGGTTACATATTAAATAAATACTTGATTGATGCTACTTTCTTATTGCAGGGACAAACGTCAAATAGAGTTTAACTTCCCAATATAAACCTAAATGACCTAAATGTTACCACTAATAACATTGCAAATTCTGGGCAAAAAAAACAATCTTGTAATACCTACCAAACACATCATTAATTTGTATCCCGTCAAAATAGCTGATATTATGTTTAAAGGAAGTGAGCAAAATCCTTCAACATACGTAACCAATAAACGTCATGTAAAGGTAAGAGTTATACATACAATTGTAAGTGCAAGACACATATATGATTGAATATATGTAAAGTTAAGATTTATACATAATTCCAAGTTTGATTCTAAATATTTAATGTAGGACACATATATGATTGAAGTTGGACATTTGGTTCATATATCGATTTCTGGTTTACCTCCAACCACCACAGAAGAAATACATAGTTCTATAGTTGGTGCTTATATCTTGCCACGTAGACCCAAAATATTAAAATCCAAAAAGATTCTTTCAAAAGAAAACTTGCATCACATTCGACATCCGCTAATGTGACTTGCACCCATTTGGTTAAAGGTCCTTTAGCTTTAAGATGTATTTCTCGAAATATTCTTTCTATATTCATTAGTAATCTTATTATTCCTAAATCTTCATTTTTCATGAAATGTATTATATTTAGGTAATCTAGTAGTGTTTAAAACAAAAATCTGCATCACAGGTGTTCCTCATAAACTCTCAGACAAATTGCTTACCTTTGAATAACAAAAAGCGAAGCAGGACCTAGCAAATGCAAAAAGACATCAAGCATACGAAAATAAACAATGTGAGATGG
This sequence comes from Kingdonia uniflora, assembly GCA_014058105.1. Lineage (NCBI taxonomy): Eukaryota > Viridiplantae > Streptophyta > Magnoliopsida > Ranunculales > Circaeasteraceae > Kingdonia > Kingdonia uniflora. The sequence goes on from JACGCM010000374.1 coordinate 372,190, forward strand.
TCTGTATTTGAGTATAATGCCTTATATTAACAATGTAGTGTATAATCCTATATCTTTATTTTAATCTCTAATATGATATTTTGTAATAGCAAAAGCAAGTTTCGTCCAATCAAGTATTGTCTATCGAACAATGTCAAAAAAGGAAGGTTGATGTTGTGATATCAGGTAATAATATATTCATATCATATTCCTTTACCCAATTATTTCATATTGGACTCTTATATATACATTTACTAAACAGATTCCGATGGAACAAGTATTGATCAATTCGTTGAACAAAACAGAATGCGATTGATTATTTCAAATCCCAGGATTAGCAGTACAATTAATAAAGATATCTCTCAGGCGTGCTTGATTGTGAATACTGTATTGTTGGCTACGGGAAAGCCTATTGATACCATTAAAATTCTTAAATCTGACCAATCTGCAACAACCGTCAATCGGTCTAATATTGTGTCTGCCAATACAACAGGTATGTCTAATGCATGCTGATGAGCGCATAATAATGACATTTTTAATATACTCGAACATGTATTTTAGTCGTCCATTATATTAAATTTTGGGTACTTATGCACATTTGTTTGATTGTAGCTATAGGAGATGGATATTTGAAGCCAAGCTCTTAATGTCAAGTAAAAGTATCTCTAGCAGTTCATAGTACAAAAATTCAAATAAACAATATATTTGGTCTCAAGGTTGAAGAAATATATGCAAAAATATTATTGAAGAATAAAATCAAAGAATATATTACATCCAAGATTCTTGCAGATATTTTATATTGAAGATATATGTAAGACTCTCCATGAATAAAGATCTCTACATCACTTAAGGAAATTATATGCAAGAATATTAGGTGATTGGATGTAATATTAGATGATATTATTGTGAAAATATTCTTTAGAATTTAATGTATAGTTTCTAAATTTAGGTTGTTTCTCCTATAAATAGAACCCTCCCCCCATTATAATTGGGCATCTCATATTGGAGACACTTAAGAAGAAATAAAGTCTTAGTTTTATTTAATTATATTCTCTATCATTTATTTCCTTTTGTAAATAATTAGTTGTTAATGCAATGAAGTCCGAGATGAGCCGCTAATCTCCTAGCTAAGGCTAGGATGAGGCCTCTTCTTGGATGATCAATAGTTGGTATTGATTAGGTTCAAATTAGTTTATTCTTAGTACTTTATGATTGATAAATTTGTATATCATAACGAAGGCTTGACCATAGCTTCAGTTTGGTGTACGATAACTTTGGATACAAACAAGTACCATTAACTATAGACTTGATTTAGAGTTCTAAACAAGAAGAAACACTAGAGAACTCTCTCAAGCCTAGCCATGGCTGAGTTGATAATTCTCTAAGACACTCTTCACCATCACTTAAAAGCATAACCACTAAATGCTTGACCATAGATTTAGTGGTTTATTTTATAATATCGTATGTGTCTTAACAAGAACATATGATGGGTCGAGATATTAAGATCTAGTTATATATCGATTAGTACTTTGAAAGGTAGAGGCCTAGTCCGAACCTTAGGTCTCTCCCTCATTAAGTTTTATAATTAATTTTTATTTCTTCTTCTTAGATTTATCACTTATAAAATAGTAATTCGGCCGAGAAAGTATTTGTTTTCCCAAACCTCCTGATGGATTTGATTCCACATATCTGTGCTTTAATTCGACAACCATACTTTGAGCGGGTATTTTGCTAGAGGCCATAAAAACCTCTTATCAAATGGCGCCGCTGCCGGGGAGGTAATTGTAAAGGCAATTCTTTTTAATATCGTATTTTTGTTATTGTTTTTTTTTTTTGTGAGTTTTCCCTTCAGTAGTTTCAACTTTATTAAATAAAATAAAAAAATTGGTTAGGTCTTTTGGTGGTACAATAGATCAGTGCTTTCAAGAGGTTGCTTGTACGTTTTGGTACGTGGGTACAACAGTGCTTGAAGTAGGTTCTCCGTACGACTTATACAGAGTTCTTTGAGAAGGTGTTAGTTTAGCATATTCAGCCCTTTGCATCTCCTCAATGTAAGTATTTTATTTTGGAGTCTCAGAGGTATCCTAAATCCCGTATGTTCTGTTTATTCTTTAAAGTTCTTTGAATCGTGCTTGTAATTTCTCTCTGGGTGTAATGCACTTCTTTTATATTTGTGTTGTATTTTGTGCACATTATTTTGCATATTTTTATCTCGACCCATCCCTGTGAATTTCTTTTTTTGATATAGAGTTGTTGGTGCTCAGTTGGTACATACAAGCTAACTAAAGTGCTTAGTTATTGGTCATTGGCTATTGGTGATTGGTTAGTACTCCATCATATACTTTGTTCCAAATGTTCTTCACCTACTATATCTAGAAGCCAGCATTAAATCATAAACTTGCTAATGACCTCATTGGTCAAGCATTGAAGTGCATATCAGACCCATCTCCTCTTGGTCTAGCAAACTTCTTTTAAAGTAATTCATAAAACCACTTGTATTAGTTGTTATTGGGCACTGCTTCTGTTGATAATTTTTGACTTTTTGTTCGAATAGACTATTTATATAGAAAAATATCAACGTGCTTGGCTAGGAACTTGGTTTTTGATCATTAAATGATGATTTTTTGAGGACCATTACTTGTTGTTACATCTTTACTATTTATATTGAAGCAATTTTCCCTATTTCATTGGCATACATTTGGCATTCACACGACATTGTAGTTTTAAGAAAGATCTTGGCCTTGCAAGACAAAAAAGTGTGGGGACAAAAAATACGCAAAGCTCAAAGATCATCGCCTCCATCCTTCTTGTGCCCCCTAAGTGAAGGGACACTTCCTTCTTTCGCACCCTAAGTGAAGGGGCAGCCACAGCTTCCCGGGAAACACTTCCCATAGGCTGGTACCTCTCTAAACTTGACAACTAGAAGGGGTACATATCCGCTCCACCCTGGCACTAGGACATATAAAGTCATGTGGACTGTGCATATACACGCTGCTCTAATAAAAAATTTGTTGTGGTTGGATTGACCTACTGCTATGTTTAAATTTCTTTTCATTCCAGCATTTGTAAAGGTAAATAACTGTTAGAGACTTGCGGGATTTCATTACCCAAAAAGCTCACTAACAAGTGGGACCACCCATTAGGGATATGAAGAAATTTGCATCACGCGAAAATTAAACGTCCCGGACCTGACAATAACTGATAATTAAAAAGATTAGTAGGATTTCCACGGGATTTCATCACCTAATGGATAGGTGTACCAGACTGGGATTCAAAAATAGGTTTGGGGGATACGACCCCAGCCTAGCACCGCGAAATATATGTTATAGGTTTGCGACTCCACCATTCTGAGTGCTGATGTACGATAAGACGACTCGCTCGAGCATGAGGACTAAACATCTACTCTAAGCTAGTACTAGCACAGTGACGTAGGGGAGTGTAGGAACCAAAGACTTTGACCATCCTACTCTTTGTGAACATAGAAGATTATAGGGAAGACCTAATTATTTCTTCTAAGAAAATGTTGAAGTGCTAAAGTTTTAGGCTTGACTAATTTTTTTTATTGGGTGTTAAATTAATTGTAAAATGTCATACATGCAAGAACATTAGAAATCATACGACTCACATTTTAACATCCCACAATATTCTCAAAATCATTTTCAATCATGGAATCACCAAAATTCTCAATATGTGGAACCTTTCCAACCTCATTCCTATATGCAGACCCATCAATCTTTTCAGTCATTTAAACAGTTCCCACCCGCTCCACCTAAACCATCTTTGGAAGATGCCCTTGCTCTTTTCATGCAACAATCAATGGAAAAACAAAATAATCAATGGAAAGTCAACAAGCGTTGTATTTTTAGCAACAAATGATCCAATTCCAACAACAATCTTTGGTGAATCAAAATTCTATATCTCAATCATCTCTAGGTTAGAGACTCAGATAACTTAGTTGCCAACCACATGGACTGAAAAAGAGTACAAAAAACTTCCAAGCAATGAAGAAGAGCTATCAGAAGTTAAATCCCTTTGTGATTTAAAGAATGATGAATTCAAGCGTAATCATGGAATGTTTTCGCCGTGGGGTGAATGGATGCCATATTACGAAACAGATTTAGAAGATGAATATTTTAAGGTTGACGATCCTATGTCACAAGATGATCTTAAAGAAACGGCTAACATGTTTAATAAAATTCTTTCTCAATCACCTCCTAATTCCGCCCTCAACATTCAACTACCAATGTCATTATCCATCCCTTCACCGATTGAGCTCCACCAATTCACAAATGATATCATGACAGAAATAGTGTATTTTTCTAAATTCTTAGACAATTTCTCAGGTGATGAGGATGATGACCAATTTCCTGGAAGTGTGAATTCAACATCGATTCTTGATAAAATACGAGCTCCATCTTTATCTATCTTCCTTGAATCCATACCTCCATCGCCTGAGCCTAATGGGGTAACTATTACCATAAACGATTTTGAGGTCTTGTACAAAGATAACTCTTGCTGTATTTCTGTTGATGGATGTTTAAATTATTTCGAGGACTCGAATGATCCTGAGATACGTGAAATAGTACAATCATTAGTATCTGAAAATATGTTTTAACTTGGCCATGTCCCTAAGCCAATGAATATCCACGTCAATGGTCAGGATGAGTCCCTTGATATTAGTTATGATTTTAGGCACATAAATTTTAAATTTTTGTTAAAGTCAATTGTTCCCCGATCCCCGCATCCACAAATATGTTATACAGTTTTTCTTATACTAAAAGAAAATAACAATTTGTAAAATTTTAATTTTGGGGATGCCCCACAAACTTGCTTTTTCAGAACCACCTATCACATTTTTTGGAATATCAACGATAACATGGGGGTTTTGAAAATTTTCAAAGAAAATATCAATTTAGGAAAATCGAGTTTTAAATCTAGTACATTTTCGGGGATGAATACTTGTATACCAATCTTCTTATTTACTGCACCACGTAGTAATCATATGATTGAATTAAAAATTCTAAAGGAAAATATGTTCCATGGGTATGTGTTTGCTTTATCTTGGAGAAAATGGGTTTTCTTAATTTCTCTAAAATATTCAACATGCAATCATCAAATGATAGGCAAAGTTTTTAGAAAAAATCTTTTTCATAGTAAATTTGTTTTATACTCTATCTGGTTTTTACATAATACACTACACCAAAATAAGAAAATTGCCACAGTCTTTTTTTTTTTTGCCACGGGTAATTGCTGTAGTTTATATGAGACAGAGTTTATCCGTGGAAAATAGAGTTGGGTCGGCGGTAATTTTATTTTCCAGCTTTCCCTCATTTTTTTTCCCGTGCGGTTTTATTTTATAATTTTGGTTTGAGTCGGCAAACAGAGGACCAAACTCTCAAACTTCTCAAAAATCAAAATTCCTTGATCAGAAACCCTAAAACCAAAAATTAAACTCAATTATTCTTCAAATTTGTTGATCTCAACAATGGGTTAGTCAATTTTGTCTATATCTTAGTTGATGCCATTAGATTTGCTAATTTACCGATTAGGTATGATGATGAAACTGAGGTTCATGGGAGGACCAGTGTCATGATCAAAAACATTCCTACCAAGCTTAGGTATCTCTCCCACTCTCTTTTGTGATTTTTTTGGTTGTTTTTGAGTTAATTGTGTGTTTTGGATGGTTGCAGTAGGACTAAACTGATAGAGTTGCTAGACATCTATTGTGGCAATGAAAACAAGAGGGTTGATGAACAATATTTAGGATTGGAATCTTGTTAAGAAGAGATGTATAAGTTTGATTTTCTGTACTTGCCTATAAACTTCAGGTACAGTTAATCTCTCTCTCTCTCTCTCTTTGTGGGATTTGTAGGTAAAATGATGGTTTGATAATATGGGGTTAGGCTTTTGGCCTTTGGGTTTACAGGACTAGGTTGAATCTGGGGTATGCCTTTGTGAACTTCACAAGGTCTGTTGGGGCAGTGAGGTTCTTCAGGTGCTTCAAAAACTTTGGTTGGAAGAGCTTTGATTCTAGAAAAGTGTGTGAAATGGAGCTTGCTAGAGTTCAGGTCAGATTTCATCATCATCATCATGTGTTCCTATTAATATTTGAGTTATCTTTCTTTGTTTTTAAGTACAAAATGTTTGAGTTAATAGTCTTATCTTGAGTTGAGATCAAAGTATCAAACTCTTGACTTTTGTTTTGCTTGTACCCATGACTTCCCCTTTATTGTTAATGTAGATGATGCCCAATCAAATCTTAAAATGTGGGTCTCTTTTTATCAAGCAAAATTTTACCCCTTTTATGTGCTTTCGTACAGGATATAAATGCCGTATGAGATAATTGTAATATTTATCAATGCAATCCATTTCTTTTTCGGGTCCAAATAATCGACTTGGTCCAATTAAACCCCATATTACAGAAGTGTCGAATGTCACTCGGAACTTAGGGCAAGTCCATAGACTATCAGGATGTAGAGATTCAGCGTCACATATGTTTTTGACGTTCCCTTACATCCACCATGCTACTAAAAGATAGACTGTTCCCGCAATCATATTTCCAACAAGATTCAAAATCAAAATAATAGTGAATTAAACACAGCACTGCATTAAGCGAGATTCTTGCAGTTAATGCCATAATTAGGAGTTTATCAAGGACATGCCTGAGCTGTGAACATGCATCTTGATGGGATTTTTAGGTAGTGCCCAAGTTTCAGATCAAATAAGAAGGAAAGTGCATGGACAGTACTGATTCTCCCATAAATCTTGAAAAGCAGATTAGCTATCGGTTTCCCTGGTAGGAGGATATACTCGATTATAAACTGTGCTATTATATCGTACCCAGGTTGCTGCACAAAAATAGTCACTTGATCATCACATTTTGGGGAAATAATTGTTTGTTAATTCCCATAATGTTACTGAGATAGGGAAATACTGTTTGATAGAATACCTAGTTTGTAGTTGCTTGAATGACTACTATTGGAAGGGTAATGACCCACACTAAAAAGAAAGCAAAGAGCATCCCCCACCATGGGAGCTGCACGTCTTTCTTCCAAACGAACGACATTAAGAGAGAAAATATTTTGATCAAAAATCCTATTCGTGGAGTGCTCTGCCGCATAAAAATCATGATAAAAGATTATCATAGTTATTCTAAAGAGTTTCCATCAAAAAATTCCCTGTGTAGTCAAGACTATAAAAAGATCACAAATGAAATTCAAACTCTTCTTATAATATGCCTTCATAACAGTAATGGCCCCAATAGAGTTAGCATCACCACCACCACCACCACAATTAGTAAATATAGTAATAATCGCATGTTCCTTCATATAAAAGGGTCTTGGATTCAAACTAAACCTCCAGCCCAAAACCTTATGCGAGTTTTATTGGATCATCACTTAGCAACGTTTACAGAAACAATAGGAATAGCAGAAAGAAACCTGTTGGAGAAGTCTTACTTCTTGAGGACAAGTAGGAATTCTCATCAAACCAATACCAACCATTAGAAGACCGTAACATCCTAGAAGCGTCTACTGGTAGCGGCAAACAAAAAAAATGGTAGGATAATATATCAAAAAGTAGTAGAGCATAAGCCATATAACAAAAATAAGAATAATTGTTTCTCATCCTACCAACCAATATGAGCATACAAAAGAGTTATAGAAATAAATGCATACACTAGCTACAAATATCTTTATAAATGTCACTTTTTCTCATCCTCTCTATGCTTTAGATTCCTGTGTATTTTTAGATTAAGGAGTCCAACTTCGATCCCTTAAGAGACCGACATAGACAACAAAGATCAGGTTAGGAGAGAGCAGACAATAGAATCCCATGTTGCAAGCTCGTGGAACATTTGGAGAGATAAAAAATGATGGAGATCTATACGCGAGCACAGAAAAATGTCGAGGGAATAATGTTTAAAGCGATTTGTGCATGAAACGGATTTGATAGAAAATCCACCTAAAGTAGTTGTTCAGTTGTGAGTTGCAGAGCATGAGATCTAGACATAATGAAAGACAAGATTGGACTTGCATGAATGCGTGGATCGGGATGGCCCTTTCGGTTAGTTCTACACCTACCCCCCAAGTGAGCGATATACCAGGTGACAATGGTGCCTATTTCCATTGGTGTCTAGTTCTTTCTGAAATGGAGCGACTGAGAGATTCTATTTACAAAGCTTGTAGTTTTTGTACCCTATGAGGCGTCTTCGAATGATCAGAGATGTCATGGCATGTTGTTATGGCATGTTGAGGTATTGAATTGTTGCTATAGCAACAGTTGACATGCTAACTATAGATAGTATTATGCATTGTTACGGACATCACTTTAGGAGATGATGTTAATGCTACTATTGCAAGTGTGAAGGGCTGAGGCGCCGACATGTGCATCTTTTGTTTCCATTGCAATTTATACTATTTTCTGATTAGATGTTCTCTTGGCCGACTCTAAAGGGCTGTGAAATGTAACATCTGCAATTCCAACATTTAATCAAGGGCATCTTCTTTAGACATGTAGTCATAGCTAAAGATGATTTTGTTCACCCCATTTTAGTGAGAAAGAAAAAACTATCCATCTTAATTCCTAAGAGCAATAAGTGTTATAAAAAGGTATAAACCCTCTGATTACCTCTAAAAGATCCATTACGTCAAATATATTGGTATGTATCCAACTGGAATATTCTCTGAAACGACCACTCAAATGGCACCTTCACGGATCACTTTCTGTATTAGAAAACATTATATGATTTAGCACCGAATATATTTTCCTTGATTAACTTCTGTTAAAAGTAGTCAGAATGATTGATATACATACTTGAACGCCATCTGTTATCGAGCGGACGACATGAGGCACATAGGTACTGATTTCTTCAACTTGTTTCCCTTGGAAGAAAGCGTAGTTGCAGTCGTTGCCTCCGATCTCCCCAACAAATACAAGAGCCCTTTGAGGCCTCTTCTCACAATCTGAAATAATTAAGCAGTAACGGTACAATTAGAATGCCATATTAACTAGAAATAAGAATCTTGTCAACTTAAAAAATATTTTTCAAAAACTAAACCTTTGTGTTTGGCAAAGTACTTGAGATGGTTTCTGAACCAGTTCAGCTACAAACTGTGGGGACTGTTGCGCTGGGGTACATGAATACCCCTTGCCGTGAAAAAAGAACTATTCAGTGCAGTACTACCGGCGACTGCAAAGTTAACTCTGTCATCCTTTAGCACAAACGGCTACAGATACGGGTTTAAAAGAGCAAGGTTAAGCGCCATAGATGTGATGAAAACAACAGATTACAGTTAGTCAATTGCGGCTAATATAGTGTACAGTACAAGTATAAAATATATGTTATGGTTCAATCTATCTTTTCTGATATTTCTACTGCAGGAATGGTATATTGTCGATATAATGTATACATATGTGACTACTGTGCTTGTATAAAGAAATCACCTTTCGGAATATACCCTGATTTTGCAGATTTATCATCTTAAGTTAAGTTTTTTCATTTAAAAAAGTATATGTTTATATATGGGAATTGTATATCGCATGATGAATATCGTAATACTTTTGCTATACGATATGATGGATTATGTTCATTATGGATTAAAGTTATGCGTATTTATGATATTCTGGATCTTTTGTAGTAAAAAAGATGGTTATCAGATTTGCTAAGTGTCCTTATCAGCCTAGTTTTAATATTTATCAGCTTGGATCTTATGCTTAAGATTGGAAATATGTTTTACAACGGACACATCCAAAGCTGCAACAATGGTATGTTGATTTTCTAATTCTCAGTTGATAAATAATTCTTTTATGGAGTACATCAGGCGTATTTTTATCTTGATTTACATGAAAATAAAAACTATCCAGTATATTGGACCGCTTTATAGATGATAACAATGTGCAATCTGTTTATCTTGGTAAATCAGAATATTTCCAGTTTATGCAAATATCTTAGGATTGTAAATATTTTTTACAACCGAAACATCTAAAGTTGCAAGAACGGGATGTTCTTGATTAATCAATAAATAATATTACTACGACAAATGCCAAGATATGTCTGACTTCAGGTATTGTTTATCTGTGTGTGTGTGTGTGTGTGATTTGTAGGTAAACTAATGTTTTTATAACATGGGGTTATGCTTTGTAGGACTGGGTCGAATCTGGAAAACTTTACAAGGTCTGCTGGGGCAGTGCTGTTCTTCAAATGCTACCATAACTTTGATTGGAAGAGTTTTGATTCAAAAAAAGTGTGTGAAATCAAGCATGCAAGAGTTCAGGTCAGATTTCATCATCATCATAATATGTTTGAGCTATCTTTATTTATTTATAAGTGAGATCAAAGTATCAAACTATTAACTTTTGTTTTGTTTGTGCTTTTTTGTACTTTTTGTAGGGGAAACAAGGACTGGTAATGCACTTTGAGAACTCTTATTTCAGGTGTGAAACTGATAAGTACTTGCCTGTGAAGTTTTCTCCGGCGGCACGGGATGGCTTGCTTTCGTGTGCATTTCCGGCAGGTGTAACAAAGAACCAAAAAATGAGCCCAAATGCTAGGCTATTCTCCTCTTCTCTTCAATGTAACACCAAACTCCTCTTCTCTTCTCCTCCATACTTTCCTTTACCCGTACCGCCACCACCTTCACCAGTTTTGAGTTTCATCCACCTTTTGCGCATCACTTTGTCCCACCACAGTACCCCATGAAACCATTCTCTTATTTTTTACTACAACCAAACCTGCAATCTTACACAATAACCATTATCACAACAACCATTACCATTATCAGAACAACCATTACCATTCCACTGTATTCATAAATATTGCGCTTGTTAGATTCCTCAACGTTGCCGAATAATGGTAGAAATTTTCTTATTATTCAATTTATCAATTTTTTTAGCATACCAGTAACATATGAGCTGATGAAAAAGTTTTTTTTTGCGTTCCAGTGGCATTCTATTTTGTAAAATGATTTCATACTTGGTCTATGCAGGCAAAAATTCTTATATCAAAGCTGACACAGGAGAAGAAATCTGCTATTCAACAGAGCAACAAGCTTCGTGAGGAACTGGTAAAAAGTTTATTACCTAATTATATCTATCTAAATTTACTTCTGGTTAGTAATAATTTTTTGGAAGTGTCACATAATGACATAATTGCAATTTACCTTATGTGTTTAAAACTACCACCATAAGTCACATGTTTACTGCTGGTTAGTAATCATCTTTAGGAAGTGTCGCATAATGACAAAACGACAGTTTACCTTATGTTCTTAAAACTACCGCCACCCTGAGTCACATATTTACTTAATTTACACGGTTGAAGCATGGATCTTCCAAATATCTCTTGAATTTAATCCTCAATAATAGACTCCACTCATTGTCGATGGAAGTCTATTAGTAATTTTCAACTTGCATGGACCTTCACTTTTTTTTTCTTTTTTTCCTGCTGTTTCTATGAATTTAGGATGATTCTCGAAACATTTTCTAGTCAATTTTTATTGATGATGAAATGTCTTAGTTTTTCAATATAAATTTTATAGATTTTATTTTTTCTTGTTTCCATTAGCTATAGAAGCCTTTTTATAGCGTAAATGTTAATGCGAACTATGTTCTAAAGGACTATGGCCTCCTTGTTAAATACCTTGGTCTGGCTATTGAAATGACCCAGATTTTTCTTTTATATATATATATCTTTCTATATTTAATTATGCATCCATTTTTTTTTTTTGACTTCATGTATTGTGTTTCATCATTTTATTGTTGAAGCTATTAGTATGGTATTTAGGCTTACTGTCGATGTGAATATTAGAGCACCGTTTTACCCGTAGGAGGTAGACTTCGTTATGGCTATTGCTTAAACTCTGTTGTGGGAGGAAGAGTCCTGTTGGAAAACAGGGCATGGTTGATGCTATTGTGGGCTGCCATTGTGGGCTGAAAACAGAATTAATAGAAGAGAGAGAGGAACCATTTCAGATTAAAGTTAAAGTGAGGGAGAAAGAGTTGCTACAGTTTGAGAGTAAAGGGAGGAAGAGCTGTTGTCGTTTGAGAAAGGGGATATGGAGACGGGTTTGGTGGTGGTGATGAAGATCGGAGAGAAATTGATAGTTACTCTTTTCTTCTCTAAGTATCCTCTCAAGTTCACCATCCCCAACAAGGTCGGTCCCTCCAACATCGAAATTGCTAGGATTGATGATGATGGGAGCGTTATAATGGCGTATAGGCGGTCTTCGATTGGGTCTTTTTAGGAGGTTTAGTGCTTTGGGTTTTGTGGTTTCTATTGTGGTTGGGAAGATGAGGTGTGGCTGTTCTAGAGAGGTGGTGTAGCTGTTCTAGAAAGAAGCTGCGGCTGCTATCCAGAGAGGGCTGCCTGAATCCGGCAGTTGTTGTTGTTTTGTTTAAGTTTTTGCTACCCTTGTTACTATTGTTCTTGAGGTAAAGTGAGGGCTGTTTTACCTTCTTCGAACACCGGATGTGTGATTGTTGGGCGACTGATTTGGTGGGTTTAAAGTTGAATATCTTCATGTGATTGTGGGTGATCGGAGTAGCGCAACATAGCGTGGTGGACCGTGTGTTTCGATGCAGTCTTGTTACAGAATTCAGGTGTGGTGCTGATTTGAAACTCAGTTTCGGGTGAGGATCCTTTGTTGGAATTGTATTTGGGCTCCGGGCCTTGATAGTGGTTGATGTTGTAGTGTTCCTGTCCTTTCCGTGATTGATTTGGATTTCCGGAAGTCGATTCGCGGAGACCCTTTCCGTTGGGGTGCTGTTTGGACAGCTACACTGAGATTGTCGTTCCGAGCGAGGTTTTATCAGGCGAATTTTATCTTCCTTAATAACTAGACCATTATATTAATTTGTGAGTTATTGTATCACATAGTTTATCATGTTTATTATTTGTGATTAGGTTAGTATTGGGTTAATTGCTTAGGGCACTTTACGGGTTATCCGTTTGGTATACCTCAGGCGAGAGTACTTAAGGGTTTGATAAGTTTGTAAAACCCGAGTTAGTTGTAAGTTTAGTTACTAGATAGAACCTGGAGGTTATGTTTAGTCATAGGTAGTTGCTCTCAGTTGTCGTTGATGTGACGATAACTCATAAGATTCCTCTTAGACCGATTTCATTTAGGGTGGTTATCACAAATCTTTTCTTCTTCGAGGTTGAGAGCAAAGGCATTTCTCGGTGTATTGCGAGGCCTCAGCATTGCTTTATATATATATATATAATATATATTGAGTATGGTATTGTTGGTTAGTTATTAGGGTGCCCATCTTGTTTCAGGGCACTAGTAACTAGGTTTGGCTATTAGTGAAGATGTATGGACGACGTGTGGTTTAACCACCATTTCTCTGAGACAGTGTTGTTCGGAGACTATAGTTCTCACATTATAGTATAGCACCTTGGTTAGTTTAGGTTGCTAGAGTTGGTTCCAGAGTAGTCTTGGGGCGACATAGCTTCAGTAAGACATGATCTTCGATTCGGAGCTCGTCCTCTTACCTGCTATTGTTTTGATTAGTCTTTGGACAAGTTAAGGTGTACTCTGTGTTCTCGAGGCCTGGTCCTTGATCACTATCGCTGTGGTTGGTGGTTGTTTGGAAAGTTGGATTCCATGTGGGAGTGTGGTATTTCTTGGACTGTTAGTTATTGATGGTGAGCAGATGGCTTGTCCGTGGTGGTTAGTTGTGGATGTTGAACTTCTGATAGTTTCCTTTAGGATTGTTTGCATATCATGTGGTGACGCTTATTGTCCTCATTATTCTTAGAGCTAATAGAGTTTACCCGTAAGCCTTCTTTCCTCGGGATGAGGCTGTTAGGGTTGTGTTCCTTTCCATCATCTAGGAAGCAGCGATACAGCATGGCGCAGTGAGGTACGCTGCTGTGCCAGGTGGTTTATGAAGTTGTACTTCACCTGAGATGTTGGAATGCGGCTGAAACCTCCTCCTGAATCCGGTTCCTGTACATCCGTACTGGTAACTTATGTACATGATTAGGAAGATTGTGAGGCAGTTCTGTTATTGGGGATTGTTGGCTACTTGTTGAACACTTGTAGGTCACCCCATGAGTACTTGTTTGTGTTGATAGCTAGAGTACTGTAGCATTTGATGGTAATCATATTGCTTTGAGGAATCTTACAGGCTAATGTTGTTTAGATGTCATGACGGTTAAGTTGTTGTTCATCTAGGTTTAGATGGTGCAACTGTGTCATAGGAGGGCACCTGTGTTAGTTTTGGTTGCCACGTTCTCAGACAGATAGTTATCCTATTGTGTGCTGGCTGTGTTAGCAGTGGTTGGGTTTCAGTCTTTAGGATTTTTGCTCACATCCATAAATAATATATTCTCTCCTTATCTTACTGGGATTGGATACATAAATAGCTCCTCATCGGCTGATCCTCGAAAGGTTTAGGGATTCCTTAAATCGGGTTAAAATAGAAGGTGGGTCCAGGATGGATACTATTATACCTAGTCACCCATTCGGTAGTGTGGGATGGTATGAGACAATATTTACAATCTGGTACAGAGCTTATCCTGGAGGTTGAAATGTCTCGGAATGTATATATAGTTCGGACGTTGGCTCCGTGGGATTTGATAGATTGATGTAATATCCTCATAGTTTGGTCGAGCTAGTGCAGTACATCATAACCATGTATCCAACAATATCCGGTAAGATAAATCCTTTTTCATCAGTTGTCAGCCCACTTTAGTCTTGTGGGCTAGCCCTTAGGGTTGACATCTCTAAAGCATCCTGCATCATCATCATCATCATTATCATCATCATCATCATCAAGCATATCATTGTATCTTTGCATATATCCAATTCGTTGGTTCTTCTGATAGAAATCCTTAACCCTTTCTGCAATATGCTTAATATAGAATGTTCTGCACTTGGGATAATCATAAGATTATCTCTTTCCATCATATCATCATCATAACATAACATTGTATTGGGATAATTATGGGATTATCCTAGTTCATCAAATTCTTCTCCCCTTATCTTAATTCCTCTTCACCTAATTGATTTGCAGTATAATTTGATTCATCTTCCTTCTACATACTCCTCTCCTCACTACATCTTTTCCCTCCCTCTTCTGTATCTAATTAAGTTATTTGGTTAATTAGTTTGGTTACTTGCTGTGAGCTTTAGGCTGGTATTTGGTTGTGGGTGATCTCGCTTAGCTTGGAATAGCTTCAGGGTTTTACCTGGTTAGGGTTTGGGTAATCCTGTTGGATTATTGTGAGCCAATGGTGTTTACCGTCATGTGTGATTGTATTTCTGAGGTAGGTTAGTTGTCCTTGGGACTGGAGTGTAGTTATGGTCTTAGCACTCTTTTGCTAGAGGTGTATATATATAATTATAGTATAGTTACATATAATCATTAGACTAGCTATATACCTATTAGGCATCCTTGGTACTTATATATATATATATATATATATTATTTATCGTTAGATATTATTTTGTCTTATTATTATTTATATCCATCTCATTGGTTAGTATAATCGTTTAGCTATTCTTGGGAGTTAGTGAGCTCGTTGTTTGCTCACTCTCGTATCCCCCTTTCAGTGGTAGGTTGTTTCAGGTTTTAGTTACTGCTATGGCGATCTTTTAGAATCTAAGCTGGAGGCTCAATCTCCAGTAATTATTGTTGGGCTTGCTGCGTAGAGGTTTGAATAATCTCACGTTTTGATATTATTATCTTAGTTTTCTGCCATTTCTATTTTTTTCCTTATTACTCTGTCGTGATACTATTGTGAATGACTGGGCCAGAATTTGTCTATGACTCAGTTGTTCGTGGGGCGAATCTTTGGATTCCCCGACCTGTACATCCTCGAATCTCAGTAATTGGCCTAGCTACCGATTACTTGATTTTGGGGCGTGACAGTCTTGGTATCAGAGCTCTAGGTTAACACCTATCTCGGTATTTAGCACTCATAGGTTGAACTATTCTTAAAACGAGTTAGGATGATTCCTTGGTGTCCTGTGTCTTTCTCGCAGGTTTGGTTAGAGAGTTTATCTCTTGAGACCTTCTGCGTATAGACTTCTAGCATAGGTCTAGTGTGTAGGCTTTTACTGTAGATTTAGAGGACTCAAGATTTTTATCTTGAATCCTTAGAATGGTGTTTGATTGGCTTCTAGTGGTAGTGGTTTCCCTATTTGTTTTGGTGTGGGGTTTCGACTTTAAATTTGTGATTTTACGCTATTTGGACGACGTTATGTTTGTCGTCGCAGTAGTTTTGACGTGTGTTCCATTTTAGTATTTCTCTTATCGAGTTTCGGGTATTTGCTCTTAATCTAATCTAGATCGATCTGGATATTAGATCCGATCGTTTGGATTGGTTTTCATTATTTACTGAAATGCATCGTTTTAACCGATTATTTCCATCTCTTGTGTCGCGGACTTGATCTCATAGCAGACGTGTTATAAGACTGGGGATCGTGTGCACATCAGATTTTGTCATTGTTCATATAAGGAAAGAGACATCATATTCCACTTTCCCCTTATGTATTTGACATTCTTAAACAAGGTGTTTTTTTTTATTTTTTATCAAACTATATATATTTTCATACAAATCATATATTAATGTATTTTACCCATAATCTATGATATATTATTTTTGCTATAATGTGGTGCATCTGAACAGGGAGTTCAGGGGGGTTTCTATTTTATCGACCTTGTGTAACCACTAGTACGATATGGTTACACATTGCAATTTGAAATATACTATCCTATACATTAGAAGTTATGTTAAATTTTTGGATGAAATTCTTTTAAGAAGGGTAGAATGTAATGACCAAGATTTTTCTTTTATATATATATCTTTATATATTTAATTATGCATCCATATTTTTTTTTTGTGACATCATCTATTGTATTTTATCATTTTATTGCTGTAGCTATTAGTATGGTATTTAGGCTTACTGTCGATGTGAACATTAGAGCACCATTTTACCCGTAGGAGGTAGACTTCGTTGTGGCTATTGCTTAAACTCTGTTGTGGGAGGAAGAGTCTTGTTGGAAAACAGGGCATGGTTGATGCTATTGTGGACTGCCATTGTGGGCTGAAAACAGGGCTTGGTTGATGCTATTGTGGGATGCCATTGTGGGCTCAAAATAGGTCTTGGTTGATGCTATTGTGGGCTGCCATTGTGAGCTAAAAATAGGATTAATAGAAGAGAGAGAGGAACCATTTCAGATTAAAGTTTGAGTGAGGGAGAAAAAGCTGCTGCTGTTTGAGAGTAGAGGGAGGAAGAGTTGTTGCCATTTAAGAGAGGGGATATGGAGACGGGTTTGGTGGTGGCGATGAAGATCGGAGACAAATTGATAGTTACTCTTTGCTTCTCAAAGTATCCTCTCAAGTTCACCATCGCCAACAAGGTTGGTCCCTCCAACATCAAAATTGCTAGGATTGATGATGATGGGAGCGTTATAATGGCTTATAGGCAGTCTTCGATTAGGTTTTTTTAGGGGGTTTGGTGCTTTGGGTTTTGTGGTTTCTATTTTGGTTGGGAAGATAATGTGTGGTTATTCTAGAGAGGAGGTGTGACTGTTCTAGAAAGAAACTGTGGCTATTATCGAGAGAGGGCTGCCTAAAACCGGTAATTGTTGCTGCTTGGTTTAAGTTCTTGCTGCCCTTGTTTCAACTGTTCTAGAAGTAAAGTGAGGGTTGTCTTGCCCTCTTCGAACACCGGATGTGTGATTGTTGGACGACTGATTTGACGGGTTTAAAGTGGCATATCTTCATGTGATTGTGGGTGATTGGAGTAGCACAGCATAGCGTGGTGGACCGTGGATTTTGATACAGTTTTGTTACTGAATTCAGGTGTGGTGCTGATTTGAAACTCAGTTTCGGGCGAGGATCCTTCATTGGAATTGTGTTTGGGATCTAGGCCATGATAGTGGTTGATGTTGTGGTGTTCTTAGTCCTTTCCGTGATTGATTTGGAGTTACGGAAGTCGATTCCCAGAGCACATTTCCGTTGGGGTGCTGTTTGGACAGTTTCTCCAAGATTGTCGCTCCGAGCGTGGTTTTATCTGGCGCATTTTTTCTTCCTTAATAACTAGGCCATTATATTGATTTGTGAGTTATTGTATCACATAGTTTATAATGTTTATTATTTGTGATTAGGTTAGTATTGGGTTAATTGCTTAGGACACTTTACGGGTTATCCGTTTGGTATACCTCAGGCGAGAGTACGTAAGGGTTTGATAAGTTAGTAAAACTCGAGTTAGTTGTAAGTTTAGTTACTAGATAGAACCTGTAGGTTATGTTTATTCATAGGTAGTTTTTCTCAGTTATCGTCGATGTGACGATAACTCATGAGATTCCACTTAGGCCGATTTCATTTAGGGTTGTTATCACGAATATTTTCATCTTTGAGGTTGAGAACAAAGGCATTTCTCGGTGTGTTGCGACGCCTCAACGTCGTTTAAATATATATATATATATATATATATATATATATATATATTGAGTTTGGTATTGTTGGTTAGTTATTACGGTGTCCAGCTTGTTTCAGGACACTAAAAAATTTGTTTGGCAATTAATGGAGATGTATGGACGGCGTGTGGTTTAGCCGCCATTTCTTTGAGATAATGTAGTTCGGAGACTATAGTTCTCACCTTATAGTATAGCACCTTGGTTAGTTTAGGTTGCTGGACTTGGTTCCAGGGTAGTCTTGGGGCGACATAGCTTCAGTAAGACATGGTCTTCGATTCGGAGCTCGTCATCTTGCCTGCTATTGTTTTGATTAGTCTTTGGACTAGTTAAGGTGTACTCTGTGTTCTCGAGGCCTTGTCCTTGATCACTGTCGCTGTGGTTGGTGGTTGTTTGGAATGTTGGATTCTATGTGGGAGTGTGGTATCTCCTGGACTGTTAGTTATTGATGGTGAGCAGATGGCTTGTCCGTGGTGGCTGGTTGTGGATGTTGAACTTCTGATAGTTTTCCTTAGGATTGTTTGCTTATCTTGTGGTGACACTTATTGTCCTCATGATTCTTAGAGCTAATAGAGCTTACCCGTAAGCCTTCTTTCCCCGTGATGAGGTTGTTAGGGCTGTGTTCCCTTTCATCATCTAGGAGGCAGTGAGACTGTATGGCGCAGTGAGGTACGCGGCTGAGCAAGGTGGTTTATGAAGTTGTACGTCACCCGAGATGTTGGAATACGGCTGAAACCTCCTCTTGAATCCGGTTCTTGTACATCCGTACTGGTGACTTATTTAGGAGGATTGTGAGGCAGTTCTGTTATTGGGGATTGTTGGTTACTTGTTGGACACTTGTAGGTCACCCCATGAGTACTAGACTGTGTTGACAGCTAGAGTACTATAACATTTAATGGTAATCATATTGCTTTGAGGAATCTTAGAGACTGATATTGTTTAGATGTCGTGACGGTTAAGTTGCTGTTTCATCTAGGTTTAGATGGTACAACTAAGTCACAGGAGAGCACCTGTGTTAATTTTTGTTGCCACAGTCTCAGGTAGGTGGTTACCCTATTGTGTGTTGGCTGTGTTAGCAGTGGTTGGATTTTAGTCTTTAGTATTTTTGCTCACATCCATAGATAATATATTCTCTACTTTTCTTACTGCGATGGGATACATAAATAACTCCGCATCGGCTGACCCTCGAGAGGTTTAGGGATTCCTTAAATCGGGTTAAAATAGAAGGTGAGTCCAGGATGGATACTATTATACCTAGTCACCCATTCGGTAGTGTGGGATGGTATGAGACAGTATTTACTATCCGGTACAGGACTTATCCTGGAGGTTGAAATGCCTCAGAATGTATATATAGTTCGGACGTTGGCTCCGTGGGATTTGATAGATTGATGTAATATCCTTATATGTCTAGTCGAGCTAGTGTAGTACATCGTACCCATCTATCAAATAATATCCGGTAAGGTAAATCCTTTTTCAGCAGTTGTTAGCCCAATGACATCGTACCCATCTCTAAATCATCCTGCATCATCATCATCATTATCTTCATCATCATCATCATGCATATCATTGCATCTCTGCATACTTCCAATTCGTAGGTTTTTCTGATCGGAATCCATAACTCTTTATACATTATAGAATCTTCTGCACTTGGGATAATCATAAGATTATCTTTTTCCATCATATCATCATCATAACATATCATTGCATTAGGATAATTATGGGATTATCCTAGTTCATCATATTATTCTCCCCTTATCTTAATTCCTCTTCTCCTAATTGATTTGCGGTGTAATTAGATTCATTATCATTCTACATACTCCTCTCCTCCCAGCATCTTTTCCCTCCCTCTTCTGTGTTTAATTTAGTTATTAGGTTAGTTAGTTTGGTTGGCTGTTGTGTGCTTTAGGCTGGTATTTGGTTGTGGGCAATCTTGCTTAGCTTGTGATAGCTTCGAGGTTATGCCTGGTTGGGGTTTGGGTAACCCTGTTGGATTATTGTGAGCCCAGGGTGTTTACCGTCATGTGTGATTGTATTTCTGAGGTAGGTTAGTTGCTTGTGGCGCTGAGGGCCACGGTAGTGATTAGAGTGTAGTTAGTAGTCCTTGGGACTGGAGTGTAGTTATGGTCTTAGTACTCCTTTGCTCGAGGTGTATATATATAATTTTAGTATAGTTACATATAATTATTAGACTAGTTATATACCCATTAGGCATCCTTGGTATTTATATATATATATATATATATAATATATATATATATATATAATATATATATATATATTATTTATCGGTAAATATTATTTTGTCTTATTATTATTTATATCCATCTCATTGGTTAGTATAATCGTTTAGCTATTCTTGGGAGTTAGTGAGCTCGTTGTTTGCTCACTCTCGCATCCCTCTTTCAGTGGCAGGTTGTTTCAGGTTTTAAATGCTGTTGTGGTGATCTTTGGGGAGCTGAGCTGGAGGCTCATTCTCCAGTTATTACTGTTGGGCTTGTTACGTAGAGGTTTGTAGAATCTTACGTTTAGATATTATTATCTTAGTTTTCCGTTGTTTCTATTTTTTTCCTTATTACTCTGTTGTGATACTATTGTGAATGACTGGGCCTTAATTTGTCTACGGCTCGGTTGTTCGTGGGGTGAATCTTTGGATTCCCCGACCTGCATATCCTCGAATCTCAGTAATTGGTCTAGCTACCGATTACTGGATTTTCGCACGTGACAGCTATGGTCTCTTCAAGACTTAAAGCCAGTTACTGCCTACCTCTTGTGTAGAAGTTGTGCCTAAGAATCAATTCCTGGAAGTGTAGACAAACACTTATCTTATGCTGGAAGATTAGTGTTGTTGAAATATGATTTTTAAGGGATACATATTTACTGGAGCTCTAGTTTCATTCTCCCCCAGTCAACCATCAGCTTGCTAAATCATATTTGTAAGCACTTTCTCCGGTCATGTTCTAATAATGGATACACTGCTGATATGATTAGTTGGGAGACATGTTGCTTTTCTGTTGAAGGAGGTCTTGGGCTGAGAAATATGACTGCAATAAAGCTTTCACCCAAAGGCACATTTGGAATATTATCTCCCAGAAGCAGTCGTTGTGGATTAACTGGGTTTATCTGAATTTAATATGTGGCAGAAATTTTTGGGAGTTTAAAATTCCTCAAAATAACTCTTGGGTGTGGATTAACTGGGTTTATCTGAATTTAATATGTGGCAGAAATTTTTGGGAGTTTAAAATTCCTCAAAATAACTCTTGGGTGTGGAGAAATATTTTCAAAGGGAGAGATATTGCTAAAATGATGGTTACTCATGTTATTGGGAATGGGAATGACAGGCACTTCTGGAATGATCCTCGACACCCCCATGGAATTTTTAGAGGAGTTCTCTCAGCAATACCTCTATGGTTCTTCTTCTCTTAACCTAAATGCCATGGTGAACAACTTTATCCATAACAATAACTGGGTTGTCCCCACTAATGCAGTTTATGACTTGGATTTTTTTTGGGAGAACATTAATGATATTGCCTCTCATCAAGGTGAAAATGATGTAGTATGGACTGTATCTTCAAAAGGTAGCTACAACCTAAGGGATACGGGATACCTACAACTTCATGAGAGATACTAAGAGCAAAGTGAGTTGGGCCAGTCTGGTATGGTTCTCAGGTAACTATCCTAAGCATAGTTTCATTTGTTGGTTGGCTCAGCACAAGAGATTGAAGACCCAAAATAAGCTTGTAAAGTGGGGGGTTGTGATAGTTTTGAAATGCTCTATACTGGAAAGCTGAAGAGTCTTAAGAGCACCTGTTGTTTGAATGTCCTTACTCTAAACCTATCTGGGCTGATCTTTTAAAGACTATGAGATTTAACAGGCAAGTTCTAGAGTGGCATGCCGAAATTCTTTGGTGTGAGCTTAATTTAAAAGGGCCAGGTATTATAGGTATAGCAAGAAAGTTGTGTTTCAATACATTTGTATATTATATTTGGAAGGAAAGGAATGATAGATTATTTAATAGTGACCCAAGCTCTTATTCTGAGTAGAATTAAGAATTAGGTTAGGTTCAAACTACAAGCTAAGAATCTTAAGATGCACACTGAGCAGAGTGCAATGCATACAGTTGAAGCATGGAGTTTAAATGCTCAGTGGATTGTTTCTAAACCTGCTACATGCAAATGGCTCAAGTCTCCTACAAACTGTTATGCTTTGAATACAGATGGATCCTTAGGTGCTACAGGGGTGTGTGGAGCTATTCTTAGGCACTGGGAAGGTGATAATGTTGCTCTAAATGAGCTTAATTAAAATAGGTATGTTGCCTCCCCATTCTTAGTTTTGTGAAGATCTTTTGTTTCGTGTGATTGTTTGCTCATGATGTTCACTCTGTGATGATAGTAGATGAGGTCAATTACAATGATTATGTGCTTCCTATGGTGTTGTAGGTTGCATTGGACTATATTGGCAAAAAAGGATCAAACTGCAGTTGTAATCTCTGATCCAATGCAGGCAGACCATCATCAAACTCAAGGTAAAAGAACTCTGATTTTGTACCTTTTGTGTTGAATCTGTTTTGATACTATTTATGTTGGGGTTTATTTACACGTCTATATCCATACTCGTCAGCTCAAAGATATAGGTTACAAGGATTCTGTTTGTACAAGGGTGGTCACAATGGCTTGCCAAACTTAAAAACAAGTTTCGGGTGGATGATTATCCGTCGGGGACACATAGAAATTTGTTTGAAAATATTAAGGGCTTAAAATCGTAAAACCTGCGCTCTTTCGTGAATTCGCTAAAATTTTATAGAAATTTGGTGGAAAATATTAAGGGCTTAAAATAACGTTCTTTATATATTTTGTTGAAGCTCTAAAACCTCGGCATAACACCACAGTGATGGCCTGGCCTCAGATGTCTGTGATATTTATTTTCCTCTTTATGCTGTTGGCAAGAAATGATGCTTTCTAGCTCTGAAATGGCGCTGTCAAAAGTAGGCCATTTCTTAATCATATAATTTTCTTCTACTTTACTCTTCGTGGGCGTCCTAGGAGTTCTATCATTTTTTTTCTTCTTCCTATTTGATGATTTTAATGTAAAGTACAACACAGAAACAATTCTTGTATGATAAAGTTGCAAATGGTCGCAATGGAATAGACGTAGACAAGTAAATCATTCTTCACTTCAAGTATTATTTGTTTGGCTTGTGATATTTTTTTTAGTATTAGTTTATGCTATAAATTGGATACTTGTTTTATGGCTTTGAATGTAGGTTTGATTACATTGTTCATGATTGTCGAGCTTGTGGATTAGGTTGTAATTTCCAGTTTCAGTGGCAAGTGTTTCAAATATTTTAGACGGCTTAAAAAGTCAATAACCTTAATTAGGTCTGAGATTAGAAATGCAAGGCTGTATAGCCTGTACTCGATAGTCCAACTTGTAATGTCCCGGATTTTCGGGTTATTTTATTTATTTATTATTAAGTATTATTATTATTATTCCCCCACGTTAAGTTCCGCACATATATTCCGTATATATTCCGCATGTACTTTTTCATCCATTATGCATTAATTTATTCCTTTCGGCAGGTTTTGTATCATAGATTCCTTTTATGTAGTTTCGGTGGTATGGTGGTATTCAGAGGAGGAGGTGACATTGTGGCCTTGGGAACCCCTAGATTGGTTGGTAGTGATGGTTATCTGATGTGTTTGTGGTTTGGTGGGGTTCCGGTGAGCCGTTGGATTGGCCAATAGGTTTTTGGAGTTTTCCGAGTAAAGATTCTTTTTCGGGGGTTTAGGCGTTTTGGTGGCCGTGAGGCGGTGGAGGTGGTGTTTATACCTTTGGAAACCTTTGTTGGGTTTGTAGTAGTGTTTGTGTGGTGGTGTTGGTGGTTTGGTTTGATTCTGAGGTGTCCGGGATTGTCCGGGGTAGGCCGTTAGGTTTTCTGGAATCTTCTTTTTCTGAACAAACCAGTTCTGTTCCAACAGGACCTTCTCTGTTCGAACAAGATCTTTCTCTATTTGAACGGGACCTTATCTGTTCGAATAGGATCCTCCTTGAACAGTTAGATTTTTCCCTGAGTTGCTCGGTTCGAACAGAACCTTCTCTGTTCGAATATGATTTTCCCTCTGTTCTAACAAGGCCTTCTCTACTCAAATAGGATTCTTCATGAGCTGTTGAATTTCTTCGCTGATCCTTTTTATTCGAACAAGACTTCTTCTGTTCGAATAGGATCCTCTCTATTCGAATAGGAATATCCCTATTCGAACAGAGGCGCATTTTATATATATCTTCCCTTTTCCTCACTTCCTCTCTCTTCACTCTAAACTCACTCTCTCTCTCCTCTCCCTTAACCATTCCCCTCTCCTCCTTACTCTTGATCCAATCTCCCCCATCACTCTCGAATTCTTCACCGAGCTTCGCCGCGATCTTCACTCCTATCGTTGGTGAGTTATTCTCGATTTCCTTTTCGTCAATTCCTCTTGATTCAGCGTAGGGTTTGATTTCTAGGGTTTGTGATTGTGGGGGTTTGCTTGGGTTCGCATTGTTGGTGATTTGGGTGTTCGGTGGTGGTGATTGGTTGGGTTGCGTGCGATGTCCATGGCGATGCGGTTGAGTTGTCCTGCGATTTGGGTGATTTGTTCTGATTTCGGCTTCGGTGGAAGCCCTCGGATTTAGATTTTATTATCGTGGGGTGATTTTAGGGTCTGTGGTTATTGGGTTTTTCTTAATTTACGGAGTTGTGATAGTTGCAGGTATTGGGTTTGACGGTGGTGGTGTTGTTTGGGTTGTTGCGATAGCTACGGTGTTGCGGTTGAGTTGTTCCGTGATTCGGGTGGCATGTCTGCGAGATGCTGTCGTTGGAGCTTCGGGTTGCTTGCTTGGATTGATTCTTCTAGAGCATTGCATCTGGTTACAGGCGAGTTTTATCTTCTAGAATAGCTAGATTATTATGCTGATTCGTGAGTTATAGAAATGCATAGTTTAGTATATTATATATGTGACTAGGTTAGTATGTGGGTTAATTGCTTAGGATACTTTACTGGTTATCCGCTTAGCATTACCTTAGACGAGAGTATTTAAGGGTTTGATAAGTTAGTAAAACCCGCAATAATGTGAGTTTAGTTACTAGATAGAATCCATAGGTTATGATTAGCCAGATGAGGTTATTTTCTGTTGTCGTCGATGTGACGATGACTCCTGAGATTCCGCTTAGACCAATTTCATTGAGGGTGGCTTTCACGAATCTTTTCTTCGTAGAGGTTGAGAACAAGGCATTTCTCAGTATGTTACGACGCCTCAGTGTTGCTATATATATATAATATATTGAGTATGGCATTGTTGGTTAGTTATTAGGGTGCCCAGCTTGATTCAGGGCACTAAAAACTAGGTTTGGCTATTAGTGGAGATGTATGGACAGCTGTGGTTTAGCCGCCTTTTTTCTAAGGTAATGTAGTTCAGAGACTATAGTTCTCACCTTATAGTGTAGCACCTTAGTTAGCTTAGGTTGTTGGACTTGGTTCCAGGGTAGTCTTGGGGATACATAGCTTTAGTAAGACATGGTCTTCGATTTGGAGCTCGTCCTCTTACCTGCTATTATTTTGATTTGTCTTAGGATTAGCCTAGGTGTACTCTGTGTTCTCGAGGCCTGGTCCTTGAGTACTGTCATTGTGATTGGTGGTTGGGTGGAATGTTAGATTCCCTGTGGGAGTATGGATTCTCCTGAACTGTTAGTAGTTGGTGGTGAGCAGACGGCTTATCCGTGGTGGTTGGTCGTGGATGTTGAACTTCTGATAGTTTGCCTTAGGATTGTTTGCTTATCGTGTTATGACACTTATTGTCCTCATGATTCTTAGAGCTAATAGAGCTTACTCATAAGCCTTCCTTCCCTGGGATGAGGCTGTTAGGGTTGTGTTCCCTTCCGTCATCTTGGAGGCAGCGAGACAGCATGGCTTAGTGAGGTACGTGGTTGAGCCAGGTGGTTTATGAAGTTGAACGTGACCATGATGTTGGAATCTGTTAGGGTGGACTGTCACATTAGTGAAGGGAAACTGTAACCGTCGAGCATCTGCTCACGGAGATTGTCACCTAGGGTGTTGACAGACCAGGTGAGTTCCTGTACATCCGTGCTGATAACTTATGTACATGATTAAGTAGATTGTGATACGGTTCGGTTATTGGGGATTGTTGGCTACTTGTTGATTACTTGTAAGTCACCCCATGAGTACTAGTCTGTGTTGACAAGTAGAGTATTGTAGTACTTGATGGTAATCATATTGTTTTGAGGAATCTTATAGACTAATGTTGTTTAGATGTCGTGACGGTTAAGTTGTTGTTTTATCTAGGTTTAGATGGTGCAACTGAGTCACAGGAGAGCATCTGTGTTAGTTTTGGTTGCCACGCTCTCAGGTAGGTGGTTATCCTATTGTGTGCTGGCTGTGTTGGCAATAGTTTTGTTTAAGTCTTCAGGATTTTTGCTCACATCCATAGATAATATATTCTCTTACCTTATTGCGACCGGATACATCCCCTGACCCGTATTATATGTGACATGTGTGTGGTAAGGACTGGGGTTTCTTGTGTATGGTAAGGACTACAGTTCCTTGTGTATGACTGATGATGTAATTCCTTGGGGTGGGCGTGACGCCCAGTGTAGTTCCCCCAGACTGGTCAGCTTAGAAAAATTGTACTTGTATCCATAATGGTCCCTTAAGGCAATCCTTCTTTAGCTGTTGTCAACCCACTTAAGTCATGGGGGCTTGCCCATTGGGTTGGCATCGCAAAATCATTCTGCATCATAACGCATCATCATCATCATCATCATCATCAAGCATATTATTGCATCTCTGCATATTTACCATTCGTAGGATCTTCTGATAGAAATCCTTAACCCTTTCTGCATTATGTTTAATATAAAATCTTCTGCATTTGGGATAATCATAAGATTATCTCATTCCTTTATATCATCATCATAACATATCATTGCATTGGGATAATTATGGGATTATCCTTGTTCATCATATTCTTCTCCTCTTATTTGAATTCTTCTTCTCCTAATTGATTTGCGGTGTAATTAGATTCATCTTTCTTCTGCATACTCCTTACCTGTCTGTATCTATTCCTCCCTCTTTTGTATCTGGTTAATTTATTTGGTTAATTAGTCTGGTTGGTTGCTGTGAGCTTTAGGCTGGTATTTGGCTGTGGGCGATCTCGCTCAGCTTGTGATAGCTTCAAAAATTGTGCCATGTTGGGGTTTGGGTAACCCTGTTGGATTATTGTGACTGAGGGTGTTTACCCTCGTGTGTGATTGTATTTCTGAGGTAGGTTAGTCATTTATGGCGCTGAGGGCCACGATAGTGATTAGAGTATAGTTAATAGTCCTTGGGACTCGAATGTAGTTATTGTCTTAGCACTTCTTTGCTCAAGATGTGTATGTATAATTATGGTATAGTTACATATAATCATTAGACTAGTTATGTACTTATTAGATACCTATTAGGCATCTTTTATATATTTAGATATATATTGTTTATCGTTAGGTATTATTGTATCCAATTATCATTATTATATCCATCTCATTGGTTAGTATAATCGTTTAGCTATTCTTGGGAGTTAGTGAGCTTGTTGTTTGCTCACTCTCGTATTCCCCATTCAGTGGCAGGTTGTTTCAGGTTTTAGTTACTACTGTGGTGATCTTTGGGGAGCTGAGTTGGAGGCTCATTCTCCAGTTATTACTGTCGGTCTTGCTGCATTAAGGTTTGTAGAATCTTACGTTTAGTTATTATTATCTTAGTCTTCCGCTGTTTCAGTCTTTTCTTATTACTCTGTTGTGATACTATTGTGAATGACTGAGCCATAATTTGTCTACGGCTCGGTTCTTCGTAGGGCGAATCTTTGGATTCCCCGACCTGCACATCCTCGAATCTCAGCAATTGGTCTAGCTATCGATTACTGGATTTTGGGGCGTGACACAACTTCAATGAAAAGTGTACTTGCTAGTCATATCATCTGAAGTAACATATAGAGATACCTCGAAATAATCCAAATCTGATCAAACTGTATAATAACATGAAATATATCGTAAAAGTCATTTAATTTACTTCTAAAATCCGTTTGTGCTTGGCAGCTTGAGAATTCAACAATAAGATTTTTAGTCAAGTATGTAAAGTTACACCTTTTCAAAAGGCATTTTTAAATGATAATTATTCTTAATTTAGACCGACTGAACTGCTTTTTTTGTCACTTGCAGGTTATGGGTGATAAAATATGCTACCGTGTTAAAGACTGTTAGTATTTTGTTGAGAATTATTGGTTAATACTTGTAATTCTTCGTCCTTGTGTTTACATATAATTTCATGAATAATATCCTCGTTTCCCTTCTCTGCTTCCTTCTTAATAATATTTTCTCACTAATGTGCAGTATACACAATAGTTTTATCCCCGCCAAGGCATTTCTTCACCAATTTCAGATCTCACTGAGAGGCTACTTCTTGAGGAACGTAATCCCCCTCCAGTTCCCCAAGAAAGCTTGTACAAGGCACCTCCTTTTGATGAGGTCTATTTTATGATGATAAGCCTCGCTTTTAGACATCGTAGAGAATTCACCTCATAAGGTATGCATATAGGATAGGTTATGCTAAGAATTTGCTTTATAAATGTCGGAGTGATTTGCCAAGAAGGTGAGTCTGCGTGTGTGTATGAAATTATAGTACTTGGTGTTCTTTACAACTTATCCAGAGAGTATGATAAAGTTATAGGGTCTTTTCAGACTGCGTTAAAACTCAAGCCACGGGATTACTCTCTCTGGAATAAACATGGTGCAACAGAAGCTAATAACGTTCAAAGTACAGAGGCAATTTCGGCTTTCCAACAGGTAGTAATTTGGAACAACTGTAATTTTGAACAATTTGGGCTTACCACGGGATTACTCTCTATTCTTTAAGCATATGGAACAATTGCATTTGGATCTTTTTAATGTTTAATGGAATGAGGGATTTATTTTGGATATCAATTTTTTGTCCATGTATCATTAGTATGTATGAAATGTATTGTTCGAGGATTGGGAGTACTTTGTAGGTTCAAGAGTGCAGTATTAGAGTATTTTTAGTTTTTTTATAAATAAAATAAAAATTACCACAAATTTATCCGTGGAAAAATGGGTATCATCTGTAGTATTTACAATAATTAACCACAGACAAACTCCGTGGCAAAAAAAATTACCACGGATTTACTCAGTTGCAAAATAAATTAAATAACCACAGACAAACTCCGTGGCAAAAAAATTACCACGGATTTACTCTGTTGAAAAATAAATTAAATAACCACAGACAAACTCTGTGGCAAAAGAATTGCCACGGATTTACTCCGAAGCAAAATAAATTAAATAACCACCGACAAACTCCGTGGTAAAAT
Source organism: Kingdonia uniflora (assembly GCA_014058105.1). Lineage (NCBI taxonomy): Eukaryota > Viridiplantae > Streptophyta > Magnoliopsida > Ranunculales > Circaeasteraceae > Kingdonia > Kingdonia uniflora. The sequence continues at coordinate 401,996 of JACGCM010000374.1, forward strand.
AAATTATTACAGATTTACTCCTTAGTAATTTAAATTAGATAACCACAGACAAAGTCCGTGGCAAAAAAATTGCCACACACCATTTGCTACGGACCTCCACTACAGACTTTATCCGTGGAAAAATGATTATTACCATATATTAGGTCTGTGGTAATTTAGTAAAATTGGTGTAGTGATATATCTGCCCAATTAGGGGCTAATATTAAGGATCACCATTCATGTGCTATCTGGTTTTTAAAAGGGAATTTGCAACCAGGATAGTACATGACCTTTTCAATTTCGTACCCTTCAAGTTATATTAAAAATTTTAAGTTTAGGGGTTCATTCGTCTGGTTGAAGACGGTAAACTTAGCGCTTCTTGGGAGGCAACCCATGACACATTCAGGTGAGAAATTCCAATTTTTATTCTCCATTTTTTTATGCTATCAAACATTGAGGGCAATGTTTCATTTAAGTTTGGGGGTAAGAAACTATTTTTTAAATGTTTTTTGAAGAAAACTGAAATAATGGCACTTTGACAATTTTTGATATATTTTTGACAAATTTTTAAACAATTAAACTGATTTTACTTCGACATAAATATTATGGAAATGCCTAAATTTAAAAATTGTATAAGTATATACTAGAATATTTAAGATTATCATAACCTAGATGTACTATCTTTTTATTAACGACTAATTCAAGTTTGTTTGACATATTTTGAAAACAAGTACTTCACTGAAGTTTTTGCAATTAATACCATCAATTGATTTTTTCTCCGTGTAAGGGAAATTTAGAATTTATGTTAGGAATAGTTTACTACAAGGGAGACAACTGCCTAAGAACAAGTTCATTCCTAAGAATAAATAATGCGCCAAATGTGCTCTAAATTTTTTTCCACTGCAAGGCTACTCGTATGATTAAGTGCTGGAAAAGGAAAAATTATCACCAATCTCCACTGCACCAATTTTACTAAATTACCACGGACCTAATCTGCAGTAATAGTCATTTCTCCACAGATAAAGTCTGTAGTGGAGGTTTGTAGCAAATGGTGCGTGACAATTTTTTTGCCACGGACTTTGTTTGTGGCTATCTAATTTATATTGCTACGGAGTAAATTTGTGGTAATTTTTTTTTTGCCACGGAGTTTGTCTGTGGTTATCTAATTTATTTTGCTACGGAGTAAATCCGTGGCAAATTTTTTGCCACGAATTTTATCTGTAGTTATCAAATTTATATTGATTCAGAGTAAATCCATGGCAATTTTTTTTCCACAGAGTTTTTTTGTGGTTAATTATTGTAAATACTGCAGATGATACCCATTTTGCCACGGATAAAATCTGTGGTAATTTTTATTTTATTTAAAAGAAAAACTAAAAATGTTGTAATACTGCACTCCTAAACCTGTAAAGCACTCCCAATCCTTCAACAATACATTTCATACGTACTTATGATTCTTGGACAAAAATAGATATCCAAAATAAATCCCTCATTCCATTAAACATTCAAAGATCCAAATACAATTGTTCCATATGCTAAAATAACATATGTATAAGAGAAAAAGAAGAAAGAATAGAGAGTAATCCTGTGGTAAGCCGAAATTGTTCCAAATTACAATTGTTCCAAATTACTACCTGTTGGTAAGCTGAAATAGCCTCTGCACTTTGAGCACTATTAGCCTTGTATTGCACCAAGTTTATTCCAGAGAGAGTAATCCCATAGCTTGGGTTTCAACGCAGTCTGAAAGGACCCTATAACTTTATCATACTCTTTGGATAAGTTGTAACGAACACAAAGTACTATGTGAACATCAGCATCATCTGGTGAAATTTGAGCAGCTTTATTGAATAACCCAGCACAACCTTCCAAATAAGATGACTTAGAAGTTTTAAAATTAAAAGAAAAAAATGAAACTTATGCGTAAGTAAATAATTTTTCAACACAAAAATTGCTGTACATTGAAATCACTAGCCAGGGATATATATAGATATTATTTATTTAAAATGTTAGTAAAACCATGGTACCAAGCTAAAAATACATCTAGTTTGTGTAGGAAACATAAGCTAAAATTGTATGGAGTCTTACATCAGTATAATATAGAGAATTAGACTGCTCCAGGGGGGGGGGGGGGGCAATTGTGTCATACTAGGAGTGATTTTGAAGCCTTAGATTTCATGCGGAAACAGGGGAAAAACTATTGATTTGCATTGGTAGATCCAAAAACCAGCGGAAGAACCTTAGATTTCATGCGGAAAAATAACACACCGCGCTAAAGGAGGAATATTTCTTTAAGAGTAAGCCCACAATTATTTGTTAAGTTTAAGTTTACTAAGGGTAGTGCTCACAGTTTCTGTTTATATGAACAGTGTTAGAGGGCAAACAACAATAAAGGTGCCACCCTGATTATTAACAAGATGCATGGTGTGGCTGCAAATAATAGTAAGGGCAAACAACAACTCACTGTCATAATGTATAGAACCGCATTACATATACATGTAATTAGACACAAGAGTTTTTGCCCACGAGTAAACTGTAAGATACTGCTCTAATTTTTCTTTAAGCTTCCTCAGTAGTTCAGATATCCGTTCAGTTTTGATTGGGATATAGTATCAACTTGGGTATTAATATAATATGAATGTCTATTTACCAGTAATTTTTTTTTTAAGCTTCTCAGTAGTAAAATTATTGATCAGTTTTGATTTGGGAATATATTATCGACTTGGGTATTAATTTAATATGAATAGTCTATTTACTAGTAATTGTTCCACGTATCAAAGAAAGAAAACAAACAAAAAAATGCTACCTCCACTTCGTCTTCTTTTGCTAGGTGATTTTGGGGAAGACGCGATACTCCTCAGTCAAGCAAATATATTCATTAACACTTTCAAGTGAAATAAATTCAACGGCCACCTTTATACATGACTGAACAAGATAAAGCAATTTGAATTAAAACAATGGGAGCTCTAAAGTAATTTCAATTACAGAGAAAAATTACTATTCTTCAAAACATTTAGTAATAACCTAAGTTTTAAGCCAGATTTCATGGCTCTATGGACCTTAAAAATTATATTTTTTGTGACTACTTTAATTGGGATTCAACAAGGAGTCACATCTAGTTTGTAATAACCATTTTTAAACAGTGGCTGGATTTAATATTACAATATGTAGTCAATAAGAATCCAAACATATTATCCAGACCCAAGTTGGACATAAAAACCTACTCAAATGACAAATTCATTTTCGTAAACAAGTGCAGCAGAAACTATCATGCTCGTGAATCTACATACCTTGAGATTTCTAAACTGGTACGGACATCCAGCGGGGATAAGGACCGCCTCTTTAAGTTTTTGAACAAAAGACCATGGTTCAATCCCTGCAGAATGGCAAATATAAAAAGAATTTTACACATTAAACTAGGAACACAATGACGTTTATATCAAGCATAAGCAAGCTACAGTGAAATAGAAAAGTAACCATATTCGTTGTGAAGCTTCTTTTTGTGCTCTGAAGTTAAGTAGAAAGTCTGGTCATGAATAGGGTGATCAACCTGTATGATTAGAGACCATGAAATTACAGTACAGTTAGCATGCATACCTTGCAATAAAAAAGTAAAACAAATAATCTGAAATAAGAGAAGTAGTTAATGCTTTCTACATTCTTTTCGTGGTTATACGACATCACATCCAAAATTTGGCTTCTTATTTTTCTTTGCTGAGTTTTATGAAGAAGCAAGACAGCTGCCATTAACATCTGAGAGCTGATAGAGACCTCTCATGCTTTGATGTTTTGGTGTACTACTTCTACCAGGATTCAAATCTCCACAACTATGTTTGGTTATGCCGTGTTATGTCGTATAACCGGGGCCTAAAGAACCGCTTAAACACCAGCTTAATGGGCCTTTTTTAATATGGATGCGTCCGTATCTCACTATGTAATAAGTCAAATTTAAAAAAAAAATGACGTGTGCTTTCGAAAACGAAAAGAAACAAGAGGGTTATATGGCCTTTGGAAAACCTTTAAAAAATATGCAAGTATTCTCTAATGGCAAAGTTCCAACTTGACATAAACCAAGTAAGATGGTGGTAAGATCTAATATTAAGTACTTGAAGAACATGACCTAATTAAATAAAGATGAACAAACTTGATTAACAAAGTTTTGGACCCTCAAAATTAAAAAATTTGGGACACATCAGCAGATTTTACAACAAAGTGCATGTCGCCATATTGTAACAATGAACTTTTCGAAAGTATGCCAAAATTTGGAAAAAAAATAAATTGGGTGGGTCAAAATCCAAAAAAGGAAGGTTTCACTTGTGATTGAAAAAATCTTTTTTTCTCCTAATTTAACTTATAGCATGACAAATTGAAGGCTTTTCTGTCATCCAGTTTTTTGGAAATTGAATCCTGCTTTTGATTTTGTTAGTAGTGCTATGTTGCTAATATTGTTTTTATGAGAATCGTCTCCATAGTGTTATTTGGTATAATGAACTAAAATAGATGTGTGCGTATGCACACATACACATATATATACAGGCTGTCATAAATCAAATAAAACTAAACATACTGCGTCAGACATGACACAATGAAGCTTAGTTACAAAATCACCACGCCCCAGCTCTGCGGCAGCTCCATAAGCAATATTTGTTTTTGGGCCCAAATCTAGCTTTTAAGATTTAGTTGGCAGCTTAACAACAATATTAAGATACCCAGAAGTAGGATTTGTGTACTCCTGAAATGGTAAGGCGCTTATGAAATCACTAAAATGGCATGGCAAGAGCTCCTCAAATGAATTATCAGTGGCCAGTCTTTCAGTTTTAGCATTTTAGGCCACATGTCTTCTTAATACAGACCAGATGAATACTATTTGAAAAAACGGTGAATGCTAACCTCGATCTGCATGATAGAAAAGAAGATTAAAATCAGTCACTATTTTTTTCCATTCACTGGATCTTCTTTTCCTATTAATTACATTATATTAGAACCTTAATAATGAACATATTTAAAATAAAAAAATGACTAAGACGTGTATGGAAGCTTCTAGCTAATTATAAGTACTTTACGAAAATGGTTATGGTAAAAGCTCTTAAAATAAGCTGTTTTGAGTTCTACCAATCATACAAGAAAATGATGTATTTAAAGATTTTTTCCATAAGCTCATACCTATTTCTTTTTTCTTTCTGAGGTTAATATAAATTGAAAAAACGAATTTGGGATCATGCAAAATGATGTAAAATGAGTAATATTATGCATAAGAGAACGACTTTTTAAATAAAATAAACAGAAGCTTATGCTTTTAGTATTTTATACAATTAGAATTGGAGGGTCCATCTCAATACCAATTGGTAATGAGAGGTGCAAGGCTCTATGTGTCCGTTGGGCACGACACGTGGAAAAAATGCCCGTCTAATACCATAAAACTAGAGGGTCCATCTCAAAACCAATTGGTAGTGAGAAAAGTAGCCACACGATCTTATATTTGGAAGTATAAGGCTCTATGTATCCAAAGTAAGATTAAATATCTCAAACATTTTCTTCCCTAAAATCCTAGAACTTATAAAAATGCACAAACTTTAATTTGCCAAATTGAAAGTGTTCTTTCAAATCTAAGCAAACATATCTAAGTGGAACAATATTTAGAGAACCGGCAACCCAATAGTTAATTAACCGAAATAGAATCACAGGGTGGCATTCTTTGCTCTTTCAGTTTTTGTTATTTATCAATTATTTAGTTTTGCAAATAATGACATTTTTGCCTTGAGCGATTCTTATTATACGTAAGGAGTGAAATAGACTCCACTCCTTTAAGCTATGTGATTTCCTCTTGGACAAATATCGTGAACGATTTAATGTTAAAACTTGTATTCTACATAGATCCTATAGAATTTGGTAATAGAACTAACCTCAGACCAAAGAAGACAATCACTAGCTGTTTCTTCTCTGTGTTGCTGATTCTTGAAGACCTTGGATGTTTTCTTCTTGCGCAATGCACGGGTTAAAATCATTGGATCACAGCTCAAGCCAGATGCCATATCAAGTGCATCACCAACAATCACAGGCTCCCCATTGATCCAATGCATCTGGAAGTGCTCTTGATCGCTATCTTGAATCTCTTGAATTCTTTCAAAATATAAATAGTTGTCACCACAACATTCCCAACGAGCAGCTTTTCTTAAGTTCTTGTTACTAAAATCATTATTACCGACTGAGTTGAAACACAAACAAAATCGTATTAAAGTTCCAGGAGATTTTTATCTTTCAGCTATCACCTCTGCTTCATGCTCAGCTCCGAAACCCAGCTTTTAGGAAACATACACTTAAGCTCCAATAGCCTACAACTGCAACCACCCAACTCCTTTGGAGGGCAAGAGATAGTACTATTTTCTTTCACTTTCCACCCGTCCCCTCTCTGTAGGCAACCACTGCGGACTTCTTGGCAACAACCAAGGCAGAGATCATATGAACAACTCGGACAACTTCGGTGATAATTGGCTATAGAAATTCTGCAGAAGTTGCTGCCCAAGATCAATGCAATAAAATCAGCTCATCGGAAGTCATATGGCTTAGGAAAAAGAAATGAAGTAACAACAAATTTAAGATAACCCTCTATTTATTAAGGGTCATTTGCGATACCCTCCTGCATGTTCTATTTTAGCAAATATCTCACATCTCTTGTTGACAATTTTGGAATGAACGTCTTACGAACACTTATGTACTAGCTTTATGCATAGGGGTATCCAAGAATTTTGTAAGTTGTTGACAGTATAAGTAAGCATCACTTACTGAACATTTTTTTTATGAACATAATGCCTTACGCATATAGTGTATCTCCAAATTACGCAAATAATGAATTACTGGGGGAAGATTCTAGCAGTATACACGCTCATCACTATAATAATTTGACTTTTGTAAGCATATGTCAGACGGTGATACACCTGTCCAAATGAGGATTAAGTTAGCAAGTGCTCATTCAATAAGAACTATATGTATACTTGCACCATATGTGCAGAACATATGGCCATTTTAAAATTACCAAATGTATTTCAGAAGCAATTTCACTATTTCCTGCAAATCAAGGGTGTTATATTTACTAGGCAATGAAAAGTACTTCGTCTCTAAATCTCTCATCATTGAAAGACTTTTTACAAAATAAAAGTATGTAAAATCCTTTGATTATAGGCGAAAGCAAAATATATATTACGGGTTGCTCATACACCTTCATCTCTAGAGATCTAATGAGATATGGGTTGTTGGATTAACCTTGAATTCTAGCCTCCAGCGCCATTTCATGCTTTTGTTCTTGATCAAAATGCTTTAAAATTGGAAGAAGCGCATGTACCATATATTGACAGTAATTTACTTTTTCCCTACTCACTATTCTCTCCTTCGAGCTTGGCTTTTCCTACATGAAAAATGTATTACTTGTCAGATGCCACTAATAAGGTAAGTAGGCCAAATATTGATGTCACATGCCCACTAATAAGGTAGATAGGCCAAATATTGATGTCACAAAATGAAATGGCATGTACTACAAAAAGCAACCGCTGATGTTCCATATTTGTGCAAGCAGAGTTTACAATTGCAAATTCCATGGTACACTGGATGGATTTAGCAATATCATCTGGTAAAAATTGAGGATAACTGTATATAATGGTGTAAGAATAAGAAATCATGCACCATACTACCAAGGTAACAGATAATAGTCCAATTTTTATTATTATTTCTTTTAATATGGAAGGCTAATATGCAACGCTTATAGCAGTTTCAGCCGGCTATTCACCATATTATCTCCCCGTAAGAAATAGTTTGGAAATTAATTGCGCATAAAATTTCACAGCATTTGGTAAATTTACAAACCTTTCATTTCATCTATATCCATTTTGTCAAAATCAGATGAAAACTGCTTAATTTTATTACATATAACATATGTAATAGAATTTGTATGTTATTTACACCATCAAACATTTGCATCTATTAAAGTGGGTATGAAAAAGTAGCTGAAAATCTCTCTTATCAATAGTATTCTACCTCGAAGCAAATACGTGTTGAGATTACAAATTTAGAATTTCATAGATGCATCTTTGTAGCACATTCACGCTAGTATGCCAAAGATAAATATATTTTTACATTGAATAATGGCAACAAACATAAATGTAGTTCAATCCAACCCAGCACACACACATAGCGAACCTAAAATATGGAGAAGAAAAAAAAATACCATCGAATGCACCGCAGACAGGATTGTCTGGTATTACATTTCTGGCAGTGAATGACTTCTCCTTTGCCATTGATGGCAGTTTAAGGATCTCACTGCCTTTTCCTGGTCATTGCAACGATCCCATAAATAAATATTACGCCCACTAAATGGATTAAATGTGCATGTTTCAAGAAAAACAATCAGTTGTAGACAATGTATATTATTTACTTATACATGTAGTCACCCTTGCAGCTGACACATTATTTGTTTGGCTCGGGCCACTTGAAACTGCTCCAGCATTCGCCTTTCAATTGGTCACAACCTCTACTGGTGTCACAGTCTCCTTCCTTTTCACACCTGATCCTCAATTGTTATCAGAATTTCTTTTATTCAACCCTAAACCACAGTTCTCTGGAACAACCTCCTGTGAAGACACCTTCTTCCGCCCTAGTCGATTAAAAATTCTCTTGAAGAATTCTTTTCTTTTCTTTGGATGGGTGATACCTCCGCCTTTGTCTCTGAATCTCCTATGTCGTCCAATCCATGATCATTCTGTTGACTTGTATTACTCATCCCTAAACCCTTGCTTTAGTCACGGGCACCCTCCAGTTGAGTAAGCTTTCTCTCAGCCTCCTCCCACCGAATTTTTTCCTTAGATTGTTGCTTACAGTGTCTACCCTCACCATCTTCCTCATGGTTTCTCTTTTTCTTCATTTCCCCAATGTGATCGTTCATATCCTCCAACACGGCTTTCGCTTGAATTACAGCCATCGAGAATTCTCCATTAACATGATGCCCTAAATCTTTTTACCACATCAACCCATCATTCCTTTGCTTTCTTCTCTACTTCTACGATCACCGTCCACCAATGAAGGCTTCCAACATGATGTTAGTGTAACCATTATCAGCAACACTGTTGCCTGAAAATATATAGAATTACCCAACAAAGGGTATTTAGTAAAACATTAATGTTTCAATAAAAACATGAAAAACAAAATGGGCATGGGAATAAACTGAACTATATACACGAATTCAGACAATAAAGCAAATATCTTTAATATAGTTCAAAAAATATATAAGGGATGTTGGTATCTTCTCTCATACATACCTTGAATTCGAATACTTCTGTCGGCTTTTCGAGAGCCCTCCATGTTTATAAGATGATGGAGCAAATCCCATTGAAGATCTCTTGTAGACAGCCTCTGATCACAAGAGCAAAAAAATAGATTAGATAGTTAGTCATAGATATATTTCTTTCCTTCCCAGATTGATTGAATGAATTCTTGTCAGAAAAAAAGGGTGGTTCTTCTTCTTACATGTATATATATTTCTTCTCTAACATAACTGATATTAAGAGTTACTCTAAAACTGAGTTAAGTTTAGCTCGATTTTTCTTAAAAACTTGATTTTTTCTCTCTCTATCTCCTAATCTCTGGGCCTTTTTTAAACTCATTGGTTGAGGTTAACTACCCCTTTTTTTTGGCTGCTTTTTCTCATCTCTCTCTTTCTTTGTTTGTTTTCTAGTTTTCTGGTTATGGTTGTGACCTTTCCCAATCTCCATTTTTGTTACTAATTTATAGCTTAAAAAAAGACCCTTTTAGAAAGAAAGAATAATTCCTCTAGCTAATTCTAACATGTTCTATGATCTATCCCATGGTGCACCTCATAAACCTAACTACTAGTCCGCGATTACCTGTGAAGGTTATGACAGAGTTGCCCGAGCAAGTGTACTGGAAATGTGCCTAACACAAGAGATCAATTGACACCCATTGTTTGACCTTATATTTCCAGGTGTACCCCATCGTTTTAGTAAGCAAACTTTAGGGTATCATGGTACCTAGAATAATTCATAAAAGGCCTTGCCCACTAATTTTTGTGTGGAAATATAAGGATCCTAAAAAGACGCAAACTATAGTTTACGATCAATATACTTGTTCTAACCAACTCATAATTCTAATTATTATTGCACATGCAGTCATACTTTTACTAACAACATTTGAAAAAACAAAATTATGTAAGTTGATTCAAAACTTTTTAGACTAGTGGGTGCACCTTCATATCATTATGGTGGTCCCATCTCTCAAAATTATCAAAAGTGACTATTAACCAGTTAATTGCCACTAAAGCTAGATTTGAAACTTTTCCAAAACATGGTATATAATGATATTTCAAGCCTCAACTCCTTTAATTTTGTTAGACCATACATACATAAATCAAACTGTAATCCCACTATTATTAAAAAGAAAGAACAAGTGAAGAGGTCCCTCTTCCTCTTTCAAAATCCCGCCTGGGCACACAAATATGGGAAATAATTCACTTACTTTCGTTAAAAAGGGTATGAAGGACTGTATAACATAGTTGTGATTGAGCCATAGTTTACCAATCTATATCGCAAGATAGTCGAATATGTTTGGTACTATCGGATAAATAATGCGAGACCTGTACCCCATCATCGCTCAATGGTGTTTTATTGTTACTCAGCCTCGCAACTTCTGCAGGACCTATTAGCATTACTGGAGTAAAGATGGGTCTCTCTATAGCATCACTACCAGAGGTGGATGACAGAAAAATAAAGGCGTGATTGTTGCGTCCTCTGCGTGGAAATTGGGTACTGAGGTTCGTCGCATAATTCTCATCTTTTGGCGTTATTGAGATTTACACAATATTAAAACCGCAACCTCATATGCATATAAAAAATGGGTTTGCCGCAGAATTCCATGGGGTTTACCACAAAAATTTCATTTTTGCTTCAAACCAAAGCCCTAACTACTCAAAACTAAAAACCTAAAATTTCCCAAATCTGCACAAAACTAATATCATTTTTGGAATAATATATGGGGTTACTACTAATTAAATACTTCTCTAATTGCTCAATCACATTAGAAACTAGCAAATCTACAAAGGAATTAGAGTTTGAAATCAGAAAATAATAAGAGAAGCAACTGAGATCAATAAATCAAAGAGGAACAACTGATATCAAAGAATTGACTAATCTATTGCTGAAAATTACAAATTCAAAGAATACTGTATTGAGCTTATCTGCGGCAAATCGTGTATTAAGTTGCAGTTTTTAGGGGATTTTGGGAAGTTCTTCCCATCGAAAAAGTATCTCAAGAGTTTGGTCCCTCTAAAGTGTTACCAAAGACTCTAACTCAAATTTTTAGAAGAGGAAATCAAAATTTTTAGAGGGAAATCCAAGTGGAAAAAAATACCATAGACTCCAACTTAAATTGCTACGGATAAACTCCGTCTCTTATAAACTACAGCTAGTATCTGTGGCAAAAAAAGAAGAAGACTGTGGCAATTTTGCAATTTTGGTATAGTGCTCGAGTTTGACCATGAACTATATGAAAGGAGTTCAAGAAAATATTACTTATGAGAATCCTGAGTCTAAGTCATGATGGGGCACCACACCCTGACAACTTTAGCTAACTAGTGGGGATTGTCGACCGAAAACTCCTTGTGACAGAGGCTTTACTAAGAAATAATGTACTCAATAAGAAAAGGCTTGCAAAACAAAAGAAAAAAATAAAATTCAAGGAAGGCGAATTGACTAAGGCACTTGTCGAACTGACCGTAAAATTTATTCTCTTAAAAACTAGACTACCAAAAATTGAGTAAATTATTATAGACCACTGTACACTCAAATATAGCTAAAACAAAATACTTGAATCTCTTTCTAATCTTGAGGTAGTACCTCTAGTTTCGGATAAGCATAAAATATTTTTGGGTATACTTTAGAAAATAGCAAGTTTAAGTATTTTTTAATCGATATATTTTTACTACAACTATGTACGGATAAGTTCACAGGAAATAAGTCATGTGTATTCTTGAATTATTTAAAATGTCATTATTGACTTTTATGGATATAGTCACTGCAAATCCTCACGAGATAACACTCGTCCACCACCTAGGGGTTTAACGACTTGTTGCATATGCTAAATACAATCGCACTCCCTGCGAAAGTGACTATTATTTTATTTTACTCGGAATGAGCAAAAGACAAGTTTGAGGGAATTTGATGAGCGCATAATTATCATATTTTTAATATACCCAAACATGTATTTTAGTCATCCATTATATTTAATTTTGGGTAGTTATGCGCATTTGTTTGATTGTAGCTACTGAAGATGGATATTTGAAACCAACCTCTTAATGTCAAGTAAAAGTGTCTCCAGCAGTTCATAGTACAAAATATCAATGACACAATATATTTGGTCTCAAGATTGAAGAAATATATACACAAATATTATTAGAGAATAAGATCAAAGAATATATTGTATCCAAGATCCTTAAAAATATTTTCTATTAAAGATATATCCAAGGTTACCATAAAGAAAGATTTATACATCACTTAAGGAAATTATATACAAGAATATTAGGTGATTTATTGTAATATTAGAAGATATTATTGTAAAAATATTCTTTAGAATTTAATGTATAGTTTCTAAATTTAGGTTCCTTCTCCTATAAAAGGAACCTTCCCTCCATTGTAATTGGGCATCTCATATTTGAGCATGTTTAGAAGAAATAAAGTCTTAGTTTTATTTAATTATCTTTTCTATCTTTTATTTTCTTTTGTAAATAATTAATTGTTAATGCAATAAAGTTTGAGATGAGCGGCTAATCTCTTAGCTAAGGCTAGGATAAGGCATCTTCATGGATGAGAAATAGTTTGTATTAATTAGGTTATAATTAGTTTTCTCTTAGTACTTAATGATTGATAAGCTAGTATATCATATCGAAAGCTTGACCATAACTTCGGTTTGGTGTGCGATAACTTTGGATACAAATAAGTGTTATTAACCGTAGACTTGATTTGGTGATCTAAACAAGAGGAAACACTAGAGAACTCACTTAAGCTTAACCATGGTTGAATTGATAATTCTCTAAGACACCATTTACCATTACTTAAATGCATAACCACTAAATGCTTGACCATAGACTTATTGGTTTATTTTATAATATCGTATGTGTCTTAACACATACATATGATGGGTGGAGATATTAGGATCTAGTTATATATCGATTAGTGCTTTGAAAGGTAGAGGCCAAGTCAAAACCTTAGCTCTCTCCCTCATTAAGTTTTATAATTAGTTTTCATTTCTTCTTTTTAGATTTATCTCTTATAAAATCGTAATTCGGCCTAGAAAGTATTTGTTTTCCCAAACCTCCTTGTCAATTCGATCCCACATATCCGTACTGCAATTCGACAATCGTACATTGAGCGGGTATTTTCGTAGAGGCCATTAAAACCCCTTATAACATGCATACCTAATACTTCTAATGGATCATTCTTTAACAAAATTCATACGTCTATTGGTATGGCTACTGATGATTTTAATGGATAAACAAAAATAACCTGTAATATATCACCAAGAACTGTTCATGACAACCCTAATGTTTCCATAAATCAGGAAATAAATAATAATGTACTTCCATCAATTGAAATACCCATCGTTATTTTGCGTGGCAAACCTAGTATCAGACTATATGGTCACAATTAGGCAAGAAATTTTATAGATTCTAAAATATTTAAAATCTATAAACTTTTACCCCTAAAGCAGTGTATATACTGCCAGTCATAATTATTCACTAGGGAACCCAAAGGTTTTTATTGTATGAGTTGAAAGGTAGACTTAGGATTACCACTTGTGCCAGAATAACTTTAGAACTTTTAAAGATGAATCTGTAATAAGATCTAATTTTAGAAAAAATATTCGAATATACAATCACTCTTTCCAGTTCACGTCTATTAGGGCAAGATTGGACGAATCTCTCGCAAATGCTATAAGTGGTCTATACACATTTAAGGCTCACGGTATAATATACCATAAAAATGGAAGTTTTCTACCTCCAAACGTTGGGTGAGCACGGTTCTTACAACTATATTTTTATGACCCACTTTGTGAACTAATTGAAAGGCTCAAAGAGAATGATTCTTTACAAGAACAAACCCTTGTTAGGTAAAAAAATATTCTTAATGACAATGCGTTTAATAAGAAATTTAAAGTAATTGCAAAATTATCATATCTTGTTAATAAGAAACTTTTGCTTAATTAGCGCCCAAAAGGCGTGTAATAATATATTTTACCCACATTGGATGATGTCACTGGAATAATATTCGGTAGTAACGAAGATAATATAGGTAGGAATATTGCAATTAATTCCAACACAAAGGGATATAAATTTTTAAATTAGACTTCTGGATTTTATGATCCTTTACAGTATCCCCTTCTACTACCAAGAGGAACATATGGATGGGATTTAGGAACTTTTAATATGGATGGTAAAAAAATCACCATTCGTGACTTTTATTGTTATATATTATAGATACGACCAAAATATGATTCACTTATTCATAAATGAGGCCGTTTATTCCAACAATATATAGTAGAAAATGTATAGTAGCAATATGGGCTATATTAGAAATAACCAAGACAAAATAAGAGCTGATATGTATCGTGGGTTAAAAGATACAATTAAATTTGGAAAGAGACTAGGTAAGAATGTTGGAAAACATATTATTTTCCCTTCATCACAGACCAGTAGTCCCTAAAACATCTATCAAAAGTTTCAAAATGCAATGGCATTAGTGCAGAAATGCGGTAAACCTGATTTATTTATTACCAAGACTTGTAACCCTGAATGGCCAGAAATAACATAATAATTAGGCCCAGGACAACAACCTCAGGATCATCCCGACTTCGTAGCCCGTATCTTATGCGTCAAAATTTTAAAATTAAAAGATGATATAATAAAGTCATCAGTTCTAAGTTTGGATAAGGCACATGTGCACATTATTGAATTTCAGAAAAGAGGACATCCTCACGCGCATATGTTGATCAAATTTAAAAAAGAATATCACCTCAGAGGACCGGCAGATTGCGACCAAATAGTACGGGCCGAATTCCCAAACAAAAATGAAGAGCCTAAAATTTTAAAATTGTTAATAGGCATATGGTGCATGGACCGTGCGGTGAACAAAATCGTAATTGCGTATGTATGGTAGACGGAAAGTGCATAAAAAGATTACCAAAAGATTTTGCTGAACATACAATTCAAGGAAATGATTCTTACCTTGTGTATCATAGATGTTTTGATCGACGGTCAATCCCAATGGGTAGTTACGGTAAAAAAAGGCCATCAATAGTTGGATAGTCCCTTATAATGCATGGTTGCTAAAAAAATTCAATTGCCACATCAATATAGAGATTTACAGCAGTATTAAATGTGTTAAGTATTTGTATATATATGTTTACAAAGGTCTTGACCGTGTTTCAATGGAAGTTGGTGGATCAGGTAACATCGATGAAGTACAACAGTTTATAGATGATAGATGGATATCTCCTCCAAAAGCTTCATGGATATTATTTGCATTTTCACTGAGTAAAATATATCTGGCCGTAGAACGATTTCAAATTCATCTTCCAAACCTTTTTTGACTTTCAAACTCTTAAAGACATATTTCAAGATGTTAACAATATAAAAACAATGTTAACGGAGTTCTTTACCTTTAATTTGGAAGATCCTTATGCTAGGAAATTCTTATATCGTGAAATTCCTCAACATTATTCTTAGAAACATAAGGGCAAGTTTTGGAAAAAATGCAGTAGTAAAATATAATGTATCGGTAGGATTTACACAGTCCCATCATCGGACGGAGAACGCTTCTATTTAAGGTTTTTGTTAAATAATATAAGGGGTCCTAGATCATTTGACGATTTGCTTATCGTAAATGGTGTCTCGTATCAATCATTTAAGCGATCGACAGTGGCTTTTGGGTTATTACAAGATGATACTACTATTAGAGATCGTTTACTTAAAGCAAGTCTTTTGAAGTTCATGCCGGCTTTGAGGAAATTATTTGTTACACTATTAGCATTCTGTGAGCCTGCAAAAGTAGCAGATCTGTGGAAAGAATTTAAGGAATATATGTCCCACGACTACATTAGAACTGGATGCTGCAAAAGAGCAAACCTTCATCTTAAATTGTTGAGAGAACTAAACGATTTACTAAGTTAGCATAACAAGAGTGTACGAGATTATGATTTTCCGATGTTGATTTTTAATACTGAAGAAGATGATGAGGTGTTTAGTTTAAAGAGGGACAAACTGGATATTAAAACACCGCTAAAGGACCATTTATCGAAATCTAAGTTGAATACTGAAAAAAATATGCTTATGACAGGATCATTGATTATGCAGATACAAACGAGAGTAAAATTTATTTCATAGATGGACTAGGTAAAACTGGAAAGACATTTGTCACGCCCCAAAATCTAATAATCGGTAGCTAGACCAATTGTCGTCATTCGGGAGGTGCAGGTCGAAGAATCCAAGCGATTCACTCCTACAAACAACTGAGCCATAAACAAGTTCAGGCTCCGTCATTGACTATAGCAATATCATCAGAGTAAAATAAATACAGGGGAAACTAAAATATATATAAATATATCAACTGAAAACGTAAATACAATGTCTCAAAATACAATACAGCACCAAAAGATGGAATCCTACATGAGTAAAGAACCAAGAACGGATCTGCAGTAACCCAAAACTAGATCCAACAACTGATCTCTCAGCCAACATAAACTACTCCGCCTCTGATAGGGGGGAACAAAGCGAGAGTGAGCAAAACCACGGCTCACTAATGCTCAACAAGGCTAAACAAAATACTAATATAACAAGTGCAGCGAAGAGAGAGATGAATGTGATAAATAATGCTCTAAAGTGCAGTAATATAAAGAACCTGCGAAGAATGGAGGAAAGAGAATAGGAATGAGACTAGGAGTCGGAATATGAATATAAGCGGTAATGTGATGATGTAATGATGATATGATATGATGATGATGTATTATAATGACTAGGATATCCCATAATTATCCTAAATGCTGGATGATACACTAAGTCCTAATGTTGAATGATTAATGTTTAAAAGGACTAGACCATATAGTTAAAAACGTTGGGCTGATCAACCGTAAATGCATAATAACCTTAACGAGAATCTCAGTTGGATACAGTGGGTACGATTGGGTTACCAGCACGACCACTCTGAAGGATTTTTCACATGATCAGAGTGTTTCGAGCTTTTCAACTCACAGAGCCAACGTAAGAACTTTATTTTAATTATTCTACGGAATTTCAACCTCAAGGATAAGACTGGGACCAAAGGAAACTGTCTCATACCATCCCACACTCCTGGATGGGTACTAGATATGATAGTATCCAGCCAACACTTCACCTACAATTTTAACCCGATATAGGATTCCTAGGTCCTATCGAGGGTCTGACGAGTGGAGCTTTGTTATGTATCTAATCCCGTTTAGCTAAAAGATATGAACAACTCATTTGCAAACAGGCCCCAAGGATCAAACAATACAGCCATCAACCCGGCCAACACAAAATTGGATAACCACCCTGCCTCAGAGGATGGTCAACAATCCTAAAACATTGGCCACATCATGGCCTACACACCCAGGATAACCATCTGCCTTAGAGAATGGTAAACAATCCTAACACTGGATCAAAAAGTAACTAAATCGCCCAGTTATAACATCCAACAACATAGGTCTCAAAAGACTGGAATACAGCCGCCAAGGGAAACCTAAGAAAATAAGCCACAAGGCACAACTTCCCAGCAGACAAAAGGGAAAACACAGCCTACATGCATAATCATAGGAAACATCAATACTGAAATAACAACTACGACAGACGAAACGATAAGGTTTAAAATCAATCACAAACACTCAATGCCACATGCATGCTCTAACCAACGCATGTTAAACTAGTAGAGAATTTAGCAATGAAGGGACAATCGCCTGATAAACGGCTCGAATCCCGCAAAAATAAACTCGGAACTCCAACAACCGCAAGCTCAACCAACAACGGGACAACCCTCGGCAATAAACACGCCAACCCAACAACCCAACACCCACAACAAAGTATCCCGCAGTTCCCAAAACCCTAAATCACACCACAATCACAAAACCCTAGAATTACAAAACACAATTTAGTGAGAAAAGAGGGGAAACACTTACCGAAGGAATAGGCAAATAATTATCCCAACAGCGATCGCAAAACTCTGACGATTGAGTAAGGATAAGTGAGGAAGAGGGCAAGTGGAGAGTGAAGGAGAGTGAATTGAGAGCGAGAGGAAGAAAATTGAAAATAAAAGCTAAAAAGAGGAAAACACCCGCCAAGTCGTTCGAACGACAAGGAAGTTGTTTGAATGGACAAGGAATTCAAAGAATGGACACAAAAATCGTTCGAATGGATCCAGAAGTCGTTCGAACGACTTGGAGATCATGGGCCAAATTCTAGGGGATTGGTCAACTCGTTCGAACGAGACAGGAAATCGCTCGAATGAACCACCCTCAAAGACAAAAATTCTACTGGACTTGTCAACTCGTTCGAATGAATCTAAATATCGTTGAACGGCTTCTGGAAAATTTCCAAAACTCTCCCAGAACCACACGAACTCTCGAACAAAAAACAACACACCAGACGCAAGCATAAACCATTAAAACCTCCACACAACCACTACCAGGCAATCGACCACAGAAAATACAAAACCACAGAAAGAAGAATATAAGGAACAGATGCTAGAATGTGATGAGGATGCAAAGTGATATGAATGCACAATGTATGGATGCGGGTGATTGAATAAGGATGAATAGAAAAATAAAATAAAAGAATTTTTTTTACGGGACACTATATTCTACCCTCCTTAAAGAAAATTTCGCCCTGTCATTTCCACACATACCTCAGCTCGAGAATTAATGGGGATAACGACTTCTCACATCCGCCTCTAACTCCCATGAAGCCTTACTAGGATCATGATGACTCCACTGATCCTTCACAAACAGAATTACCTTACTGCGAAGGACCTTCTCCTCGCGATCCAAAATATACACCGGATGCTCTATATACGTGGCATCTCCCTGAACCTCTAAAGGCTCCTAATCAATTACATGTGTAGGATTCCGCTCATACTTCCGTAGCATTGAAACATGGAATACACTGTGAACTCGGTCCAACTGCGGCGGCAATGCCAAACGCTAAGCTAACTCTCCAACTCTGTCCAGAATCTCAAGCGGCCCAATAAATCACGGAGCTAACTTCCCTTTCTTTGCTGAAATGCATCACGCCCTTCATTGGGAAACCTTTAGTTAAACATGATTGCCGATCTAAACTCTAAAGGTCGTCTGCAAATGTCTGCATAACTCTTCTATCGGCTTGTGCTGTACCGTAACCGATCTCTGATAATAGTAACAGCCTCAGTAGTCTCACGAAGTCTGGCCCCAGTAAACTCTACTTACCAACCTCTGCCCAACTCAGTGGTGATCTGCACGGTCTACCATATAAAGCCTCATAAGGTGCCATCCCAATGCTCGACTGGAAAATATTGTTGTATGCAAACTCTACCAAAGGTAGGTACTCGTCCCAACAACCCTAGAAGTCTAACACACAAGCCCGAAGCATATCCTCCAGAATCTGGTTAACTCTCTCCGTCTGACCATTGGCCTGTGGGTGGAATACTGTACTGAAGTCCAATCTAGTATCCATGGCTTGCTGAGAGCTCTTCCAGAAATTGCCGGTAAATCTGGCGTCTCGATCTGACACTATAGACACTGGAACCCCATATAAACGCACTATCTCTCTCACATATAGTCTACTCAACTCGTAAACTGTCAGAGTCTTGAGAGCCGGATTAAAATGTGCTGATTTGGTCAATCGGTCTACAATCACACAAATAGAATTGTGGTTCTTCTTGGTCTGCGGTAAACCCGAAATAAAGTCCTTCGTCACATGCTCCCATTTCCACTCTGGAATCTGTAAAGGTTTGAGCCATCCTGCGAGGTTTCTGATGCTCGGCCTTCACCACTAACATGTAAGACATTGGAAACAAACTCAGTTATCTC